>OX183131.1:27581458-28144943 GCA_945261195.1 Cryptosula pallasiana | reverse complement strand
ATCCAGCTTGTAATATCTCTCTGCATGACACTGCTAGTCCATTATGTATGTTTGTACTTGATAGGCATATCTCTCTCTCATACATGGTACTGCTAGTCCATTATGTATGTTTGTACTTGATAGGTATCTATCTCTCTCATACATGGTACTGCTAGTCCATTATGTATGTTTGTACTTGATAGGCATCTATCTCTCTCATACATGGCACTGCTAGTCCATTATGTATGTTTGTACTTGATAGGTATCTATCTCTCTCATACATGGTACTGCTAGTCCATTATGTATGTTTGTACTCGATAGGCATCTGTCTCTCTCATACATGGTACTGTGTGTATAATTTACCTATAAAACACAGAATTATAATATGGCCATTGAAGGTATGTGACAAATTGAATGAAGTATAAACCAGATAGACACATGTTTGCAGGTTCTGGCAGTGTATATACTCTCAAGTAAATGATACAGTTCATATAGTCTGAGATCATGTACAAATCAGCAATCAGTTGCACAATTGTGTTATATATGTAGTTTGTTGGAGTACCTGAACTATAGACAATATCTATCTGTTGATCTTGTGCATGAGCAGTCTTGAGTTGTGAATGTCAGGTACCAGCAGCTCATCTCCTCTGATACTTATCTGTGGAGTGAACTCTGGGAACTGATCAGTTGTAAGGGTTTGTAAAAGTTTCCCTGCAATTAACAAACAATATAATGTTTTCTGTAGAAGATAACCTAAAATACAATCCATTACCAGTTCACATACAGTATATTACAGAGAATGTCAGATCACACTTAAATGAATAATAAGGAAAAAAGGCTACAATAATTCTATGATGATCTGTGGTAGACATGAAGGGAGATACTAAGTTGAACAAAATAATGTTGAAGTTGTTGTCAAGAGGGTGTTCATATTGTGGGAGATTTGTGTGATAGGTAGTGTTAACCCCCCCCCCAAACCCCCCCCCCCCCTTACACCCCTGGTGACCTTAGTCATAAGTCATTATCCCCCCCCAAAACTCTACCCCCCCCCCCCCCCCCCCGGAGATTCTCCGAATCCCCTGGAAAGTGGATATCAGTTGTCTCCAAACACTATCCCCCTATATATAGCAAAATTAGCTACCCCGAACTGACCCCGAACCTACCCCGAACCTACCCCGACCCCGACCCGGGATCCAACCACATTGATTCAGATAGCCTGAGGTCTCCTGAACGCGATGCAACAATCAGAATCGAAATCGGAGCGTTCCTTCTCCCAGCATCACAGGATAGGATATGGTCTACCCTTATAAGGACTGGAAAGTTACCAGCAGTAGTAATATATGAGCAGATCTCCCTACCAAGTGTTTTTTTGTGGATTAGACCTTGGAGTTGAGACAATGGGTTACGGCGTTGGATGAATTCGCCGAGTTTATATTGTATTTTACTTGAGGGGTATTTGAGTGGCATTTGAATGGCATTTAAGTGGCATTTGAGTTTTGATTAGTTTTTTACTTAATTTGAACTTATATGGCGTATAGATTTTGAATGTATGGCATTCAAATTTTGATAACTTTTTTACATAACTCGAACTCATATGGTATCTTGAGAGAGAGGGGAGAGGAGAGAGGAGAGAGGAGAGATGGGAGATGAGAGAGGAGAGAGAGAGAGAGGAGAGAGATTTTTTAGTTTTCTATACATTCATGTATATATGGTTAGTTATGTACATATTTATGGCTATATTTATATCTACATAGAGAGAGGAGATATATCTACATTGAACAAATATATTGATCAAAAATGAAAATTATATGATTATATACCTGATTACATAATAAGTAGGGAAAATCTTCTGGAGAGAGGGGAGAGGAGAGATGAGAGAGGAGAGAAGAGAGAGGAGAGAGAGGAGAGATTTTTTTTAGTTTTTTATACATTTATGTATATATGGATAATTATGTACATATTTATGGATATATTTACATTTACATCATTGAATAATATACATTTATTACATAATAAGTATATTAAATGCTATAAAATATGTTGGAAAATTACCAAATTAGACCTCTAGATGGTTAAAATCTACAGTATTTGGGAAATAACTGCAAGAGAGGAGAGAGGAGTATTTGGTAGAGGAGAGAGTATGTTGAGAGAGAGGAGAGATAAAAAGAGGAGAGAGGAGAGAGGAGATATATCTACATTGAATAAATACAGTGATTAAAAATGAAACAATATGTGAATATATACATTTATTGTGTAATAAGTAGGGAAAATCTCATACAATATAGCTAGAGTCAGTAAATATTAAATAATACAAACTTAGGAAGGAAGACTTCTGTTCTATGTACTTTTGATTCCATAATGAACTAAAATAAAAAGTTAGGAGAGAAGAGAGAGGAGAGAGGAGAAAGAGGAGAGAGACTTTTTAGTTTTCTATACATTCATGTATATATGGATAATTATGTACATATTTATGGTTATATTTACATTTACACTGCATAATATACATTTATTACATAATAAGTATATTAAATGCTATAAAATATGTTGGAAAATCACCAAATTAGACCTCTAGATGGTTAAAATCTACAGTATTTGGGAAATAATATGATTATATACATTGATTACATAATAAGTAGGGAAAATCTTCCTATATAATATAGCTAGAGTCAGTAAATACTAAGTAATACAAAGCACTACAACTTGTAATGACAATCAATGCATACATACATACATATGGTATCTTGAGAGAAAGAGAGAGAGGAGAGAGAGAGGAGAGAGATTTTTTTAGTTTTCTATACATTCATGTATATATGGTTAATTATGTACATATTTATGGCTATATTTATATCTACATAGAGAGAGGAGAGAGGAGAGAGGAGATATATCTACATTGAATTTTAGTTATTTACATAATAAGTATATTGAATACTATAAAATATCTTGGAAAATTGTCAAATTAGACCTCTAGATGGTTAAAATTTACAGTTTGATAATTTTTTTACATAATTCGAATTCATATGGTTACTTGAGAGAGAGAGAGGAGAGAAGGGAGAGGGGAGAGGAGAGATGAGAGAGGAGAGAAGAGAGAGGAGAGAAGAGAGAGGAGAGAGAGGAGAGAGACTTTTTAGTTTTCTACACATTCATGTATATATGGATAATTATGTACATATTTATGGATATATTTACATTTACATTGCATAATATACATTTATTACATAATAAGTATATTAAATGCTATAAAATATGTTGGAAAATCAGCAAATTAGACCTCTAGATGGTTAAAATCTACAGTTACAGTATTTGGGAAATAACTGCAAGAGAGGAGAGAGGAGTATTTGGTAGAGGAGGGAGGAGAGAGGAGAGAGAGGGGGCTTGAGCATAAATATCTTGGAAAATTGTCAAATTAGACCTCTAGATGGTTAAAATTTACAGTATTTGGGAAATAACTACAATAGAAAACATTGTGAATGTATGGCATTTAAGTATTACTAGTTTTTTACATAATTTGAACTCATATGGTATCTTGAGAAAAAGGAGACAGGGAAAAGAGGAGAGAGGAGGGAAATAATTGCACTCAAATGAAAAAAATAGATGAAGCTAGATATTCATCTATTTGTATATATCCACAAGAAAACTAGGGTATTTGGTGAAGTATTCTTTTATTCCATTAAATTTTCATTAATTTTATTTGAATTGAAGTATTATTTACAATGGTTAGAATTTATTAAAATTGCTGCTCAATCCTTTATCCAACACCTACAACAATTCTTAGTAATAGTAGTGTATTTTTTAGCTTTTTATACAACCATGTATATATGGATAATTATGTACATATTTATGGATATATTTATATCTAGATTGAATAATATACATTTATGACATAATAACTATATTGAATGCTATAAAATATGTTGGAAAATCACCAAATTAGCCCTCTAGATGGTTAAAATTTACAGTATTTGGGAAATAACTGCAAGAGAGGAGAGAGGAGTATTTGGTAGAGGAGAGAGGAGAGAGGAGAGAGAGGAGGCTTGAGCGTAAATATTTCTTTTAGTTATTTACATAATAAGTATATTGAATACTATAAAATATCTTGGAAAATCGTCAAATTAGACCTCTAGATGGTTAAAATTTACAGTATTTGGGAAATAACTACAATAGAAAACATTATGAATGTATGGCATTTAAGTATTGATAGTTTTTTACATAATTCAAACTCATATGGTATCTTGAGAGAAAGGAGAGAGGAAAAGAGGACAGAGGAGGGGAAATAATTGCACTCAAATGAAAAAAATAGATGAAGCTAGATATTCATCTATTTATATATATCCAAAAGAAAACAGGGGTATTTGGTGAAATATTCTTTTATTCCATTCAATTTTCATTAATTTTATTTGAGTTGAAGTATTATTTACAATGGTTAGAATTTATTAACATTACTGCTCAATCCTTTATCCAACACCTACAATAATTCTTAGTAATAGTAGTGTAATGAGACTGAGTAATAATCTACACACACCTTGTTCACTCTGTATGCTGTAGCACATGTTTTTCCTTTAGGTTATCTGCAGTTACTTCAATTGGATCTTATCCAGATGTTTTATAGTCTTTGCTGCTGCTGTGTTTTGTCTCAAACAGAAGTCCAAAGTAGGCATTGTGTCTACAAAATACAAAAAAATTGATTGTTACAATTGATTCATTTATTTTCATTGACTTTATCTACATATACATAAAGTAGCGAACAAACAGTTTGTGTGAGTATGAAACTATCTAGAGCATAAATACTTCTTTTAGTTATATATATTTACACTTATTATGTTTACCATACATGTAATCAGCGTTAATTTTTGATTTTTGTTTTAAAAACTATTATTATTTCTGGTAAAAAACTACATTAGTTAAGTTTTAGAATCATATAAATGAAATTTGTGTCAATTTAGCATCTACTGCATATATATTTACAATATTACTTTGTAAATATTAGTGAAAGAAATTATGAAATACCTGCGAGTAATTAAGTAATTCAGTAAGGAAATTGATTGGAATCGTAGTAATATTTTTCAAATACAACATTGCTTTGCAACGACTATTAATGAAAGCGATTATGAAATGTTGATGAGTAACTAAGTAATCTAGTAAGGAAAACTGATCGAAATCACGGTAATATTTGTTAATAGATACTTGCGACAGGTTTTATCAACGAAAAAGTCAAGCGATTTTCAAATGTTTACGAGTAACTAAGCGATTCAGTAGAAAAAACTAACAGAAATCACGCGATATCCGTTTTTGAAATATTTACGATAAACCAAATTGGGACATTGCTGTTATCAACCAAAAGATCAAGCGAGTATCAAATGTTTACGAGTAACTAAGTGATTCAGTTGGCAAAAACCGATTGAGATCATGTGACATCCGTTACAAATATTTACGTCAAGTTAGCAACGGAAAAAACAAAATATTTCTTAGAATATTCGCTATAGCAAGTTACGATAATTTTGTACTCGCTCTAAAGGTAAAGGTTTTCAGTCCATTTTTGGTCAGACCAAAATTTATGTGAGACGTTTTAGGCATTATTTCAGTCAACGTAATGTTACCAGTTCATTTTCACAAGTTTTTATTATTTATTTTAAAAATAAATAATTAGAGCTTTCTACTGGTGTTAAATTATTATTGATTGTTTTTTACCTTATCACCACTTAGAGCCAGATGATTTAATTAACTAAAGACAAATAATTATTTTAGCGTTTCTTACCTTGATGCTCTCCTAGTAGCTGTAGTAGATGATGCTTCTCCGCTTGCTGTTGAAGAACTGGATGCTTTCTATGTGAAAACAGTGGCTCTTAAATAGCTAAAGTTGCACTGATTAAACCCTATGAATCAGCATTTTTTCCAATGCTTTCGCGGGAATAAAAACTGTTTATTCCCGCGAAAGCAACGGTTTCCATTCGCGTGAAAATAAATTATTTATTCCCGCGAAAGCAACGGTTTCTATTCGTGTGAAAATAAATTATTTATTCCCGCGAAAGCAACGGTTTGTATTCGCCTGAAAATAAAATGTTTATTCCCGCGAAAGCAACGGTTTCCATTCGTGTGAAAATAAATTATTTATTCCCGCGAAAGCAACGGTTTGTATTCGCCTGAAAATAAAATGTTTATTCCCGCGAAAGCAACGGTTTCCATTCGCGTGAAAATGAAGTATTGATTCCCGCAAAAGCTTTGGTTTGTATTCGCGGGAAAATAAAATTTCTATTCCCGCGAAAGCAACGGTTTCTATCCGTGTGAAAATAAATTATTTATTCCCGCGAAAACATTGGTTTGTATTCGCGTGAAAATAAAATATTTATTCCCGCGAAAGCAACGGTTTCCATTCGCGTGAAAATAAAGTATTGATTCCCGCGAAAGCAACGGTTTCCATTCGCGTGAAAATAAAGTATTGATTCCCGCGAAAGCTTTGGTTTGTATTCGCGGGAAAATAAAATTTCTATTCCCGCGAAAGCAAGGGTTTCCATCCGTGTGAAAATAAATTATTTATTCCCGCGAAAACATTGGTTTGTATTCGCCTGAAAATAAATTATTTATTCCCGCGAAAGCAACGGTTTGTATTTGCCTGAAAATAAAATGTTTATTCCCGCGAAAGCAACGGTTTTGTTTTCGTCTGAACATAAAATGTTTATTCCCGCGAAAGCAACGGTTTGTATTCGCCTGAAAATAAATTATTTATTCCCGCGAAAGCAACGGTTTGTATTCGCCTGAAAATAAAATGTTTATTCCCGCGAAAGCAACGGTTTCCATTCGTGTGAAAATAAATTATTTATTCCGCGAAAGCAACGGTTTTTATTCGCCTGAAAATAAATTATTTATTCCCGCGAAAGCAACGGTTTGTATTCGCCTGAAAATAAAATGTTTATTCCCGCGAAAGCAACGGTTTCCATTCGTGTGAAAATAAATTATTTATTCCCGCGAAAGCAACGGTTTGTATTCGCCTGAAAATAAATTATTTATTCCCGCGAAAGCAACGGTTTGTATTTGCCTGAAAATAAAATGTTTATTCCCGCGAAAGCAACGGTTTGTATTCGTCTGAACATAAAATGTTTATTCCCGCGAAAGCAACGGTTTGTATTCGCCTGAAAATAAATTATTTATTCCCGCGAAAGCAATGGTTTGTATTCGCCTGAAAATAAAATGTTTATTCCCGCGAAAGCAACGGTTTCGATTCGCGTGAAAATAAAGTATTTATTCCCGCGAAAGCAACAGTTTCCATTCGTGTGAAAATAAAATATTTATTCCCGCGAAAGCAACGGTTTGTATTCGCCTGAAAATAAATTATTTATTCCCGCGAAAACATTGGTTTGTATTTGTGTGAAAATAAAATTTGTATTCCCGCGAAAGCAACGGTTTCCATTCGCGTGAAAATAAATTATTTATTCCCGCGAAAACACTGTTTTTTATTCACGCGAAAAAACAGTTTATATTCCCGCGAAAGCATTGGAAAAAATGCTGATTCATAGGGTTTTATCAGTGCAACCTTAGCTATTTAAGAGCCACTGTTTTCACACAGAAAGCATCCAGTTCTTCAACAGCAAGCGGAGAAGCATCATCTACTACAGCTACTAGGAGACCATCAAGGTAAGAGATGCTAAAATAATTATTTGTCTTTAGTTAATTAAATCATCTGGCTCTAAGCGGTGATAAGGTAAAAACTAATCAATATCAATAATTATTTAACACTAGTAGAAAACTCTAATTATTTATTTTTAAATTTTATGCTAGTTTGAGACAAAACGCTGTACATAAAGACAATGAAAATAAATGAATCAATTGTAACAATCAACTTTTTGTATTTTGTAGACACAATGTGTACTTTGGACTCTTGTTTGAGACGAAATGCATCAGTAGCAAAGACTATAAAACATCTGGTTAAGATCTACCAACAGCACACTTCTCCAACACAGCAAGAATTTCTTTCAAGATCTACCACCTACTTAGATGATACCAAACCAATGAAGACTCAAACTACATGAGTTTTGAAAACCAGTGAAGACTCAAACTACATGAATTTTGAAGACAGCATACTTCTCCAACACAGCAAGAATTCCTTTCAAGATCTACCACCTACTTAGATGATACCAAACCAATGAAGACTCAAACTACATGAGTTTTGAAAACCAATGATGACTCAAACTACATGAATTTTGAAGACAGCATACTTCTCCAACACAGCAAGAATTCCTTTCAAGATCTACCACCTATTTAGATGATACCAAACCAATGAAGACTCAAACTACATGAGTTTTGAAAACCAATGAAGACTCAAACTACATGAATTTTGAAGACAGCATACTTCTCCAACACAACAAGAATTCCTTTCAAGATCTACCACCTACTTAGATGATGCCAAACCAATGAAGACTCAAACTACATCAATTTTGCAGACAGCACACTTCTCCAACACAGCAAGAATTCCTTTCAAGATCTACCACCTACTTAGATCATATCAAACCAATGAAGACTCAAACTACATGAATTTTGAAGACAGCATACTTCTCCAACACAGCAAGAATTCCTTTCAAGATCTACCACCTACTTAGATGATACCAAACCAATGAAGACTCAAACTACATGAGTTTTGAAAACCAATGAAGACTCAAACTACATGAATTTTGAAGACAGCATACTTCTCCAACACAGCAAGAATTCCTTTCAAGATCTACCACCTACTTAGATGATACCAAACCAATGAAGACTCAAACTACATGAGTTTTGAAGACAGCATACTTCTCCAACACAGCAAGAATTCCTTTCAAGATCTACCACCTACTTAGATGATGCCAAACCAATGAAGACTCAAACTACATCAATTTTGAAGACAGCACACTTCTCCAACACAGCAAGAATTCCTTTCAAGATCTACCACCTACTTAGATGATGCCAAACCAATGAAGACTCAAACTACATCAATTTTGAAGACAGCATACTTCTCCAACACAGCAAGAATTCCTTTCAAGATCTACCACCTACTTAGATCATATCAAACCAATGAAGACTCAAACTACATGAATTTTGAAGACAGCATACTTCTCCAACACAGCAAGAATTCCTTTTAAGATCTACCACCTACTTAGATGATGCCAAACCAATGAAGACTCAAACTACATCAATTTTGAAGACAGCACACTTCTCCAACACAGCAAGAATTCCTTTCAAGATCTACCACCTACTTAGATCATATCAAACCAATGAAGACTCAAACTACATGAATTTTGAAGACAGCATACTTCTCCAACACAGCAAGAATTCCTTTCAAGATCTACCACCTACTTAGATGATACCAAACCAATGAAGACTCAAACTACATGAGTTTTGAAAACCAATGAAGACTCAAACTACATGAGTTTTGAAGACAGCATACTTCTCCAACACATCAAGAATTCCTTTCAAGATCTACCACCTACTTAGATGATGCCAAACCAATGAAGACTCAAACTACATCAATTTTGAAGACAGCACACTTCTCCAACACAGCAAGAATTCCTTTCAAGATCTACCACCTACTTAGATCATATCAAACCAATGAAGACTCAAACTACATGAATTTTGAAGACAGCATACTTCTCCAACACAGCAAAAATTCCTTTCACAAGAATTCCTTTCAAGATCTACCACCTACTTAGATCATATCAAACCAATGAAGACTCAAACTACATGAATTTTGAAGACAGCATACTTCTCCAACACAGCAAGAATTCCTTTCAAGATCTACCACCTACTTAGATGATACCAAACCAATGAAGACTCAAACTACATGAGTTTTGAAGACAGCATACTTCTCCAACACAGCAAAAATTCCTTTCAAGATCTACCACCTACTTAGATGATGGCAAACCAATGAAGACTCAAATAACATGGATTTTGAAGATAAGATGATAGCAAACCAATGAAGACTCAATGTTACACAACATTACTTTCTCTCCTGCTTAGATGATACCAAACCAATGAAGACTCAAACTACATGGATTCTACTTCGATGATGCTGAAAAAGAAAACTGTCCAGAACAAGAGCTCAAGAAGCTAATCTATAACTCAAGGCTATCATATCACTATAGGTGAGTTTTACTAATTTTTACCATAAATTAAACAAAATGCTGAATATATACATTTTACAAGTGAAAAAAGGACTTTTTTGGTGAAATTAGTGTATTTTTTACAACAAAATGCCTTTGTATTACTTAGTATTTACTGACTCTAGCTATATTATATAGGAAGATTTTCCCTACTTATTATGTAATCAATGTATATAATCATATTATTTCCCAAATACTGTAGATTTTAACCATCTAGAGGTCTAATTTGGTGATTTTCCAACATATTTTATAGCATTTAATATACTTATTATGTAATAAATGTATATTATGCAGTGTAAACGTAAATATAACCATAAATATGTACATAATTATCCATATATACATGAATGTATAGAAAACTAAAAAGTCTCTCTCCTCTTTCTCCTCTCTCCTCTCTCTTCTCTCCTAACTTTTTATTTTAGTTCATTATGGAATCAAAAGTACATAGAACAGAAGTCTTCCTTCCTAAGTTTGTATTATTTAATATTTACTGACTCTAGCTATATTGTATGAGATTTTCCCTACTTATTACACAATAAATGTATATATTCACATATTGTTTCATTTTTAATCACTGTATTTATTCAATGTAGATATATCTCCTCTCTCCTCTCTCCTCTTTTTATCTCTCCTCTCTCTCAACATACTCTCTCCTCTACCAAATACTCCTCTCTCCTCTCTTGCAGTTATTTCCCAAATACTGTAGATTTTAACCATCTAGAGGTCTAATTTGGTAATTTTCCAACATATTTTATAGCATTTAATATACTTATTATGTAATAAATGTATATTATTCAATGATGTAAATGTAAATATATCCATAAATATGTACATAATTATCCATATATACATAAATGTATAAAAAACTAAAAAAAATCTCTCCTCTCTCTCCTCTCTCTTCTCTCCTCTCTCATCTCTCCTCTCCCCTCTCTCCAGAAGATTTTCCCTACTTATTATGTAATCAGGTATATAATCATATAATTTTCATTTTTGATCAATATATTTGTTCAATGTAGATATATCTCCTCTCTCTATGTAGATATAAATATAGCCATAAATATGTACATAACTAACCATATATACATGAATGTATAGAAAACTAAAAAATCTCTCTCCTCTCTCTCTCTCTCTCCTCTCTCATCTCCCATCTCTCCTCTCTCCTCTCTCCTCTCCCCTCTCTCTCAAGATACCATATGAGTTCGAGTTATGTAAAAAAGTTATCAAAACTTGAATGCCATACATTCAAAATCTATACGCCATATAAGTTCAAATTAAGTAAAAAACTAATCAAAACTCAAATGCCACTTAAATGCCATTCAAATGCCACTCAAATACCCCTCAAGTAAAATACAATATAAACTCGGCGAATTCATCCAACGCCGTAACCCATTGTCTCAACTCCAAGGTCTAATCCACAAAAAAACACTTGGTAGGGAGATCTGCTCATATATTACTACTACCAGCTACCAAAAAGAGCGGCAATAAGTGCCCAGGGCAAAACACCATGTGCTTGCTACATGATTGGACTGTTTTATTGTTATGATTTTGTATTATATATTACCATTGGCAATTGCCTTGTACCCTGTATTGTGATTCGTTGTGCCTAATAAGGTAATGAAGTTGTACCTTTTTCTCTATAAATAGAGCTGCTGTGCCTTGGGCAGGCAGTTGTTGTAGAGTTGTTGAAGTATAAGTACCCTTTTGCTTGCGAATATAATAAAGTCTCTAATCTGATAAACACATTTCTACTACATTTGAGTCGAGGACTCGTGAGTTGTTAACGTCGTTGGAGCTAGAGAGAAAGGAGAGGAAGAGAGAGAGGTAGAGAATCCGTTGTGTAGCTAATAGAAGAGGCAAATCTATTACATTGGTGGCAGCAGTGGGATATCTGAAGAACAAGGACACAACGGATAGAGAGAGATAAGAAAGAAGGTAAGAAGTAAGAAGATTGCGAGATAATAAAGCAGAAGAAAGAGCTAGGAACTACACCAAGCCTGTTCGCCCTGCTTACCGCCATCTTCCCCTCACCCCGAAGTTACCTTGACCCTGTATACTGCCATTCCCCCTTACCCCGAAGTTACCTTGACCCTGTATACTGCCATTCCCCCTTACCCCGAAGTTACCTTGACCCTGTATACTGCCATTCCCCCTTACCCCGAAGTTACCTTGACCCTGCTTACCGCCATCTTCCCTTACCCCGAAGTTACCTTGACCCTGTATACTGCCATTCCCCCTTACCCCGAAGTTACCTTGACCCTGTATACTGCCATTCCCCCTCTACCCCGAAGCTACCCCGATTCGGGATCCACCCAACCCCGATTCGGGATCCACCCAACCCCGATTCGGGATCCACCCAACCCCGATTCGGTATTCACCCAACGCCGATTCGGGATCCACCCAACCCCGATTCGGGATCCACGGAATACTGATTTCTGTTACAAGCAATCATTTATACCCCATAACTCGCCAATCAACAATGGCCACTCAGAGAGCAAGAAGCGCTGGCCGAAATCCCGTTGTGGTTCAACCAACGGTAGCCTTGGATGAGTTGACAGATGCCCTACAAAGATTGGTACAACCCCCCCAAAGACACAACCCAACCCCCTTCAAACCCCCCAAATACGATGGCACGGCCGATGTGGAATATTTCATCACTCGATTTACTGAAGTAGCCGATGCAAATGATTGGGGCCAAGCTACTGCCCTACTACACTTACGAGAGGCACTGAGAGACGACGCCCTTGAGTGTGGCCGCCCTCCCCATGTAGAAGGTATCTTTGCTGCCCTACGTGCACGGTTCGGACTTACCCCCAAAGAGGCACAAGCCCAGTTGATTACCCTGCGTCGTTTCCCCAAAACATCGTTGCAACAACATGCTAATGAAGTTGAAAAACTGGTCCGTGTTGCTTATGATGACCTGCCCCCCCGAAGGGTTGACCGAATGGTACTGGAAACCTTTGCTAGCACAATAGGCAATGCGTACCTTCAACGACATTTATTAGCCGTACAACCCCACACTGTAGAGGAGGCAGTCAGAGCAGGCAGTGAATTTCTCCAAATCAAGACAGGATTTGAAGACAAACCTTCCCGAGTCAGAGTAGTGGAGGAGGAAGACGACATGCTAGAACCACCCAGTGGCAGAACCCCAGCCAACCCCCCGCTCAGTCAAGTCCACCAGACAGCTACCCCGTCCCCAGACATCCTGGCTGTTCTGATGCAAAATATGCAGTTGCTCACCGACGCCATCAAGCTCCAGTCGGAAGAACTCCAGAAACTGAAGCAGCAACCAACCCCCCCACTGGCCATCCCCCACCCCTCCTACCCCCCCGTCGCACCTACCCCCCCTCAGTGTTGGGGGTGTGGCGCCATTGGCCACTTACAGAGGAGTTGTCCTACTAAACCCTGGCCGTCTCCTACCCCCCTTCCTAACCAACCGTCAAAAAACGGGCGCCGCCCGCAGTAGGGAGACCGGTTCCTAACTGCCCCCGGGCCCCTCGGAATTATAGGAAGGCAATAGAAAGACTAGAGCGACATAACCCTGTGACTCAGATCCCTTCTCCCCGTCCAGAGAGACGGTATCCTGTGCCAACCCCAGAGCCCTGGCAGCTACCTACTGCCAACCGGTATGCGCCATTACAAGAGCTGGAAGATACAGACTACTACCCGTCTGCCCCGCCTGTCTGGGATAACAACCAACCATACCACCCCCCGGCCCCCCTGTGTGCTGACCTTCCCCGCCCGTCTCGTCAGCAACACCCAGTTAATCATGGACACAAATTATATTACCCCTCTGAACCAGCTCAATCTCTGAGCCGAGGGATTCACCCCAAAAGCCCCCCTACTCCCCCAACCCAAATACGCCCCTCCCGCCCTCGGGAGAGACAACCCCCTACCCCCCGACCATCAGCCGTCAGACCCACTGACATTCTTTACTCGCTGCCAGAATGCCCCTACAAGGCAAGTTATTTCTTGCCCGGTCGAATTGAAGGCAAGCCGGTGTCTATACTCATTGATACCGGATGTACCACCAATTTGCTATCACAGCACCTGTTCAACCGGCTGTCTCCTACCACCCGGGATGCCCTTCAAGAGAGCGACACCCATGGCATTTTGGCGGACGGATCCCATATCCCCTTCTTTGGTACCCTACATCTGCCCCTTCGACTGCGAGACATAAAGACGGATGCTACGTTCGTAGTTGGACAGATTAACGAAGACGCCATCTTAGGCATGCCCTTTCTTACTGCCCACCAGTGTCACATGAAATTTGATCATTCAGTCATTGAAATAGATGGCCAAGAACTTCCATGCACTGACCAACAGGGACGAATGCTCTCCACCACTGTCCAAGTCATAAGAGACACTCACATTCCCCCGAATACCGAGGCGACGGTACTTTGTAAAGTTACCAACCCCTCACACCTCCCCCTCGGTATAGTAGAAGGTACCCCGGACTCCCCGCCCCTCGCCGCCAGTCTCAACTCCCCTGATACCAAACACCACCTGCTCGTTAGATGCCTTAACCCCACTAGTCAGCCGTTACATTTGAAAGCGGGAAAGACTATAGGCCGGTATACAGGTGTAC
Source organism: Cryptosula pallasiana (assembly GCA_945261195.1). Taxonomy (NCBI): domain Eukaryota; kingdom Metazoa; phylum Bryozoa; class Gymnolaemata; order Cheilostomatida; family Cryptosulidae; genus Cryptosula; species Cryptosula pallasiana. Next base: position 28,130,258 of record OX183131.1, on the reverse strand, counting down.
AGGCCAGTGACATAGAGTTGCCATTGACGGAGAAACCCCCTACTTCCATTCCCCCCACTTTCCTTCCCTCCCCCGTCCCCGAGCACTTGCAGGCACTATATACCCAAGCCCTGGACAACTGCCACACCCCCAGTGAAGCTTTCCAACTGGCCCAGCTCTTACACTCCTACGAGGAGGTGTTCAGTAGAGGAGATCACGACATGGGTCGTACCGACCTCGTGGCACATAGCATCCCCCTGAAACCCGGAGCCCAGCCCATAAGGCAACACCCCCACAGATTAGGACCTCACAAGGAGTGAGAAGCCGAGGAGCAGGTGTCCAAACTGCTAGAGAGAGGGTTGATCGAACCCAGCAATGGTGCCTGGAGTTCTCCCGTGGTACTCGTCAAAAAGAAGGACGGTTCGTGGAGGTTTTGCATAGACTATAGGCGGTTGAATGCAGTGACCCAACAAGACGCCTACCCCCTGCCCCGTATAGATGAGAGCCTGGACGCTTTGTCGGGTAGCTGCTACTTCAGCACCCTAGACCTAGTGAGCGGATACTGGCAGGTCCCCCTGGACGCGGATGCTAGCGACAAATCCGCTTTCTCCACCCGTTCCGGCCTGTATAAATGGAAAGTCCTCCCTTTCGGATTAACTTCCGCACCCGCCACTTTCCAGAGACTCATGGAGAGGGTGCTACACGGCCTTCACTGGAAGTCACTTCTCCTGTACTTAGATGACATCATCGTCATAGGCCCCGATTTCCCCACCCATCTCCACCGACTGTCCGAAGTGCTCCAGCGTCTCCAAGCGGCTGGTTTAAAACTAAAGCCCAGCAAGTGTGAGCTGCTCCAATCTCAAGTCCGCTACCTAGGCCACGTTGTCAGCGAGCGAGGTGTCTCCACTGATCCAGAAAAGATTGCTGCAGTACGTGATTGGCCCCCCCCCCCCCTACTTGTCTTAAAGAACTACAAGCGTTCCTAAGAACTGTAGGTTATTACCGCCAGTACCTCCCACGGTTCTCTACCGTAGCCAAGCCCCTGACCAGACTCACTTGTAAAGATACCCCCTGGGAGTGGGCCCAACCTCAGGCAGAAGCGTTTGTGCTGCTCAAAGCAGGACTGGTCTCCGCCCCCATTCTAGGCTACCCCGATGCCAACAGTCCCTATATCCTAGACACCGACGCCAGTGACGACGGTGTCGGCGCCGTCCTGTCCCAGATCCAGAACAATGAAGAACGGGTGATAGCGTACTACAGTAAAACGCTGAACCCCCCAGAGCGAAACTACTGTGTCACTCGCAAGGAGTTGTTAGCCGTAGTTAAGGCGGTGAAACACTTCAAGCCCTATCTCTACGGCCAAACCTTTAGAGTCCGTACCGACCATGCCTCCCTCATGTGGCTCTGCAAGCGAAAGGAACCTTCGAGCCAAGTAGCCAGATGGCTGGAAGCCCTCTCAGAGTTTAAGTTCACCATAGAACACCGCAGTGGACATTTGCACGGGAACGCAGACGGACTGAGTAGGCGTTGCCCCTCTGATTGTAAACAGTGTACCCACATTGAGAGTAGAGATGGTGGCCCCACCAAAGACGAGGTGATACAGACCTTCCCAAACCCCTCCCCTACCCCCCTTGCCCAGCCCTTGTCTACTCCCTCCCCTCCCTCAGACCCCCGGGTAGTTGCCATTGCCCGTCCACGTCCACCACCCCCTGATACAGATCTGATGGAAGCTCAAAAGCCCGGCCTTCACCCCGTAGCTGTCGTGTATGACGCTATCCAAAATAATACCCCCGTAGACCCCCAACAGCTTGAGCTCGGCAGCAATGAGTTGCGCCAATTGGAGAAGAGGAGACATTCCATGCAAATCCGCCCGGATGGTGTACTGGAGATACACCATGCCGGCCAAACCCGGTCTCACTGGTGCGCCGTGTGCCCCCCCAGTCTGCGTGGAAAAGTCGTGTGGGAGACCCACGTCATGGCCCACCAAGGTATTCAACGAACACTCAAGAGGTTGAATCTCACCTGGTACTGGCCCGGCATGACAGCCGATGTACGGCGAGCGGTCAATAGCTGCGAGACGTGCCAGCGTGCTAAACATGGGGGTACCAGACCCAACCCCGCACGACAACGCATGTATGCCGGCCGGCCTTGGCAAAAACTAGCGGTAGATCTAGTTGGTCCCCTTCCTGAGACCCAGCGTGGTAACAAGTGGATTTTGGTCTTAACGGATCATTTTACCCGCTGGCAGGACGCCCTCCCCCCTCCCAGACGCTACAGCCCCAGTAGTGGCCACCGCCCTAGACGAGCATGTGTTTAGCTATTTCGGTTTACCCGAGCAAATGCATACCGATCAGGGCGCCCAATTTGAGTCCAGCCTGATGAGGGAACTCTGTACCATTTGGAGGGTGGCCAAAACCCGCACTACCCCCTACCACCCTCAGGCCAATGGAGTTGTGGAGCGGAATAATAGAGTCCTCGGAGACGCCTTACGTTCTCTCCTCCTGAAGAGACGCCCTGAAGAATGGGATCTGGTCCTTCCCCAAATCATGAGAGCTTTTCGCGCTACCCCCCACTCTACTACTGGTGAAACGCCCAACTTTCTTATGATGGGTAAAGAGTTGCGCCTCCCTGACCAACTGACCTACCACCCCCCTCTGCTAGAGTGCGTACCAGTGCACGAATATGCCCGAGCCCTGCAAGAGAGACTAGAGGATGTCCACGAGGCACTGAGAATGGAGCAGAAGCAGACTAGAGGAGACGACGGAGAAGAGCCGTCGTTGTTCCGACCGGGAGATGAGGTCTGGCTAGAGAATAAGAGGCGAAGAAAGGGAGAAAGCCCCAAGCTCCAACCCAAGTTTGTTGGGCCCTATATCATCGAAGAGGCCTACAGCAACCACACCTACTTAATCGACCGACATGGACAACGTTCGGTACAAAATGGTAGCCGCCTCAAACCCTATAAAGCTTGCCTTGAGCCCTACGGCCAAGCTCCAGCAGCCATGGAGCCAGCTCGCCGTCCCAACATGCGTGGCGCAGCCCCCCGCAGGAGAAGAAGCCCCCCCCCCCTCCCCTTCAAGACATTCCCCTACCCCTCCTAGAGCTCCCGATCCCACCACGCTTTCTCCCAGCATTGTCCTCCCCCCCACTTCCCCTACTAGAAGAACGTACACCCCCTCGCCTACAGCAACCCTTACCAGAGACCCCCTTCAACACCCCCAGCGAGTTTCGTACAAATCGGCCAAGAACTGGCCGAAATAGGAGTCAGACCCCGAATGTGGGAGTTGCCCCCCCACCAGTCACACCACCCCCTGTCATAGCCCCTGCACCTACTGGCCGCCCTAGGCGTAACGTGGGACCACCCCAACGCTATGGAGAACCCTGGTGTCATCAAGTGACTGGCGAAAATGAGCAATTGTTTGAACAACAATACCAGGAAAAAATGAGGTTGATAGCCGAATTAACGGCTTTTACCACAAAGACCGAGGCCCCAACACAATCATGCGTGGTCTTAAAAGAATTGCCAGGACCTCCTCTACCCACCCCCGAAAAATCGGTATCCTCGCTTGAAACCCCGGAGCTGCAAAGTCGTTCAAATACACCCCCCTTTTTCCCCACTACCCTGAGTCAGACCCCCCAAGAAGTAGGTCAAACTCCTAAGAAGCCAGACAGAGAAGAAAGTGCAATCCTTTTGCCAGCTGGATCTAGTACTGTACAGTCCGCTTTTTCTCTCCAGTCGTTAATAAATCAATTAAAAGAAATGGCAAAAGTTAACGACCCGCTACCACTGCAGCTCGACGCTGGCGACGACCATCTGCTTCTTGAGGCCAACTTGGCAGAGTACCCACCCCCCTCCAGCATACCAGAGGACGAGCTACTAGGGCTCCCCATGACGGAGGTTCTACTACCAACCAACCCACCAGGTAGCATGGCAGTTAGTGACAGAGAGAGTGAGTTAGAGATCTACAACAATTGGGTTTTAAAAAATGCTACTGCATGCGATCCTTGAGCCTTCACTACCAGAGAATTATCACCCCCCTTCCTACCCTAGAAAAGTTCCCTCCCCTCAACCCCTTCCTTAATCCAACTCCCCCCACCCCTACCACCTTAAAAACACCATCCCACTCCCGGCGCAGTTATAGCCAGTGTTTAAAAGACCCCCCCAAGACACTCCACATTCCGAAAAGTGACCCCGAACCTATCTCGAACCACCCCGAACCTACCCCGACCCGGAATAGGTTTATACCCCTGAAGAAGACCACCCATAGTCCCCCTGCCTTGTCACCTAGGTCCCCACCCAAAAAGTTTCAGAAAAAAGGAACCGGCGGTCAACCCTCCCCCATTCCATGCAAGCTAGTACCATCCCCCACCCCTCCTCAGACCACCCCACCCTCTCCCCGTCCAAAAGACTCATGTGACCACTCACTGTCAACCATATAATTATTCTCCAATAAATACACTCTCTGGTCATGTACCACCACTTAGTATTCTTGTTTATATATATATTTTAATTAGAGACTTCGTCGCTAATGAAGCGGAGTATGTGGGAGATTTGTGTGATAGGTAGTGTTAACCCCCCCCAAACCCCCCCTTCCTTACACCCCTGGTGACCTTAGTCATAAGTCATTATCCCCCCCAGAACTCTACCCCCCCCCCCCCCCCCCCCCCGGAGATTCTCCGAATCCCCTGGAAAGTGGATATCAGTTGTCTCCAAACACTATCCCCCTATATATAGCAAAATTAGCTACCCCGAACTGACCCCGAACCTACCCCGACCCCGACCCCGACCTGGGATCCAACCACATTGATTCAGATAGCCTGAGGTCTCCTGAACGCGATGCAACAATCAGAATCAAAATCGGAGCGTTCCTTCTCCCAGCATCACAGGATAGGATATGGTCTACCCTTATAAGGACTGGAAAGTTACCAGCTACCAAAAAGAGCGGCAATAAGTGCCCAGGGCAAAACACCATGTGCTTGCTACATGATTGGACTGTTTTATTGTTATGATTTTGTATTATATATTACCATTGGCAATTGCCTTGTACCCTGTATTGTGATTCGTTGTGCCTAATAAGGTAATGAAGTTGTACCTTTTTCTCTATAAATAGAGCTGCTGTGCCTTGGGCAGGCAGTTGTTGTAGAGTTGTTGAAGTATAAGTACCCTTTTGCTTGTGAATATAATAAAGTCTCTAATCTGATAAACACATTTCTACTACGTTTGAGTCGAGGACTCGTGAGTTGTTAACGTCGTTGGAGCTAGAGAGAAAGGAGTGGAAGAGAGAGAGGTAGAGAATCCGTTGTGTAGCTAATAGAAGAGGCAAATCTATTACAATATATCTAAATGTTTAAGTAACTTACTTGGAAACTAAAATTGAGCAAAAATAAAAGTAAATTCACGCTGAGACATACATTTTTAATGTTGAGAAATGTGATTTACATTTTGATTCACTGTGAAAGGTTTAAGATATTATTTGAGTGAAGTGCTTTTAAACACAACGTATGAAATGGAGAGTTTTTCCTACAATGAAAAAAGTTACTTTTACTTTTGAAGTCTGGCAATATTGAAATTAGTTCTTTACTGGTATTGTAGTTATAAAATTCATCACAGTCAAATCTGAAAATAATGCATTTCAGTAAAATTTTAAAATTGCCAACTTATAAAGCTCTCAGAAGTTGGCTCTTAGAATCATAATTCCAGAGCTTGAGCACTACCAACAGCGGCCGACAGCGGCTGATCTGTAGACGATTTGTAAAAACCTGAACAATATCTGTAGAAAGTATGCCACCGAAGTCAACAACGATACCGCACACACTCTACACGAGCTCATTACAAAAAGGCCAGATGGTATAAGCTTTTTTCGTACTACTAAATGTGATAAGAACGTTCTGAGAAACCCAAAGTATCTCTTTAGTTAGATCTTGTTATTTTAAAAATTCATGTGATATCAACTTTTTCTTTCATTATTGTTGCTTTCCTTGAGAGCTCTTTTATGCAACAAATTTTTACAGCCAAATTTTTACCATTGTATTTTGTCCATTTTTCTGTAAACATTCCTGGATTGGAAGTAATACACACATATCATATCATCATATCATATGAAAAAAACTAAATGAGGAAACCAGTAAAGTAGCACTGGTGAGTGTTTGTATCAGTATTTATATATTTCAACTTTTTAGAGTCCGTTTAACGAAACTTTTGTGTGTTAAGTCAAAACCAGTTACAGATCGTTAGTTATCGATGTCAAAGTGTAACCAACTATTTGTATACAATTGTGTAAGTAGACATATATAGTGAGTACCTTCAGGGGAGATGATGTGTAGTCGTTTTGTGTCAAGGCCTACAGCATAAATAAGTCCCACTGAATCTGCACAAATAGACCATATGTAATTAAACCCTTCACATTCCCACATCTTATTTAGCTCTCCTTCCACTATGTTGTATTTGGTAACCACTTCACCAGACCAACTAAGTAAGGTACCATCTGGTAGGAAGTACGGAAAGCCTGAAAAGTATGGTTTTTGTGATGTTTTCTTATTGAGTAAGTCATAGAGGATTGTGTAGTCGCTGTCCTTGGTTACAGATAACACAACGTATCTGTCAGAGACAGCCATATATGCTGTCTGAGCTTCAATATCCAGCAGAGTCTGTGCATGCTTGAGGTCTGGTAAACACATCTCTACCTTCCACTTGTCTTTTTCATAGCAATGTAGAATGTATACCACTTGGTGGTGTTCTTTGATGGACCAAACATTTGTGTATGGTAGATCACACTTTGTTAACTTGTTAGTTTCCCTGTTATACAAGCTAACACCTCTTTCACAGCCAACTAGTATGTTACCATCTTCTCTATGGCAGACTGAGGAACACTCACTATCTGTTGGTATCTCTGAAGTGAGGGTTATGGATTGAGGAATCTTGATGAAGTCTGCATCCATCGTCAATGGTTTCTCTACAAACAATAAAATAGAATAACTCATATGTAATATATAATATATACAACACCGGTACACAAGCAATTAGTGTACCAACTTTAACCAACTGTTGTTGTACAACAATGCTTGAAATCTATCTTGCTTCAGCCATATCTTTAAAAAGCCATACAATAGAGAGATTTTCACAAATCCATCTTTATTTGCCAAGAGCAGTGAATGCTTTAAATTTTAAAGGTGCAATTAACCTGAATGAAATTGTTATCACAGAACATTTAATATTTCTTCAGATCCATTTACCACTAAATAATTGACATGGATGTGGTGACCGAACATATGCCATCCTGATACAAGTACATGTAATTATGCTACAAAATGTACAGATATGGAGTGGTTTTGTGATGTCTTTGTGTGAACACGTGCTACACTCCATGTGTACCCTCACCCTTTATACACCCCTGTACTCCCCCAGAGTTCCTCCCTTACCCTATACACCCCTACCCTCACCCCTTTTTCCCACGATCATGTCCCTTGATTCTTTCTATACACAGTAATTATGTGACCTGCAGCCATTCTGGTTGATAGTAAAAAGTACTGTAAGTTAGTATTTGTCTCCCATGATTAGACGCTACCTCGCTGACGCTGCTTGATCAGACAGCGATGATACCAGAATCTTGTATGACCCTTTTAGCCATGCTACCCATACATATCTTACCAGAAGATTTATGAGAGATGACTAATATGCCCAAAAATTCGATGTTGCACCTGAAAAAAAAACTGGAAGAGAAACCCATCATATTGAATACTGAACTGCGCAGCCAACGCACCGGCCATAGCCACCTTCTTACATGAGGTGAACTCGCTTAGTGCTTCATTTAGATTTGCCTTTAATGCTTACGACAACCAATAAAAGAAGACCTGAGACAAGCATGTGACTGACATTATGTTTTGGTATGTTAAATTGAAATTCTGGTGGGACTTTAAAGTTGGCACAACAAAATGTAAAGGATTTTTCTGAGTCTCTTTACTGAACAGCAACTAGAGAGACGGAGAGCATCAGGTGATAGTCGTAGACTGGCTGGACTACTAAGAGTGTTCCAACACAGGGAGACAGCACCATCGTGTTCTGCTGGGCTATACAGGGTGATGTAGAAACAGTTCTATCTGGAAGTCACTCCTTCAAGTAGTAATTGACAACCATATAAGGTTTGGTTCGTGAGAGTACACGGGGTTTTGCTGAATACGGTAAAACAGAATATATTAGTGCAGCAACCTGCCAGACTAACTATAACAACTTTAAGTCATCAATAACTTTACTCAGACACTAGCATTTGTACAGACAACCTTCCAGTATAAAAATGTAAACAGTTCTGTCTCTCCGGGCGAATTTGCATGCATTTATAAAACAATTTATGCAAAGTAGGCAGTTCAAAAATGAACGCGTATGATTGGCTACTAATAATTAGCTCATACAAAAATCAGATTACAACAGGAAATAAGCAGAAGCATTAGGAAACAGTTGAACACGCAGGCGCATGAGGAGATGGCTAAACGCTGAAATTCAAATCATCCATACATCCATCGGTAAGACGGAAATTCCCTTGGCTCATCTGTTTGTAGCTACAGCCCTTCTGCGTAAAGAGCGCTTTCAACGTGATTTGCCCAAACAAGTCTGCTAATACATCCAGTGACTCAATTGTAGACCATCCAAAAGCACACCAAAACTAGATGGAGTCTAGCAGCAGCAAATACTCTTGCATACTGCTGTAACGCAGTGATCGGATTATGCAAAAATCCATTACAAGAAGAAGACAAGCTCACATTCTGAGATACAAGTCTATGTTGCATTAATTTAAAGGGTCTAAAACACCTAATTAGAAGAGGATTCAATTTAAACTTTTTGAGGTGGTCGAAACTTATCTGAAGCTGACCTCTCACCAGTAAAGGGACTCCTATAGACATAGCCAGCACTCACCAAAATGCAATTTTTCCCTAAGACTCAACAAGTTATGTAGAGCTACGAAGAGAGGTTTTAAAATTTTGTCTTGTCTGTATGGAAGTTTAAATAATGGCATTGTGCAGAGACATTTTTGATTGCAAAATAGGGAGATCACAACAAACTTTACTTGTTTTGGAGCTGTTTTTTCAAGTCAGCATTTTTTTCCATACTTGTAAAGTTCACTGTTGTGTACACACCGACCTTCACTTGAAATTGTTTGAGATCAAAATCATAACATTCTTATCAAAAAAAATTATTATGCAAGTGAAAAATTAATTAAGCAATAAAATTAGTATAATCTTACAATAATATGAAATAAACAGAAAAGTTTGCCGAAAATATATTTCCGCCATTGTTTTTTTTCACAACAATGATAATAACTAAATTTGAAATACTGGCTATATGTCTATACTAAACAGTTAAAAGGTATTAAATAAGAATAATTTTAGTTTTTTAGAAGCTAATTTTACATTGAAAACCTAATAACAATGGTATAAGTTACTTGTTGGAATGTATTCAAAAATTGATACTATAATGGAACTGCCACTCTCAGATAGCCCCCTAGCTCAACAGCAGTGCACACATAGCAGTGCACTTTTGTTGTTGCAAGTGAGTTTTCTCAATAGATTTACAATGCTGAATGAGAGAACAACGCTACAGACAAAGTGTGTCTGCAAAGCTCATCTTGAGCCCTTTTACAAGTGACGACTTCTTAACTGGACTGTTACAGTGATGAGTTACACGTACTGAGAGTTGAATTAACCAATCTGAAGAGCTCATGTAACTAATTGTTATTCACTTTGGTTTATTCAATAGTGTTTGTCGTTGTACCTACATTGTAACATTATAACTGGCCTGGTTAAAGAGTTGCTACACTGAACACAGGTTTTGGTGCCGGCTTGCCTGTACAATGGTTGTTACAGAGGCTGATGTAGCTTCTAGATATACTAGAGCACATCGGTGAGCTGCTATTGAAGTAGCCAATCATATGACACAATGCATTAGCTTATGCATGCGTAATTTCCTACTAACAAATGAGTTGTTCCTCTGATATAGTTAATACTGGCAACAATTGAAAAACACATTCACTGTGATGTATGTTTTTTCACCATAAAAAAACTCCAAGTTTAATAATTATTGTCACGGTTTTCCCCGTGTTAAGAGAGGAAGACGGTCACAGGTACTGCAAGATTGATAGGTTATAATGGCTACTCTGTATTTGAGTGGTTGCCGTGGCTACAGAGTGTAAAGCTGCTCCACACAGCGACGAAACGAAGACGAAACGAACTGGCCGAAATGAAAAGTTTTTCGTTTCGGTGAAGTGTTAACGAAATTTGCTTTACATGCGAACAAAACTGCATGTAGCCGATCAACGACAAACAACTGCCAGCCAATGACAATACACGAATTGTAATAACAACTGCCGCCAATCATAATAATAGTAGTATTCAATACTAGTAGTTCTTCTACTAGTTCTTCTGTACGGACAGCTTCCAGATATTCGCATTTAGTTAATTTATTGGTGAGTAAACTTAATTATTTATCAACTGGTTATTATTATTACTCACTCACCGGGCTAGTAATTTTATAAGTGCTAGGTTCTTTTTAATTCCTAATAATAATAATAATAAATGATGATGATGATGAATCATTTGTTATTTTTTTTGCACTATGCCCAATTTTTATTAAAAAATTAATTAACTGTACTGTAATAATAATTACTTTAATAATTATAATAATTTTTATTATAATAATAACACCATTAGGCAAATTTAATAACAATAATAATAAACAACTGCCAGCCAATGGTAGTATTTAATATAATACTAGTGGTAGTAATAATAATTATAATTATTATAATAATAAATTTTAGTAACATGTGCTGTGTTTAGCGCCACTAACGCAACATGGACCAATGAAGTTACGCCTTGTGTGGCCAACAGCAAAATGCAGAAAAGACTTTTGACCAATGATCGACTAACAAAAAAATGCCAACCAAGCACTGCTAGGTCTGGACGAAACGTCACCGCAACGCTACCGAAGTGCCGGTAGGGCTTTCGTTGTGCAATTTGATATTCGTTACAAAATTAATTTGACGTTTCGTCCTCGTTTCGTCGCCGTGTGGAGCAGCCTTAAGGCTAGAATGTCTTTCTGAGCTAGAAGAGACAGGATGCTGCTTGTTGGCAGACACAACGGTATTTGGCAACCGGCCAAACAGATTCCAATAGATTGCAAGAAGAAATAGCAATGTCTTTATTATATCCACTTTACCTACCACGCACAGAATTGCTACTAGGTATAATTACAAGAGTGATGGTAATGTCTCTAATACTGGTGTCCGTACTGATAGGTATGCTTCTGTGGGTATAGTCTCTAGCTGGGCCTTCTTACGAGAGTTCAAGCGTCTTCTTCTGTACACTTCTGGGAATCTCTCTGCTGTAGAATCGAACGCACTACTCCTAGGCAGCATCTCACAACAATGTCTGAACACTACTTCCAACTAATAACTGCCCTGCTGGGCTACAAGCGAGTGCTTATAAATAAGGTATAAAATCACAGGAGCGTATAATAATATGATTGGTTAAGTATAAGTAAACAAAGCGGCATGCGACACATGCCAGATAAAAATAACTATAAAGGCGGGAAATGTCCTTCCGGCTGATTGAAGCTTAGCTGTAGTGCAGCCGCACTGCTGAAGGCGTTCAAGCGTATGAATAGTCTTGAATAACATAAGTTGATTAATATAGGTGTAGTGCCGGCTGTAGATTGATGGCAACGCTGTGTTATTCCATTACATTATTTTGGTTACATTTATTATTAAATCATTAGGATATTGTTATCATTTCTTTTTTCGTTGAATTTAAGTTAATAATCATCATTATTATACTTGGAAATGATATTATTGTTGATGATAACTATTTCATGAACCATATGAAATAAAAATTTTAGACAAGCGTTTCTGTCAACAACTGCAAAGTAGTTTTGGTGTGAAGCATGAACATATTAATAAATAAACTTAATATCAAAACCAAATCAGAAACTTGAATCGATAATCAAGACCGGCGTAGTTGCCACACACATAATAGCAGCTAGAATCCTGTTAGGGTTTCACTTCAGCTCAGTCTCACTGTGTTTGTACTAGAAAGCAGTGAGCACCTGCTTTTAGTGGCAACTCTGTATTACTGTGTAGTAAAAATAACACAATTTTTTTTACAGTATTTACTGTTGTAGTATATCGTTGTTGAAGACTGTTTTTATTTCACCAGGGTGTGCTTAGATTAGTAATTGTGTTTTACGGTCCGTTCCGTCAGTTTACAATGGAAAACAACCTTTTTTTTATTCTCTTGAGATGCTTCTATCCATAAATACTGCTTGCAACAGCTCATGCACTTGTTGTCTGTATTACTTTTGTGACAAAATGCTGTCAAATCATTTATTTTTACAAAAATTGTGGAAACTAAATGACTTCATTAATAAATAAAATTTTATTAGGTTTCGACAAAGATTTTCCACTGGATTCAACTTAATAAGTGGTCGCCTGTTCCTGCTTACGCTCCTGTACTCTTCTCCCCATCCTACACCCTTGTCACCCTTTTTACCCCAAAGTCTCAGCCCATCACAAGTGGCACCACAAGTCTATTTTCCCTTATTTCGACTGTGCTAACCATTTACATCATTATCGAAATAGTACTCTACACCTCCCTCCTACAGGCACCCCCCACCCCAGCCTAGCAATATAAAAACCTCACAATATGAGCCCCCACACGCTTGCCTCGTATCACCGAATTTTTTACTTTCTAGTGTGAACGAAATTCCCTTATTCCTTGTTGAATGTTCGCAGAAGTTACCAATTGATGTACCAAGGGAGAACTGGTACAAGTTTCAAATAAACAGCTGCATTAAGAGAATGGTTATGCAAGGCAATAATGCACTCACGGATTATCACTCAATCAGAAGGCGATATTTTCAAGTGCACCCTAACTCTATAAATATCAGCACATTGCTCATTATTGTTAGTAGGTTGAAAGATTTGATCCAATAATATTTCATATTGTTTCTTTTGCAGCTTTACACAAACTCAATCACACTGAACTTTTGCTGTGTGCTAGTTTGTCTGGCCAGTTGCTTTGGTTACATCTGGTAGTTGGTACGTAGAGCTGTTGGAGGTTTATGTAGGTGCAGTCAAGGCCAAGTATTGAGCTGGCTAAAACACACTCTAGTTGGTATAGAGTTACCCATGAGGCTTTGCCTCTATTGATACGACAAACCTCCCATCCGATATTCTTGTTTGTCTCACTGGTGAAGTGGAAACAGATAGAGAAGGCACAGAAATTCACATAATTATGTATATAAATAATTTTCACACAACTTGCTTACAATTTTTTACAATAGTCCGCAAACTGTATAAAACCAGGATATATAAATGCAAAATTTTGACTGGCGTACCTACAACGAGACCTTCCCATAATAATTGATTGTGCAGAGATTTGTAGTGGATTTTGGGGGGCCGACCAAACGTCCACCAACAACACCTCACTCCATTGGTCAACTTCTAACAGAGGAGTATACCGACTCCACAACTGTTCTCAGAGCCCACGGCTCAAACGTACAACTCAATGTCTTGTTGAGTAAACCATAATTTATTATACAGCATAACCAGCAATGTACAATAACGGTAAATGTATCATGCTACTTGGCTCAATCACAAGCAGAATCCCAATACAATACAAAGAATAATGTGAAGTGTTCTGCCTTTTATAGGCAGAACAGGATTAAAACATATGCCCAAATAAGGGGGCAACAAATCAGCAGTGGCAGGAAGTTGTTACACTAATCAGAACACGAGATATAAATAAGTGATACAATCATTGGTTAATATAGGGTTAAGCATGCAAGGCGCCCAGAAGTAGGGGGCGGAGCTTATCAGTCAATCTTGCTGATTCATGATGGTGCAATGAGTAGCTCTAGTTCCTGGTCCTTATGGCTTGTGGTCCTTGGCTTTGGTCTTGTCTGAGGACAGCTATGCTGCAAAGTCGGGCTCCTGCATCTTTGGTATCAGTTTAGGTTCTCAGGCTATAGTAGTTCTTCCCTCACCGACCCGGTATAGGGCCGGTAGTGGCACTGCAGGGCCGGTAGTGCATGCTGCAGGGCCGGCAGTGTGTGCTGCAGGGCCGGTGGTACCTCTGCAGGGCCGGCAGTGAATGCTGCAGGGCCGGTAGTAAATACCGCAGGGCCGGTAGAGTTTCTACCGGCTTACTTGCTTGTGTTCTGGCTGTGCCAGGCTCAGTTTAGCCTTGCCTGACACCCAGCAGTTGTCAGGGAGACCTTGCGCAAAGATAGTGGTCACAAAAAAACCACCACAGATTTTCAAGACCGTCACAAACTAAAATCATAGGATTTTTCAGAATTTTGAAGATTTCTTTGTTGAGTCAGTTTGTTAAAGCATTGTTAGTCAATCTGTGGTGAGGTACCCACTGCCATCCTTGCAACATATTCCTCGGCATGAATCTCAAAAATTATGACCAGTTCACAGTCAGAGACACTATTTTCAAGTGGACTGTTATCAGAATATTGAAATCATTGTAACTTTAAATAGTTTGCAAAGAAAACACAAGCGCTAAAATTGCGGTCAGAGATATTTTTTGTGAACAACAATGATGAACACTTTTAAATCGGAAGTACGAGTGTTTTGGCTTAAAAAGATTTAAAGCAAAACAGAATGTAAACCAACCAACTGTTATTCCCAGAGGAATTAATAATTAAACATTAGCTGGTTGATAACTATATCTAGTAATTTTATATCAGTTGTGTAGGTCTGCTACACCATGAAGTGACAATTTCTCAAATTGTGTTTTGTTAGTGGTTTAAAGAGCACACCAATGCTGGAATCATTTTCCCGGAGTTAGAAAAATCAATATTACGTTGACGCATTCACCTTTGACTGCTTTTAGCAACTATTGTGCAGTGATTCATGAAATGCAAATGAAATGCTTGATACAAAAATGTATTACTTTACCTAGGCAGCTCTAACTTACTGTTTATCACAAGGGTGACATCTCCTGGAATCTCACAACCTCCTAAATCTTCATTCAATTTCTCTCTCAGCTCATCTGTCATCTGCTGTTGTTGGCGGGCTTTCTCCGTGATGTGTCCATCTCTCATCAGCTTGTGTAGTTTGCTTCTGGAAACTTCCAGATCTTCCTTTTGGATTAACAGATTAGAGTTGTATGACTCCACATCTGTTGTTACTTCTCTCAAGTACTTGAGTATCTTATCTGTTACTTCAGCTGATTGTCTGGTCACCAGGTCTATCTGTAACCCCATTTATATCTGTGTTATTAGTGAATTGTAAGTAGTAGGCTTTGGTATTTGGTGCGGATAGGTTGGTTAGTTAATTGCATCTACAGTATAATTTTTATTTGGGATACTTGGATACTTGCGGATACTCCGTACTTAGGGATTAACTACGGGATTAAACTGCACCATTCACAAGCCCCATGGTTGATTGCCAAAAATCATGGTGGCCATGGGCAATTTGGGCTCAATATGATACCAAGTGACAAGCAAAGAAGGTAGAGTCGTCGAAGACACAGACTTGTCACCATCAGCAGCAATTTCAACAAACCAACTTAGTATTGCCGCGTTCTCTGCTGTTTTAAACTGTGCCAATACACTATAGGGTGTATAACAATTATAACAAACAATAATATCTTCATATGCTAGTTTTGTTTGTAAAGAAACTAATGTTAGCTCGCTTTAGCTAGAAAACCTCAATTGATATTGTTTAAAATTGATATTGTGGTAGATTTTCGTGTACAGCCTTGGTCGAAACCCGTACCTATCTTAAAAGCACCAGCCCTGAATTCGCTAAAGAGAATGAATGCTACTCCAGTCCTAAAACCGGATGCATGCTGGTGTTGACTCTCAGTGCGCTGGTAGTAACCCTTGCAGGGTAGGTATGTGCCATACCAAGCTGGAACAATTGATGGCCTGCTTGGTAGGGGAACCTAAGAACAGCGAGAAATCCTTCACCAGCCCTAACACCAGAAGCACCCTCCATCGAACATACAAAATTGTCAACACCAGGCAAATTATAGCCCTAGAACAGGCAGGAACCTTTTCTGGAACAGTAGATAAATTGCTTCTCCGATTAGCCAGTTAATGCCTTGTATACTTGATTATTTACTGCATGGCTGTATCTTAACTTTTACATGTATTTTAAAATTGGTCTAATTACTTCCTGGGAATCTACTGTTACATAAAATTTGCCAATAACTTCCTGCCAACCTGCCTATATAAAAGCCAGATTGCCGGTAACTCATCAAGTTCATTCATGTACTGCCAACCAATTCAAGAGGGCCGCTTCCCTAGAACATGGTGAATTGTAAATAAAGCCATTCAACAATTTGGCACTCTGACTAGTTTGTCTGAGCCTTGGAAACTGCGTTTGCCAACTGATCCATCAGTAACTGATCACTAGTTGTAAATGTCATACCGGCCCAGTGTCCCTTCTGGAGAGAGCGATAATACCAGAGATTAGTGGTATTTCACAGAAACCTGACCGAAAGCCACTACAGAATGCCTTTGGTTTCAAGCACAAACAACTTACGTAAAACGACACTCATCGATGAGCCTTCAACGAATGCTCCTGAACTGTTTCACTATTAGGGTATTAAAAAGTACCATAGGTCTATAATCGTTTTACCTGCAGTAAGTTTTCAGGTTTGGAGAAGTGTTTTTGACTGAATTAAGCTGATAAATAAAAAGAGCATACTTTAACAATGCAACTGCATAATTGCTGAAAAAAACTCACCAACTCATCTCTGTAGAGCTCAACCTCTTTCAACCATTTCTTACATTCCTCGTCAACAGCATTTAACTTTTCCCATGAAGCTTTATCTAACTTCACAATCTCTGTTTTCTTCTCATCTGCAGCTTTAAGTAGCTCCTTAAAGTGACTAGTTATCTGATCACTGAGAGTGTTCAGAGTTATATATTCGTGTAGAGTAGAACTCCCTACAAAGAGAGTAATGTATATATACTTGTTATATCACCATCTGTATGTCTGTATTGTCTATCTTACAACTCTTTCTATCATACTTCTACCAATAAAACAAATTACATATAGTTCTTACCTGAACACTCTCCTATACTGACATCACATCCATTACATGCAAACTTGTTACAATGTTTGCACATCTTTGTTATCTGCTCTTTAGGGTGTTGGGTACAAAACACTTTCTTGTATTTCTCAGGAGATTGTTTATATCTCTCAATGCTGACTACCTCATGGTCTTTCTTGAAGTAAGACTTGTGAATCTGTAAACAATTATACAGCGTAATCTTTACCAGTAAAAAATGGAGCTGTTGTAGATGAAGGTGAACAAAGAGCTCCTTTTTTGTCACCTTGTGGTTTCAATGAAAAAGTGCTTTGACCTTGGCAATGCAAAACTTTCTTTTTCAATCTACAGTTGTTTACGAAGTGCTGTTTTCATTTCCATGAGTTTTCCTAAAGTCTCTAGGGCTGCATACAAATATGGGGAAATTGTTTTTGTATACAAGTGAGATTTCCGAAAGTTTTAATTATTTTTTGAACAAATGGAAACACTTGCTTGGATCTTGATCGAACCAATGTTTATCGTTTGTGACTGTTTATAACTACATTCAGGTTTTAAAAAAACTGGGGAGTGTCTGGAAAACCAAATAAAAGCCATTTTACAATATGAGCAAGGCTTAATCAAATACTGTAATGGAAATGCACAGTGCGCCATTCATCGGCAGCCAGCACTGCATCTATTTTATTCAACTATTTAACCAACTATTATCCTAGAATGACTCATCCATTTGAGCACCCACGGCAGTGCAGTGCACTACAGTTGGCTTCAAGCCAACAGACGAGATATTCCCGCTCTTTTGTTATTTTAGCATTGACATGTGGTACATGCTGTGTTGTTTACTTTTTTGCTAGCCAATCAAATATTTATATACTTATGTGATTTTGTTGCTGTTATTTAAGGACTTGCATGCAGCCCAGCCAGGCAATATTGTTTAGGTAGCAGTAGCGCCGAGATATTATAAGCGACTGTATAGTACTCGTGCGTGCTTTGCGTTGGCAAGACAAGCTGAGGAGAGATTCACACTACCATAGAGAAGATCCCACAAGCCAGGAAGACGCTTGGACTCCCGTAGGAATCCATACCAGCTTAGGACCACGCCAGAAGACACCCACTTACCCGTACAGGAAACAGTATCTAAGAGACATTACTACTTGTTACTACTTTTGCAATCATCTTTATAGCAATTTTGTGCGTTCTATGGAAGTGAGGAATAAAGTTTATGTTCACACTTTCAACCACTTGAGATCAGTTTGGCCGGTTGCCAACTATTGTTGTGACTGCAGTTATGCAGCATTCTATCTCATCTCGTACAGAGAGATACTAAACCATGCACTCTGCAGCCACGCTACCACAAAAGCACAAAGTAGGCACAAATCAACAAGTTCTTGCAGTACCTGTGGCAGTCTTTTTGCACCTAACGCAGAAAACCATTACATTGGTGGCAGCAGTGGGATTTATCACATTCTCACCCCGGTACTGTAAGAGCTAACTACCCCCCAACTGCATCGAATACTCCTTCCCCCTTGTCCTGAGTATTGGTGTTCCACCCCTTGTGAACAGTATCTGTTAGAATACCCACCACCCCTATCACTCCACTGATACTGTATCCCCCCCTATAGCATCTTCCTACAGCGTGGAGTGCATGCAGCTTATTGCAGCATAGGCAAAAATCCCGTTTATGGCTGCACACCGAACCCGGAGTGCAGGGCGATTGCCAACCGGCACCCCAGAAGCAGCAGCCCTTGATAGGCTAGCTGACACACTGAGAGGGGTGCTCCACCCACGTGCACCTGCACCATTCTTCAAGCCGCCTAAGTACAACGGCCAGGGAGACGTTGAGAACTTCATTGGACGTTTCATAGAAGTAGCAGAAGCCAACGGATGGGACGACAATGCCTCTTTACTGCATGTGAGGCAAGCCCTGAGAGAAGATGCCTTGGATTGTGGGAAGCCGAACAACCTTAGAGCCGTGTTCACCGCACTCCCGCCAGCTTTGGCTTAACACGCCGTGAGGCCCTGCAGAACATTGCACAGCTGAGGAAAGCTCCCAAGACTTTGCTTCAGGAGCATGCTGATGAGGTGTAGAGATTAGTTCACGCCGCGTACGGAAACTTGCCAGCAGGACATGTGGAGCGTCTAGTACTAGAGACGTTTGCCACCACTCTGGCCAACCTGTATCTACAGAGACACCTGTTAGTGGTGGATCCCAGAAGCCTAGAAGAAGCTGTCCGTGCGGGAGCAGATTTCTTACAGATAACAGCGTACACTGACAACAAGCCATCCAGAGTACGAGTTATGGAAGCAGAGGAAGAAGAAGAGTATGAGTATGAAGAAAAATACTATAAACCGTCCATGTCCCATTACCATCTTTCATCGACAGCTGACGTGGTTACGCCGATCCCTAGAGACCTGGAGTATCCTTATCCAACGACAGGATACCTGTATCCGGCTCCTCAGCAGTCACTTATGACTGAAGAGACTCTGAACCGCCTGTTACAGACAGTGCAAGAGATGACGAAAGAGATACGTCAGATAAGACAGCGGCAACAGACGGTGCCCACACCTATTCCTGTGGTGCAGCCTGCTCCTCAACCTCCTATGCAGGCTCCACAGACGGTGGACCACCAATCTCCTGTGTCATCTGCCACGCCGGGTAATGCGTGGCCAACTCTCTCGACAGCCCGTTCTACATCCCCCTCGTGTTTGAGTTGTGGACAGCCTGGACACTACTGCCAATTTTGTCCAGCCTGCCAACTGTCACTACGCCTAGAGAGACTCACATGACGGGAAACGAGCATCGCCCGCAGTAGTTACCACACCGGCTACCTGCGATAAGGCAAGAAGGTGGAAGAGAGAAGTGAAGAAGTCAGAGGAGGCACCCCTGCAAAGAGAACAGAGGAAAAATAAAGTGAGGCATGCCAAGCAGCCTACCTCTCCTGGCAGCTGCCAGAGAGACTGTATAAGGAGTGAGTCATCTTCTCCTGGTAAACGACTACCCTCTACGAGTGACGGCCATGCCACCCCCTCAGTCAACCTTGACCGGGCGAACAGGTGGAAGAAAGAGTTGGCGAGGATAGAGAATTATAACCCTGTCCCCCTGCTCCTGCACCCGGGTCTGTCGAACCGGCCCTAAGGAAGAAGGAAATGCTTTCCTCACCCAATTGGCAGTTGCCTACCTCCAACCGGTACGCAGTGTTGCCATAAGAAACAGATGAAATCTCTGCCAGCGGAACTTCCGGACTTAACCTGTCCTCGTTAGAACCTGCAGGTCCTTGGAGGAGCCGGCCCACACCAGCTAAAGAATATCAGACGGCAACTACAGCAGTTGATTCGCTAGTAGAGCGCCCATCGCGCCCTAGAAAGAGAATATTGTCTCCTCTGATAGAGCTGCAAAGATCCGACCCACTGAGTTGTCCAACATTGAAGTAGAACAGCTGTACCGAGCTAGCTATTTCCTCCCAGGAAAATTGGAAAGCAAGCCAGTCACGCTCCTCGTCAATACCGGCTGCACAACAAACCTCCTATCTAAACACGTCTTCTACCGGTTACCAGAGCCAGTAAGACGGTCAGTACAGGAAAGTGAGGCTCATGGCATCGTGGCCGACAGCACCCAGGTTCACTTCTATGGCACGGTGAGAGCTACCCTTCGTCTCCATGATGTGAAAACCGAGACCACGTTCGTAGTCAGTCACCTAACCGAGAAGGGGGGGATGCCCTTCCTCACTGACCATGATTGCCGTTTGAAGTTCAGCGATTGTGCCATTGTCGTGGTAGGCAAAGAGATGTGCTGCACAGATAAAGACGGTACACTGCTGATGAATAACGTTCAGGTCCTGTGTACCACACAGCTACCTCCGGGCTTGGAATCTACTATCCTGTGTAAGGTCACCACACAGAGCTACCTACCCCTTGGACTCGTGGAGTCCCGACCCAGAGGCCCTCCTATTGCCGCTAGTCTGAATGAGCCAGATAGCAAAGGACATGTACTAGTTCAATGTATGAATCCGACTGCTAGGCCGATAGAACTGAAGGCAAGAAGCACGGTGGGCCACTACAGAGGAGTGAACCCTGAGAAGGTTGAAAAAATGGAGGCGGTTGCCATGCCCGCTCCTACTATTCCAATACGTTCTTCCCGCTCCCCGGTTCCCCCTCACGTCCCTGAGCTATACTCAGCCGCTCTCCAAGAGGCACAGCAAGTAGCTGGGTTGCTACGACAGTACGCTGCCGTGTTTTGTGCAGGAGACCATGATATTGGCTAAACCACTCTGGTCACCCACAGCATCCCTCTTCTCCCGGGAACTCGACCTATTTGTCACAGGCTAGGTCCGTAGAAAGAAGCGGAAGCAAAAAGACAAGTGGAACAGCTACTAGAGCGAGGACTTATAGAGCCTGCCTCAGAGGCCTTGAGTTCCCCAGTGGTTCTCGTAAGAAAGAAGGGCGGTACATGGAGATTCTGTATTGACTACAGACGACTAAACGCTGTCACACACCGGGACCCCTACCCCTTCCCCCGCATCGATGAGAGCCTGGATGCCCTATCGGGAAGCGAGTTCTTTAGTACCTTGGATCTGGTCAGCGGATACTG
This sequence comes from Cryptosula pallasiana, assembly GCA_945261195.1. Lineage (NCBI taxonomy): Eukaryota > Metazoa > Bryozoa > Gymnolaemata > Cheilostomatida > Cryptosulidae > Cryptosula > Cryptosula pallasiana. The sequence continues at coordinate 28,108,648 of OX183131.1, read as the reverse complement.
GCAGGTTCCCATGGACAAAGAAGCCAGCGAATGCTCGGCGTTTGCCACAAGTACAGGTCTGTGGAAGGTCCTCCCCTTCGGCTTCACCTCAGCACCGGCTACTTTCCAACGGTTGATGGAGAAGGTACTCCAGGGTCTCCACTGGAAAACTATCTTGCTCTACCTCAATGACATTATCGTCATCGCGCCTGACTTTCCTACTCACATTCAGCGCCTGAGCAAAGTCTTTCAGCAGCTACAGTGAGCCGGGTTGAAGCTCAAACCCAGTAAGTGTGAGCTGTTCAAGCCAGAGGTCCGGTATTTAGGACACGTGGTGAGCAGTGCAGGAGTGGCCACGGACCCGGAAAAAGGTTGCTGCAATAGCCCAGTGGCCGACGCCCACAGAGTTGAAGGGTTTACAAGCCTTCTTGGGTACCGTAGGGTGCTATAGACAGTACACCCCTGGTTTCTCCACCGCGGCAAGCCCCCTTACCCAGCTCACTAGCAAACATGTACCATGGGAATGATCCACCGATCAGGAAACCGCATTCCAGCGCCTGAAAATAGCTATGACCCGTGCCCCTGTTCTTGGGTATCCCGATCCTAAGCTACAATATACCTTGGACACTGATGCTAGCGACGCCGGTGTAGATGCTGTGCTGTCACAAGTACAGGAAGGAAGAGAACGAGTAATCGCTTACTATAGCAAGACACTCAGTCCCCAAGAATGCAACTACTGTGTGACACGGAGAGAGCTGTTAGCAGTGGTGAAGGCTGTTAAGCACTTTTGTCCCTACCTCTATGGCCAGCACTTTCGTCTTCGGACTGATCATGCCTCTCTGCTGTGGCTGTGTCGCCGCCGGGAACCCACTAGTCAGGTGGCTAAGTGGCTCGAGTCGATCGCGAAATTCAAATACACTATTGAACATAGAAGCGGCCCCCGACATGGAAATGCAGATGGATTAAGTTGCAGGTGCCCCTAGGAGTGTAGGCAGTGCATGCGCATTCAAGAAAGAGATGGTGGACCCTCCAAGGCAGAAGTACAGCGGGAGTTGGGCACCGCCCTTCAGGCTACTCCCCCGGCAGTTCACCCTGTCCAGCCGGATACCGACCTCCTTCGGGCTCAGAGTGAGGGCAATCACGCTGTGGCTATCATCTACCAGGCAGTGTTTACCTAACGCCCTCTCACTAAAGAGCAGCTGGAACTCGGCAGCCAAGAGCTGAGACGGTTGAATAACTGTATCGGACAAATGGCGTACTGGAGTTACAAGTCTCTCCTAACCACTGTTCCTATTGGTGTGCGGTCTGTCCAGCAGGATTACGTGGCAACACAGTCTGGCAGACCCATTCCCTGGCACACCAGGGAGTACAATGGACCCTGAAACGCATCCATCTCACTTGGTATTGGCCGGGCATGTCATCTGACATACGCCGTGCGGTCAGGAGCTGTGAGGTTTGCCAAAGGGCCAAAAGTGGGGGGCACCAAGTCTAGCCCCGGTCACCAGCGCATGTATGCTGGCCGCCCCTGGCAGAAGCTGGCTGTAGATTTGGTAGGGCTTTTTCCCGAGATGGAGCGAGGCAACACCTGGGTCTTAGTGTTAACAGACCACTTCATCCGATGGCAAGATGCATTGGCTCTTCCGAACGCCACCGCCCCAGTAGGGGCCAGTGCTTTAAATGAACGGGTCTTTTGTTATCTGGGTATACCTGAACAGATGAGCACTGACCAAGGGGCCCAGTTTGAGTGTCACCTGATGCAAGAGTTGTGCACTCTGTGGGGCATCAAGAAGACCCGTACTACCCTGTATCACCCTCAGGCCAACGGAGTTGAACAAATGAATAACAGGGTGTTAGGTGACTCCCCGCGATCTTTGCTCTTGAAGAGGAGCCCGGTGACTGGGACCTGCTGCTTCCCCAACTGATGAGAGCCTTCAGGGCTACACCCCACTCCACCATAGGAGAAACAGCAAATTATATGATGTTGGGTAGGGCTACCCGACCAAGTCTCTTACCACCCCCCTCTGACCAACTGTTTGCCCATGCATGAGTATGCTCGAGACCTCAAGTTGAGGTTGGAAGAGGTACACGAAACCCTGAGAGAGCAACAGATGGAAGTCAGGGCCAAGGAAGGAGAGGAGCCTAACCTATATGCAGTTGGAGATCAAGTCTGGCTGGAAAACCGTCGCAGACGTCGTGGAGAGAACCCTAAGTTGCAGGCCAAGTTACTGGGGCTCTTCGAGATAGAAGAGGCATACAACAACCATACCTATCTCATCAGCAGACACGGCCAACAGTCTGTACAGAATGAATACCGCCTCAAGCCTTATCACCCCAGCGTGGATCCCCAAGGACAAGCACCGGCCGCCATCGAGCCGAGAAGATGTCCCAACATGCGTGGAGGCTGCACAAGAAAAGCGTCAGCAGCATCACCATTTGATTCCATTCCACCAGAACTCGAACTAGCCCTTCGACCTAGGAGGGAGGCCAGTTTGGAGCAGCCAGAGGGACCATTGCCAGTCGAGCTACTGGTCACTTTCAGCGAACTGAGAAGAGAATCACGGGACTCAGTAGCTAGGGATGACCCGGAGGCACGCGAGGTGCCTACTCCAGCCGCTGAAATAACCCCCGGCACCGACCAGAGTAAGAACCAGCCCGTTAATCCACCAGTGCAGAGGCCCCGCAGAAATGTTGGCCCGCCTGTGCGATATGGACAGCCCTTGTGCCACCCAGTTACCACTACCGGATGGCAGGGCCCTACTTATGTACACTGCGCACATGGTATTGTGCTATAGGCCATACTCCATAGGTGTCTCTTGGAGCTGTATTTTCTTTGCGCACATGGTCTTGTGCCTCGGGACATACTCCGTATGTACCCCCGGACTACTGTTGTAGTTGACAGTCTCTTGAGACTCTTCCGTATATAATATCCTTATATACACCCTGGTTACACTCTGCACATGGTTTCGTGCTATGGGCCATACTCCGTATGTGTCTCTTGGAGCTGTACCTCTTGCACATGGTCTTGTGCACCGGTATATACTCTGTATATACCCTCTAGACTACGGGCTTTGTAGTCGTTGGTCTCTATGAGACTCGCTCTATATATATTCAAGAATTATATATCTATTCCCCTATCTATCCCCGGCCTCCTATTATAAGGCCACCCTGTGCCTGGTAACTATCAGTACGGAGATGACTGATCGTTGAAGCGGCCTGTGTAATGGAAATGCACAGTGTGCCATTCATCGGCAGCCAGCACTGCATCTATTTTATTCAACTATTTAACCAACTATTATCCTAGAATGACTCATCCACTTGAACACCCATGGCAGTGCAGTGCACTGCAGTTGGCTTCAAGCCAACAGATGAGATATTCCCGCTCTTTTGTTATTTTAGCATTGACATGTGGTACATGCGGTTTTGTTTACTTTTTTACTAGCCAATCAAATATTTATATACTTATGTGATTTTGTTGCTGATATTTAAGGACCTGGATGCAGCCCAGCCAGGCAGTATTGTTTAGGTAGCAGTAGCGCTGAGATATTGTAATCGACTGTATAGTACTCGTGGGTGCTTTGTGTTGGCAAGACAACCTGAGGAGAAATTCACACTACCATAGAGAAGATCCCACAAGCCAGGAAGACGCTTAGACTCTCGTAGGATTCCATACCAGCTTAGGACTACGCCAGAAGACACCCACTTACCCGTACAGGAAACAGTATCTAAGAGACATTACTACTTGTTACTACTTTTGCAATCATCTTTATAGCAATTTTGCGCGTTCTAAGGAAAGAAGGAATAAATCTTATGTTCACACTTTCAACCACTTGAGATCAGTTTGGCCGGTTGCCAACTATTGTTGTGACCGCAGTTAAGCAGCATTCTATCTCATCTCGTACAGAGAGATACTAAACCTTGCACTCTGTAGCCACGCTACCACAAAAGCACAGAGTAGGCACGAATCAATAAGTTCTTGCAGTACCTGTGGCAGTCTTCTTGCACCTAACGCAGAAAACCGTTACAATACAGCTGCTGAGTTTTATAAACCAAGAAAGACATATATGATAAAAACGAGCTGTAAAATTTCTAAAAATCGTGCCAACTGCTGTTAACCAAAACTGGTTATGATCCTCTCAATTTATTCAATGTTGCACATTCATAAAGCCAACTTTCAAATGTTCTCCTATTCGTATCAAATCTGCTAGTCGACTTTCACGTATTGTGATTATATTTTGTGTGATGCGTATCCATCCTTTCTATTTAAGCATTTTTTAGTTGCTTTACCTTTTCCTTTGTTTGTGTTCTCGCAGAACACACCGACCCTTGAACTACTGCTGTCGACTAGCCTCTTAGTGACTGATGAAGGTTTCATTTTAGATCTACTTAAGGAACTACCGTCTGTTTTATTTATTTCCAGCCTATTTTGCCGTCTAGTAGTGAATTTCTGTCGCATTGCTACAAACCACCACTATTATCAAGTTTTGTACTTCTCTTCATAAGGACACTGTTGGCATGGTCATTGCCACCTATACTATAGCCTAACAACTAGAGCAGATCACTAGACTCATACATATTAGTCCAGTATGGGTTGGGTTACAACAGTGTATGTTTATATTTAGGATAACGCTAGCTAGGCAATCTATTAGAGTATGCAGTAATGCAAGCATAAAAGCAAACATTAAACATCAATGCGTAAAGTAAAAGTTCAGCTTCATCATTTTTGAATAACGGGAAACAAATAACTGAATTGTAAACATACCTAACAAAACTCATAGAGTGGCAATATGGTCAGTAATTTATACAAGGAATGACTGCAACAAATACAAATACAAGAGTATGAATTTTGATAAATCAGGCGATAGTACAAGTGATAGTGCACCAAACGACAAAGGGTCGGAGTCAATAGACTGGATGTCTTGTACTACCTTTACCTGTTCTCAGTGAGTTCCAGCCTTATGTCAACACATATTTTCATCTAGCAGTAGTGTTGTTCCAGGTATAACCCCTTAAAACACTGAGGTTAACTTTATGGTCCTCAGTCAAAGCTGCCTTCTTTTACTAACCTTTCCAGCAATGCAAGATCATAATGGACCCTTGAGGATTCAATACCGGTGCTGTACAAACTGGTAAAGACCGTGAAATGCTTCCAATCATACTTATGCTGTCAGAAATTCTGCCTCTGGACAAATCATGCTTCGCTGATTTGGCTACATAGGAGGAAAGAGTCTACTTGTCAAGTGGCTCGATGGCTAGAGAATTTCTCTGAGTTCCAGTAGACCCTCGACCACAGGAGCGGAGCCTAGCATGGCAATGCAAATAGATTGAGTAAGCAATATGCAGATAATTTCCGCCAGTTTATTCACATCCAGAACAGCAATGTTGGCCCAGCACAACCAGAGGTGGCCAAAAAGGTCAAGTTTTACTTTCTCAAACCATCACCAACTACTGATACCGTCAGTTCTGCAACTCCCATATATCTGCCATAGACAGAGGGTGGCCCTTGCGTTCAGATACAGACCTGGTTTTGGCACAAAAAGTCCTCACTCACCCAGTAGCAGTGATATATGCCGCTGTGGAGAATAACAGTCTGCTTACCAAAGAACAGCTGGAGACAAGCAAAACTGAGCAGAACCACTTGTGTCAGAGACAGCAGTCACTCAGGATTAGATATGACAGGGTACTGGGGTACAATTGGTAGTTGCAAACAGTGCCCAGTGGTGTGCTGTATGCCTTTACAGCATATGGAGTATGGTAATGTTGGGAGAACACTCCCTGGTTTATGCCTGCATCAAAAAAACCATTAGATACCTCCACTTAACCTGGTACTGGCCTGACATAACAGCTGACATTTTGAGATTGGTTTCCGGTTGTGAAGTTTACCTGCAGGCAAAGAGTAGGGGGTATTAAATCTAATCGGTGTCGGCCGAAGATGCACACAGGCAGACTTGGGCAGAAATTGGCAGTAGATCTAGTTGGGCCACTGTCAGAGACAGATCGGTATGATGTATGGATTTTGGTCCTGACAGTCTACTTCACTAGGTGGCAGGATGCTGTGGCCATCCCAGATTCCACCGCACTGGCGTTTTTCTACTTCAAATACCTGAACAAATCCGTTCCGTTTGAGTTGAGTTTGCTGAGGCGCTATGTATGCTATGGAGCATAGAGAAGACCAGATCTACGCCCTGTCATCCAGAGGCACAGGGAGTGGTTGAAAGTAACAACCGGTTACTAGTGTAGATTAATTGCGCTCTTTGTTGCTGAAGAGAAGACCAGAAGAGTTAGACCTGAGGTTGCAGCAACTCATGTGAGTTTTCTGGGCTGTGCCACAATTGGTAACCAATTAAACAGAGAATTTATTTATGCTGGGCAGGGAGCTGAGGCTCCAGAATCAAATTACCTACTATCCTTCCTTAACAGATCACATACGTGCCCCCGAATATGCGCAGACTCTTAGAGAACATCTAGGACAAGTGGATAATACCCTGAGAGAGGAACAGAGCCACATCTAAAATGAAGAAGAACAGGGACCCACTTTTTTGTTCCGGGGAGCAATGATGGCAGGAGAATAAAAGAAGGAGAATGGGTAGAAACCCTAAATTGCAGCCTCAATTCTTTGGCCCCTACCAGATCAAGGAAGAGTACTCAAATGACATATACCTCATTTTTCGACAAGGTCAGATAACTGCACAGAGTGGAAGCAAGTCCAAACTGTACACAAGTTGAACGGACCCTCGGGGGCCGGCACCAGCTACTGTAAAACTCAGAAGGAGATTTAAATTGAGGGTAGAAACTAAAAGTACAAGTACCGCTGGAGAGCCCGAGCTCCCCCCCCCCCCCCCATTCATTCTGTGTCAAGAAGAACCCGCACCCTTGACAGTTGAACCTCCAGCAGCCAGATTCAACTCACTTGCAGCAGATTACCCACTGGACCTAACTTGTGAACGGCATATGAATCAAAATGTAAAATCTTTGCCTACACACTTGTTGGCTACGCCTCCAACAATGGAGAGAAATTCCTCCAGTAGCAGAACCCGTGAACAACATAAATGGAATGCGTGCCACTACAGAGGTGAAACCAAGCTCACAAACCATTTCAAAAATAAAATGGGGGAAGATGTAGAAGTAGACACAGAATTGTTGGGAGCAGCTATCCAATTTTTCGACTCAAATGGACCGCAGAGTCCAACTGAGCCAACTACCAATAAGTTCTGTCTAAAGCTGATCATCTCAGAAAGTTATAGACCCACAAAACTGCTTCCAGTTGAGCTCTATCAATTGCTGCAGCCTCATGTTTTGAAGGAAGTGCGCCAAGCCTGCACACAAGCTGGCCACTGGTACAGCCAGTTGCCAAGTTGTCTGTCAGAAGTTGCTATGAAGGAACAGAGCTAATGGCAGCAGTCAGAAACAAACAAAAACAACAATGTTGGCCGCTAATCTACCTGATTTTGACCCTATCTTGGCAGATGAAGAAGAAACACTGCTATCCATTCGTAAGGAGGAGAAAATACTACATAAAAAGAGAGCAGAGGTTGCAGAAAAATGTACAAAAGGAATTAATATAGCGGATTTAAAAAAGACACTGCAGTTGAGGGTGAATATAATGAATGGGTGCTCAGTCACAGTAATTTTGGTGATCATCTCGAATTAAATTGTGATGTAAAATCACCAACCAGTGCAACCGACTTCCCATCACTACTTAAAGAGCTAGTAGCAGTTGAGAGAAGCCCTACATTCTGTTAGAAGTGAACCAGTAGCAATGTACGCTACAGTCAGTGACACATACACCAACAACTGATTTCAAAGAGAGTGTACGCATGGAACAAACACTCCGCGGTCGGCATTCACTTGTCCAGGCCCAGGCCCACCTGCAGTACTTGGGGAAGATGCCTGTTGGTAGCAGAAGGCAGAGAACAGGCAAACTGGTCAACAGTAGGGCTGTCCAGAGGCCACCAACACCTCCAGTGCCTCTTAGGGTAAAGGCAATACAACCTTTGCCTTTTTCCTCTCCCAAAACCAGGGAAAAAAACTCAGACTCAACCCGGGGCCAAAAAGAGTTTATTCAATGAAAACAATTTGTTGATGCCGATTATGTTGTTGTAGCAGTTAAAGAAAAGAATACCTCTGGGATGACAGTTAAACCGAAGCTGGCTCTGTGTCTAGTAAGAATAACCACTCCAAAGGCAGCAGAAAAAAGTAAAAGATGCTCCATGGAAACCACCAAAAGATTGTTGCTCCACCAGGTAAGACTTACAACACCATGACTCATGAGTGCAAGCGGTCACTCGTCTGTTGGGAATGGCTGAAATGGGTCTGTAACCGGATAGATAAAAAAGTTAAAGAGTTGTTAGACTCCTCTAAGTCCGGACTGCCGGTTTCCAACAAGAAATTACAGATAACTGATGGAACATGTGCAGCAGCACTTTGTATGGTATTATTGCCGTCACAACTAGGTGCCTGAGTCTAGAGATGTGGTGTTTTATGACAAGGAAAAGTTGGACAGGTCTTCAGACCCAAAGCACCACAAGAAAATGGGTGCATTTATGCAGTTGATTGGAGGAGCTACAAAACTTTCTGCAAGTTCACGGGCTGGGAAGACTCACCCAAGTTCCAGACATGTCAGATCTTCCAGACTAGATTAGAAGGGGAAGATGAATCACTAGGACAGGTAGAAAAATATACCCTGCTGACAAGTACTCAAAAGAGAACTGAAGGTGATAACAGTAAAGCCTCGATAGCTGAACTGACAATCATGGAGGGGACCAAAAAGAGTAGAATGGCAAGCTGGCTAGGAGAACAGAGGCCTGCTAAAGAACCTAAGGAATGTGAGACTTCTCCTGTTATGAGAGCCAGCCCACCAACAACTCGAGTGGCTAACCACCTATCTCCAAAACCTGGCAGCAGCCCACTATGTGTGCAGAGATTCAGCAAACCCTCCCAGGGATTCTAGCAACGCAGAGACTTTTCGGCCAAGCGAGCAAACAATTAAGCAACCCAACTAGAGTCTAAACTGGCAAAGATGAGATGACTAAGTATTAACAAATCAGTTGTTAGAAGCCAGCATCTCAAAAACTAGGGCGGGAGCCTGTTTGATCTTGAAAGAGATCACTTATTACAAGAAGAAATCAGTCAAATTCTGTGGACAATTGTTCTATTAGGGACTAAATGTAGGAGTTAGTTACATAGCTTTTGCAGAACAATGTGGTCTCATTGACATTTATGCAGTTCAAATCTCTGTAACAATATCCCGGCTGGGGTATTCCCCAACAGATTTTTTTGATTATTTCATTTTGTGGCCAGGGTCATTAATGGAACGGAGTGTGTTGGAGGAATTTGTTGTTCGCTTTCGATCTTAATCAGCTAGTAGGCAGCTGCGAGGCACTCACACACTTTGTGAACATTACTTACATCACTGTAGGCATGTTTGGGCAAGCAGAGGATTACTAGCAGCGACAACTGCTAGATCGATGGCCAAGCTCCTCTCACATGAGTAAAGCATTAGACCAAAAAAAGCACATGAATGGACAATAGCTGTTTAAGTTATCCAATGAAAATGAGTGCAGACATGCACATTGTGTTTTGTATTTTATATTTTTTATAAAAGATCATGTAATGGCCAATTCTGGTCAGATTGTAATAAATTGCTGTGGTCTCAACTTTGCCTGGTTTACAAGGAGTTTCAGCTCAAACAAACTAGTGTCTATCGTTGAGCAGTGCTCTAGCAGTTTGATGTTGCCTGCCAGCAGTTAGTTGGTGCAGAGCAGCTCCGATTGGGCAGTACAGGGCCAGTTCAAAGGGGCGGTTGTTTTACTCCTCTGCGACATCCTCCTAACTATAGTCGGTCAATCAGAAACCTCCTCATATGCATCACTCGCTCTTTACCACGCTTTGGCCAATCTCTTTTAAAAATGAGAATTTCCAGTTTCCAAATAAAAATTTGGGATAAGCAAAGTTTTAGCTATTATTATGATTTTGAAGAATACTTTAGAACACTAGTGGTTAGTCAAGTATAAAATTCACTACTCTGGGTTAGTTTTGTATTCCCTACACACTGGAAGTGTTTTGAACAGGAGCACAAAGACAATTTTAAATTTTAGGCAGTTCACATCATTTTCTAAGCAAGTTTTAAAATGTTTCAAAGTACGACAAAAGGGCTATTGTTTAAAAAAAATGTGCTAGTTTCCCTGATATGTTTTTAGAGTTGTCACAAGTCGGAGTAGTGAACAATCAATAAAATATTTGACATGTTATGATTCCATTCTTTTTCAGAAATATTTTAGTATTTTGCGTCCTCTACTACCGGCACAACGGTATCCACTCTCCAAATTCCTGAACAATTTAAGATCTACTCCAAATAGATGCTACCGACTTCACAGGGTCCTTGACCTAGGCACACCACACAAGAGTTTCTCTAACAAACACTTTATTATACAAATCTATTTAGCAATACAAGTAAAGATATTGATACAAGATTCATTAGACTTCCGTCTCTAATGCATCACAAAAGCTTCTTTTATAGGAGGCGAGGAGGAAATCTCACCCCCTTATTAGGGGTGAGCCAATGATAGACAATAACACAAAATATATGCGAATGGCAATAGTTGATATAATATATGTAAATAAAGCAATTCAATCAAATGGTGAGCACATGGTAAAATACCACTGGGTTGTTTTTCCAACTCTTTCTATGGTTGGAAAACTTTCCACTCCATATGAGGGCCTTTACTTCCTTGATCTGTGCTCCAGGCTTCTTAGCTTCAACCTTTGACTTTCTGAGACAGGCAACCAGTCCTCCAGGTCCCAGGCTATTTGAATCAGCCGTGTTGGATACTGACCCGGGGTAGTTGACCCGGGGTAACCCGGGGTAGGTTTAATATGTTGTATGGGCATGGAGGCAGCGTTTGGATAGGGCCCGGGTTGTCGGTATCTAATTTACGGGGGAACTTTTGTAGATATCAAGGAAGGAAGGCTCAGGGGTTACTTCTACTTTCGCTTTTGACATGACAAGGGGTGGAGGGGGGTCTTAGGGTAGAAGGGGGTGAGGGGGGGAGTAACTGACTTGACTATATATCATGTAAGTCTTTCACAATATTGCTGCCTTCTTATCACTTTTCAACATAAACGAAGCAGTTTGAAATTCTAAGAATTAAAGGAAACAGAGACCAATAAAAAAGTAACGTTTAAAACATGCCATCTTGATCCATTCTGCTTGCTTTGTTGCTCTCACAGATACTAAACAGTATAAACTGGTACACACGATCAGTGGACAGCACAGGGTCATGAATTGGATTTTTGTAACATCAGGAGTAACAACCCCCAGCCATTATAGTAGTTGTTTGCAAGGAGCGTGGAAGAACTAAATATGAAAAGCAAGCAGTTCATGCATTATGATAAGGTACAAACTCAATCAAACCATAAACAAGATAATCAAAGAAAGAATAATAATTATCTATCAGGCATAATTATTAATTAGTTAAGGTATCATAGGAGTCCTGTAAAACAAGTATTAAGTTAGGTAAGTGAGGTTTTGATGATAAAATATTACTCGTTAGTCATCCAATTGAAGTCATACACATGTGACATGTGTAGCAGATTTTAGCGGTCCGCTACTTTCGCACTAACATTGTCACCATTGAAACTGCTGTCTGCCGGCACAACTAAGCAGTTAGCATCTCAAGGCCTGACAATAAACAGTCAACTTATCTCCAGAGGTGACCCTGTGCCAGGATGTCACTGACAACTAGTTACAAAGGAGTGCCCTCAACTTTAACAACTGTAGCGAGCCAGCGGCTCAAACATACACTCAAAGCTTTTGAGTAGTCTAAGCATTTATTGTAATACAGAATAAAAAGTGGCAACACAACAGTGACAAGTAATGAAATGCAAAGAAATGAGAGGAAGCTCTGACTTTATAGTCAGAGTTACAGTAAGTGACAAGAAGTGTTTGGCCTAGTTTTCCAAACCCTTCAATCACACATAGAAATAACATAATTAAACTAATGATTCAATGAATAAAACCCCTAGCCAATGATATGCAACTAAATAGATTAAAGGGAACTGGAATCAAAAATAAGCGACAGATGAGTAGTAATATATGAGCAGATCTCCCTACCAAGTGTTTTTTTGTGGATCTGACCTTGGAGTTGAGACAATGGGTTACGGCGTTGGATGAATTCGCCGAGTTTATATTGTATTTTACTTGAGGGGTACTTGAGTGGCATTTGAGTGGCATTTGAGTTTTGATTAGTTTTTTACTTAATTTGAACTTATATGGCATATAGATTTTGAATGTATGGCATTCAAGTTTTGATAACTTTTTTACATAACTCGAACTCATATGGTATCTTGAGAGAGAGGGGAGAGGAGAGAGGAGAGAGGAGAGATGGGAGATGAGAGAGGAGAGAGAGGAGAGAGTTTTTTAGTTTTCTATACATTCATGTATATATGGTTAGTTATGTACATATTTATGGCTATATTTATATCTACATAGAGAGAGGAGATATATCTACATTGAACAAATATATTGATCAAAAATGAAAATTATATGTTTATATACCTGATTACATAATAAGCAGGGAAAATCTTCTGGAGAGAGGGGAGAGGAGAGATGAGAGAGGAGAGAAGAGAGAGGAGAGAGAGGAGAGATTTTTTTTTTAGTTTTTTATACATTTATGTATATATGGATAATTATGTACATATTTATGGATATATTTACATTTACATTGAATAATATACATTTATTACATAATAAGTATATTAAATGCTATAAAATATGTTGGAAAATTACCAAATTAGACCTCTAGATGGTTAAAATCTACAGTATTTGGGAAATAACTGCAAGAGAGGAGAGAGGAGTATTTGGTAGAGGAGAGAGTATGTTGAGAGAGAGGAGAGATAAAAAGAGGAGAGAGGAGAGAGGAGATATATCTACATTGAATAAATACAGTGATTAAAAATGAAACAATATGTGAATATATACATTTATTGTGTAATAAGTAGGGAAAAAATTTAAAATAATTACATGAAATTGAATTATAGCTTTAGTTACATTGGATAGTTTACATTATATAGAAAAGGGAAATAGCTCACCAAGTCACATTGTCCAACTTGTTTTTTTGAATTAGAGACTATCCATCGCTAAAACACTCATCATTTTTTTTCAGCAACATATCCTGTCTCAAAATCATCAAAGTCTCCACATAGAAAATCTTCAAGTTCATCATCATCATCAATTTCTAATATTGTTTTGTTGTGCTTTGCTTGATCACAATATTGTTTCCAATACATTTGACCGAGACGGTATGGAGAGCAAAATGAAAGATCGTATTCTGTCTTAAATTTTCCGTGGGTTGTTTTTCCTCTGTAGATCATCACACCTGGAGTATATTTGTTAGCTTCTGAAGCATATTTGTCTGGTATGGCGAGCGTCTTCAACAGCGTTTCTCCACATTGTTCAATGCTATAACGGATACAAATTACATTCGACTGACCTCCTTTAAATCGATGAGGAACGAATCTATCAACAACATCTTGGTAAGGAAAAATAGCACCGGGTTGAAAACTATTGAGGGTGTTGATGTTCAAGAAGCGTTTGAGCTGACATTTAGTCAATGTACTAAAATATAGTGATTCCTCTTCAGTTTTCTTTTTGCTTAGAGGATGTCTGCTAACACGTCTGACATCATACCAAAGAACGTTTTTATTTTTTGGTTTTCCCTTTCTACCCAAATATACAACGTTAAACGGAGGGGAGTAATTATCACAGTTGAAGTTTTTAGCTATTTCAACTGGACAGAGGAGTATTTTGGGTTCGAGTTCATTTATATCTGAAGGATCATGGTAGTGTACTTGAGAATATCTACACTTCTCCTTACTTGATGGATGTATCACACCAGTCACTCGCATAATGCTTGGGATAGGAAGATCTTCAAATGTTTTGCAAATCGGAACTTTTGGTGAGTCAATCACTTGAGAACCTTTAGACTTTTCTAATTTCCTAGCTCTCCTTTCGTTGAGACATTCAACTGTTAAATGAGTTATAGCTGCACTCTCCATTGTTTGCTTATCAACGGAAGTAGTTTGTTTTCTCACTGTTTGTTTTCGTTTCCTTACTATTCGCTTTTTTGGAGCAGTTTTCCTTCTCTTAGGAGTTGTTTTGCCGTTTTTCATTTTATTTTCTGTTGGATATGGATCTGTGCTAAGGAGCTCTTCAGAAAGAGCATCCATAACATTCTAAAAATAAAAGGGTAATATTTGCATGAGTGGCTAAGAGTGTATTTATTACTTAGAGTGTCTTATATATATATATATATGTATTTATGCCAAAAGCAGTTAAGATCATAGAGTTATGGTAGATTGAGAATGTGCTTATTAAACTATTGGGATGTGGAGACAGACAACAAAGGATGCATTCAAATATATATATATATGTATTTACTTAATATCATACCGCTTTTAACATCTAAATTGGTAAGAAATAAAATATAATAGTTTGAACAAAATATTGTAAAATAATAAAAAACAACTAAAAATTTTTCATAAATATGTATGAAACGCTTCCAACATTAATTCTAAAATACCTACAGAAGAGGATAGAGCTTTATCTATTTGGACATAATTATAAATATGCTTTCTGAATTTATAAAAAGTTTTTTTGTTCCATGTCATGTTGTATAATTTTTTGAAAACTATTTGATTCCAAGCACTTCTTTCAATTTCTTTTAAAAAATTATTAATATTAACGACTTCCACCATTGACAAAACGATTTCGAAACTGTTTTTTATAATGTCATCAAAACGTTCTGTAGATATATCACGTTTCTTACAACACATCCCCATACTCATCATGTGTTGAGTTATACAGAATATTATAACTTGAAATGTCAAACGTTCTACAGCTTTTTTTTCAACAACATCATTATTTATCACATAGTTATGATACATTTCTGGAAGGAAGTCCTTTAAGTAGATTGGATTTGTTGTTGCATTGTTCTAAAATACAAGCGATAATTAGATAACTAAAATAATTAAAGGTGTTCAACAGGTGTTAAATAGTATTTTTTATTAATTCTTACCTTTTCATCAGGCTGAGATTCCGACTTTAGATACAATGGTTGACTTTCTACGACTTGAGTATTCATTCTGAAAAAAACAGAAAAAATTGGTTCAATTCTTTATAACCAATTTAAAGATAGATATGTCATAAAGCCTTCAGATAGTTGTGTTAGCTAGCGGAAATATTTGAATTTAAGTTTTACCTTTATGAAGAGAGAACTCTTAGTAGTTGCAATGGAAGATGTAGTAGATAGATGTTGCTCCTTTGCTCACTGTTGTTGAACTGGATGCTTTCTGTCTGAAACCGTTGTCTCTTATATAGGTGAATGTGTGAAAATAAATCTTTCATTCCCGCGAAAGCATTGGTTTGTATTCGCGTGAAAATAGATTGTTTATTCCCGCGAAAGCAATGGGTTCCATTCGCGTGGAAATAAATTATTTATTCCCGCGAAAGCATTGGTTTTTATTTGCCTGAAAAAAAAAATGTTTATTCCCGCGAAAGCAACAGTTTCCATTCGCGTGAAAATAAAATGTTTATTCCCGCGAAAGCATTGGTTTGTATTCGCGTGAAAATAAAGTATTCATTCCCGCGAAAGCAACAGTTTCCATTCGCGTGAAAATTAAATGTTTATTCCCGCGAAAGCATTGGTTTGTATTCGCGTGAAAATAAAGTATTCATTCCCGCGAAAGCAACAGTTTCCATTCGCGTGAAAATTAAATGTTTATTCCCGCGAAAGCATTGGTTTGTATTCGCGTGAAAATAAAGTATTCATTCCCGCGAAAGCAACAGTTTCCATTCGCGTGAAAATAAAATGTTTATTCCCGCGAAAGCATTGGTTTGTATTCGCGTGAAAATAAAGTATTCATTCCCGCAAAAGCAACAGTTTCCATTCGCGTGAAAATTAAATGTTTATTCCCGCGAAAGCATTGGTTTGTATTCGCGTGAAAATAAAGTATTCATTCCCGCGAAAGCAACAGTTTCCATTCGCGTGAAAATAAAATGTTTATTCCCGCGAAAGCATTGGTTTGTATTCGCGTGAAAATAAAGTATTCATTCCCGCGAAAGCAACAGTTTCCATTCGTGTGAAAATAAAATGTTTATTCCCGCGAAAGCATTGGTTTGTATTCGCGTGAAAATAAAGTATTCATTCCCGCGAAAGAAACAGTTTCCATTCGCGTGAAAATTAAATGTTTATTCCCGCGAAAGCATTGGTTTGTATTCGCGTGAAAATAAAGTATTCATTCCCGCGAAAGCAACAGTTTCCAT
This sequence comes from Cryptosula pallasiana, assembly GCA_945261195.1. NCBI lineage: Eukaryota > Metazoa > Bryozoa > Gymnolaemata > Cheilostomatida > Cryptosulidae > Cryptosula > Cryptosula pallasiana. The sequence continues at coordinate 28,092,351 of OX183131.1, read as the reverse complement.
TCGCGTGAAAATAAAATGTTTATTCCCGCGAAAGCATTGGTTTGTATTCGCGTGAAAATAAAGTATTCATTCCCGCGAAAGCAACAGTTTCCATTCGTGTGAAAATTAAATGTTTATTCCCGCGAAAGCATTGGTTTGTATTCGCGTGAAAATAAAGTATTCATTCCCGCGAAAGCAACAGTTTCCATTCGCGTGAAAATAAAATGTTTATTCCCGCGAAAGCATTGGTTTGTATTCGCGTGAAAATAAAGTATTCATTCCCGCGAAAGCAACAGTTTCCATTCGCGTGAAAATTAAATGTTTATTCCCGCGAAAGCATTGGTTTGTATTCGCGTGAAAATAAAGTATTCATTCCCGCGAAAGCAACAGTTTCCATTCGCGTGAAAATTAAATGTTTATTCCCGCGAAAGCATTGGTTTGTATTCGCGTGAAAATAAAGTATTCATTCCCGCGAAAGCAACAGTTTCCATTCGCGTGAAAATAAAATGTTTATTCCCGCGAAAGCATTGGTTTGTATTCGCGTGAAAATAAATTATTTATTCCCGCGAAAGCATTGGTGTTCTTCCGTAGAAACAATGTTTCATTAATTTAACCTTATGATAAATGGCATGATTTCAGCTATATAAGAAGCACTGTTTTTACACAGAAAGCAGTCACTTCGACATTAGCAACTGAAGGAGCAAGATCTACTACAACATCATCTACTACAACTGCTAGAAGGACTTTTCTGTTTGGAGGTAAGTCAACTTGATTGAGTATAAATTTAATTTTTATCGATTTAGATACTAACAGTGGTATGATATTGAGTAAATATATATATATGTATATATATCTTCAAATTGCTTTGAAAAAGAAATCATAACATGGATTTTTACTTTATCTTTTAGAATGTCGACACAAGTCAATACAAAACAACTGAAGAATAAAGAACCAAAACCTTCACAAGATAAGGTGATTGATGACAATGTACTTCTTCAACGCACTATGATCCCCTTTCAAAGCGCTAGTCTGAATACTCTGGCAACTCTCATCATCAAAAGCGCCTCTCTGTTAAGTACTCTATCTCCAGCTTCCAGAAGAAACATTGAAAACATAGTCAAAGTTGAAGATTTACCAATACCTACAGTTATGCAGGTGTTAACCGTTGAGCTCCATGATGAAACGAACTGCACCATCATATACAACTATAAAAAGGATGGAAAGGTAGTTAGAGTGAAGAGCACTATTCCATTAGCGGCGGGATTACTTGTCAATGAAGCTTCGCAAATAAGACCACTGGTTTTGATCTACATGGGTGTTGAAAAGACTGGAAAAGCAATTTTTCGTGCTGCTACAGAAACAGGAACTACTTTGAGGTGTAAGAATGCGTTTGATGTATTACCAGAAAAAAGTATGCGACAAATCAATGCTTATTTCGAGGTAGCTAATCTTCAGGATTTCCCAACAGATAGTGTCATATGTTTCCAAAACCCCGAAGTTATAGCAAAATCTGACAGGCGATGGAATGGAAATGAAGAGACTCTTCTAGTTCAATACAGAAGTGTTGTAGATGAAGAATTACTGATCGGAGATATGCGCATTCCTCATCAAATAGCTTCTGCTGTGACATCGGAGAGATTTGGAGTGATTTTGTTCAAGGGTCTGAGTCGAAACGCAGACAATTCAATTTTCTACAACATCAGTGTACTCGCAGCTCATCAAGCCTTCGTCCAAGCCTCGGAACTGGCTGATAATCCAAAATCTGAGGATTTTCTCAACCACTTCGATGATGCTGAAAAAGAAGGCTGTGGAGAACAAACTCTCGAGAAGCTAATCTATAACTCAAGGGATTCATATCACTATAGGTAAGTTTTATTAATTTTTACCATAATTTTAAAAAGTTGATTTGTGAAAATTTTGTGTATTCTTACAATGAAAAACCCCTTAAAATGATAAATTTGTGAACATTTTTGTAAAAAATTTTTAAGTTATATATATATTTCGAATTAAAAAAGGATTTTGTTGTGTCATCAGTGTTTTTTTTTTACATAAAAGTTGGAAAAATAACAAAAGGTGATAATTATTTTACAAAAATGTTCAATTTTTCACATAAATGATCAACTCATAACCTTTTTTTGTAAAACATTTTTAAATTATATATATTTCGGATTAAAAAAAGGACTTTTTTTGGGTAATCAGTGTATTTTTTTACATAAAAGTTTAAAAAATAACAAAAGGTTATAATTATTTTGCAAAAATGTTTAGTTTTTCACATAAATGATCAATTCATAAACATTTTTTGTAAAACATTTTTAAATTATATCTATTTCGGATTAAAAAAGGATTTTTTTGTGCAATCAGTGTATTTTTTTTACATAAAAGTTTAAAAAATAACAAAAGGTTATAATTATTTTACAAAAATGTTTAGTTTTTCACATAAATGATCAATTCATAAACATTTTTTGTAAAACATGTTTAAATTATATCTATTTCGGATTAAAAAAAGGACTTTTTTGTGCAATCAGTGTATTTTTTTTACATAAAAGTTTAAAAAATAACAAAAAGGTTATAATTATTTTACAAAAATGTTTAGTTTTTCACATAAATGATCAATTCATATACATTTTTTGTAAAACATTTTTAAATTATATATATTTTGGATTAAAAAAAAGGGTTTTTTGTGTAATCAGTGTATTTTTTTAGCTAGAAGTTGAAAAAAAATCACAAAAGGTTATAATTATTTTACAAAAATGCTTAATTTTTCACGTAAATAACACGTTTTATCACATAAATGTCTTATTCATGAGTGTTTGTTGTAAAACATTTTTAAAATTATATATATATATATATATTTATATTTATACATTCCGAATCCAAATGAAAAAAAAGGACTTTTTCGTGTGTAATCAGTGTATTTCTTTTACATAGAAGTTGAAAAAATAACGAAAGTTTATATTTATTTTACATTAATTTTAATCATACTATACTAATACATCATTTTTTATTTTAGTCCATTTTATCGTAAAAAGAAAACAGAGTAAAGAACTTTCCCTAAGAAATATTGAGCTGAATGATGTAACTCAGTGAGTTATTTTCCTGTTATATATAATGTAAACTATCTAATGTAGCTAAGAGTAAAATTTAAATTCGGTAAAATTTATTTATATAATGAATAACTTTTGTATTTTAGTCAATTATTGGATCACAGAGAATACGGAATACAAGAGTTCCTCCCTGGGTCTAATAATATACCAGAAGAATATCGAGAAAGATATTGTTCAAGAAAAGCGCTTTGTAACCATTGATATCGTAAGCTATAGTAGTTTGTATTACAGAAAATTTACTATAAAACAGTTTTATGAATGTAAAAACTAGATATGGTATTTTCTATTACAATTATTTACTTGTAAATTTTATTCATCTAGAGAGGTAATTTGGTGATTTTTTGACAGTTTTTAAAAAAGTTAAAAAGTACAAAAAAAATCAAAAAATATCGAAAACTATATATTTCAATGACTATTTTTTAAAAAGTAAATTTTATTCATCTAGAGAGGTAATTTGGTGATTTTTTGACAGTTTTTAAAAAAGTTAAAAAGTACAAAAAAATCAAAAAATATCGAAAACTATATATTTCAATGATTATTTTTTAAAAAAGTTCAAAAAAATGTAATAAAGCTCTGTTTTGAAACATAAAAAATTTAAAAGGATTGTGTAGGATAAAATTCTCACTCAAAAAATTATTGAAAATTGAATGAAATAAAAAAATATTTTCCCAAATACCATGAAAAACTCTATATATATATACATTGTTTTTAAAATAATATCGAAAACTATATATTTCAATGATTATTTTTTAAAAAAATAAAAAAATTTAAAAGGAAGGTGTAGGATAAAATCCTCACTCAAAAAATTATTGAAAATTGAATGGAATAAAAGAATATAAAGTGAAAATCGCTATATATATTTATTTTTTTTAAAAAAATATCGAAAACTATATATTATAATGATTATTTTTTTAAAAAGTTGAAAAAACAAAAAAACTTTGTAATAAAACCCTGTTTTAAAACATAAAAAATTAAAAAGGAATGTAATAAAAGAATATTTTACCAAAATACCTCATTTTTTTTTTGTAAATATCTAGTAAAAATTTCTGAAATATTGTTGGTAAAATTTACTGGAAAATGGTTTCAAGTGTGTCAAAGACTAAATATGATGTTTTCATTGAAATGTTTATTTTCAAAAGATCCAAATAATAACATTGAATCAATTAGTTAAATTTAACAGTCAAATTCTTTTTTATCAAGTAGGCTTAATGTTTCTATTGTGATTAATTCTCAAATATTGTAAACTTGAACTATCTAGAGGAGTAATTTGTCGATTTTGATGTGTTTTTTTAAAAAAATTATCATGTAATACCACATACTTCAGTTCTAATTCGTTTTGAACAATTTCATGGGAGACAAAGAATAAAAAAGTTACATTGATTTAGTTTTTAGAATTAAAGTTGCTATCAAAAATGGATTGTTCTTCTTTAAAAAAAATGATTACGTAATACCACATACTTCAGTTCTAATTCGTTTTTAGAATTGAAGTCGCCATCGAAAATGGTTTGTTCTTGAATGGGTAAATCCATAGCCTCCTCCTCATCATGACAAAAGCTTTCTGATGATTGCATTTTGAAAAACAAATTACATTGTTTTAGTTTTCCGAATTGAAATTGCCATCGAAAATGGTTTGTTCTTAAACGGGAAAATCCATAGCCTTCTCATCATCATGTCTAAGTTTTCTACCCCAATATCTCCAACCTCTCAGAGATAGGAATTGTTCTGTTTAAAAAATAATGGAAATTGTATATATAAATAATTGTTTTTAAAAAATTGTAAATTTTTGAAAAAAATTCAAAAGGAAAATGCAGGATAAAACCCTCACTCAAGAAACTAATTTTGTATGATAGGTTGCTCACCTAATAATAAGAAAATAATGAATGATTTATATTTAAACAATTATTGAAAGAATTAATGAAAATGAAAATTGAATAGAATAAAGGAAATATTTTACCAAATAGTCTGTTTTTTTTGTAAAGATATACAAACAGATAAAATTTAACCATTTAAAGGATGATTTCTTTTTTTGCAAAAAAAATAATGAAGATTTAATGAAATGAAAGAATATTTTACCAAATACCTTGTTTTTTTGTAAATTTGTACAATTAGAATAAGAAAATAGTGAATAATGTATATTTAAGCAATTATTGAAAAAATTAATGAAAATTGAATAGAATAAAGGAAATATTTTACCAAATACCCTGTTTTTTTGTAAAGATATACAAACAGATAAAATTTAACCATTTAAAGGGTGATTTCTTCTTTTGCAAAAAAATAATGAACATTTAATGAAATGAAAGAATATTTTACCAAATACCCTGTTTTTTTTGTAAATTTGTACAATTAGATGAAATTTAACCATTTAGAGGATGATTTGTTTTTGTAAAAAATTAATGAAAATTGAATAAATCGAAAAAATTTTTCACCAAATACCTCTTTTTTGTAGATGTAAACAAATAGATGAATATCTAACTTTATCCATTTTTTTTCCATTTGGGATCATGTTTTGAAGGTTTTCAAGATAGTTTTTAGTAAAAGCTTATGCATTGATTGTCATTACAAGTTGTAGTGTTTGGTATTATTTAATATTTACTGACTCTAGCTATATTATATGAACTTTTCCCTACTTATTGCACAATAAATGTATATATTCACATATTGTTTCATTTTTAATTACTGTATTTATTCAATGTAGATATAATGAGTCGAATTACAAAAAAATATCAAAACTTAAATGCCATACATTCAAAATCTAGATGCTCTATGAGTTAAAGTTATGTATATAATTATGTACAAGATTATCAAAACTTGAATGCCATACATTCAAAATTTAAAAGTTCAAATTAAGTAAAAAAATAATCAAAACTCAAAATGCCACTTAAATGCCATTCAAACGCCACTCAAGTACCCCTCAAGTAAAATACAATATAAACTCGGCGAATTCATCCAACGCCGTAACTCATTGCCTAAACTCCAAGATCAAATCCACAAAAAAACACTTGGTAGGGAGATCTGCTCATATATTACTACTCAGATGGATTCCATTCTGTTAGAGCTCCTAGTATTCTGTGACCTTGGATCTTGATATCACGACTTCTGCGTATGGTAATAACCTGGATAAGGGCCCTAGAGGTCCTTAAGCTAAGTCTCCTTTCTCATGCTATGGCAGGCATCTGAATGCCAGCACAGGATAGCTACCCAGGGCCGGTATAGGTAGGAGATTTGCATGGTGATTGAGTCATGACGGGCCCCTTCCCCACCCACCCTAAAAACCCCCTTACACCCCTTGCACTCTCAGTAGCAGAGTTTGCAGTACCGTCAGAACTCTTCCCCCTCGATGGTTACCTAAATCCCCCTAAAAAAGGGATACCTAGTCACTAGTCACCTGTCACCAGTCACTACTCACTAGGCGTGTCTCAACCCAGTATCACTCGATATACACCTATAGTAACTACCCTTGGGTAGTATCCAAGATGACTGATCCAGAAAGTCATTGCCCCTAGGAATCAGAAAGCCTTAACTGTATGGAGACCTGAGCCTCGCACCTACCAGGAACAGAGACTTGGAAGTGGAGCTTCCAAATAAAGAGTGGAAAGGTTCCACCACACTAAAAAGAGCGGGAAGAATAGCCCAGTGCTATCTCACTATGTGCATACACTCTTATTGGTTCGCTTTATTATTGTACTTTGTATCATGTCTTGTTATTCGTGAATATTTTATATTGTATTGTGTTATTGGTCACTCGTAATAAGGTGATGAGTTTTCCCCCTTATCTCCTATAAAAGGAACAGTTGTCCACTGTGAGAGACAGAAGTTGTGTGGATAGTGCTAAATACCCTTTTATTGTGTTGCTAAATAGATTATTGAATAAAGTATTTACTCAATAAATCTTTGTGTAGTGTGTCTGGGTCGTGGACCCTGTGCAAGTTGTAAAAGTCTATTCGGGATAGACCCCCAAGTGTGAAAAGAGAAGGAGAGGATACCGTTGTGTCGGTGATAGAGGACAGAAACCTATTACAGTAATAATGCAGAACCGGCATAGTTAAATACAGCTTGTGTATTGGAAAATAGGTCAAGTGTCATCAATGCCGGTCTTGTTAATTGCTTTCAGGAGGCGTGACTGATGCCTACTGGCTATCTGAGTCACCTCATAAAATAGTGGTCACTTATGATAACTGGTTAAACCCAACACCGTGTGCAGAACTAAGTACCAAAATCATAGACGTAGTAAACAATTTGTGTCATATTTTGTTAAATATAGGTAACTATTATCATAAGTGATGGACTGGTACAAAAATTAAAATTATTTTTTAATTATTACCACTCATTGCATTGAGTTACTAGTAGTAATTTCATCTAGCTGGGTGTATCCTGCAAACATTATAGCATCGACTACATCAGACCACTAGTTGTTCTTCACACCCTTGGTGCCAAAAAAATAAAATTCTGTGCAGGATTTCACTGTGGGGGGTGTACGTTGGTAGCTAGGCCTACCTGCACAACCTCCCGAACTGTGATGGCTATGTGTATCTATCGCTTGAGCAATACAACCCGCCCACAGGTCGACTAGTATTCTTGGGAATAGTGCTTGACCATTCTAGATTACTGTCTAGCTGTCGGTTGCGTCAGCTATTTCAGTGTGCAAGCCAAAGGCCGAACTTTGAAGGGCGAACTAGCTAGGGCTAGGTTCGGCCAGCAGAGGTTCGGTGATCTGCTTATTAATTACTACTCGAGTAATAGAGCTTTTGTTGTACGTGCATGTACTAGCGCAAGTGAAGTTATTGTTTGAGAACAAAGAAACTTCTGAGAGTGTGCAAGCTGACTCTGACTTTATTAGATCACAACATCAGTATTTATACACATGATTATATAATATTAAAATGGACAAACAAAAGAGGCCACACCTCCCACAAACGGTTGGCTAGAGTGTACCAATAATAATAAGTATGAGTAGCTAGTGTGAATGCATGGATGATTGCTATATGTTACATAGTGTCATAGAACGGTACGCCTGTAGATTGCAAACATAGAACTAATAAAATGTAGCTGGAATAAGCGATAGAATGTAAGTAAATGTACTGTATGCTGAGGCCGTCCGTTACAATTCTATTATCTTAAAAGCCCTAGTTCAATTGGCAGAACCCTTGCCTCCTGGTTGATAATATGATATAAATGCAATGCATGTGCTGTGAAAATATTAAGATCAATATAAATTGGAGTGCCATCAACTGACGATAGATGTTGGTCTTCAGCTACTAGGGCATTGACACAGTTCAACAAGTGTAAAAGTTTCAGTTTGCTTTTGGATTTTTTTCAGATAACCTTAATGTAACTGAAGCCTTTGTAATGGATCAAAGATTGCCATTGACATTGAGTGCAAAAAAAAACATAACACTAATAGGCAGTTTGGGCTCAATGAAGCAAAGCGCTTTGAAGGGCAGACTTGACCTTGACTTGATGTACAAGCCAGTAGCTATCAAACACATGTTCAATTCTTCAAACTATTAATACTTAACTCTCTTGGCTTAAAATTGTTTTAACAATCCATTATGGCATATAAAAATTATATAATGCCTAATCGATAGATCACACAAAGCTACACCAAACAGACTGTTCATTAAACAAGGGAGACAGGCACATAAGTAACCCTATGACAGAAGCAAAATATATCCTTGAAAGTGAATTTTGGTTTAATATTTTCCATAGCTTCGGCTTAAGACATTTCACAAAATTACCACCTTCTGATTGGCTTTAAGGAAAACAAAAAATCTGTTTCCAAACCATCATATTGCACACTGCTATCTCATAGCAAACAATTACCCAAATGGAGTTGCCTAATCTTAGAAAAAAAGGTATGAAAATTTATTGTAAATTCCACCAGAGCAAACATACCTGCATGTGTGGATCACACAGTTTTTCATCACAATTCTCACAATAGAATACAGGGTTTTTACATCCTTCACGGTCACAAAACAGTTTAGGCTCATTAGAGTTGTTCTCTCCTTCATCAGCCTCAACTTTCCTCAGCTTGTCAAACTCTTTCAGTTCATGAAACTTCCTATAAGGTTTTACAAACTATATATAAACCAGATCAATATGCTGGTGGCTAAAAGACTAAAAAACATGTCAATATGTTACCAAGCATACAGATCCCTGGGAAAAATAATTTATGTTATGAAATTCTGAACACTTAATGAGTTGAAACTGCTGTTCAGCTGATGACTATGTTAAGATGCTACAAATATTGAAATAAGTAGGAATGAATAAGAGTAAACTGGATGCTTCTATTGTTGTGGTTGGTTGCATGGGCCAACCAGTGATTGATAGCTTGAAGCAAAAGTCTGCTGACCCGTTCTACTGCTGCTTTGCTGCAAATTTGCTCACATTTGATTGTATTGTTGCTGTTAAAAAACCAGCACTCAAAATAGTATTAATGAGCATGAACGTAAACTACCAACTTTTTGTTATTTCAACTCCAGTCATGCAAGTGTTTTACTCTATGTCCTCATATCATTATAACCTTTTAGATACAGCTGTATTGTAACCAGTGACTACTTCAGATTTTTCACAACAACAGATACTGCAAATAAGCAGATATATTCTGAATAATATTCAATAACAACTTTATCAATAGCATTGTTCTTTTATTTTTGTTCTGCAAGATAAGTGTTTTCAGAGTCGCTACAAAAGTGCCATAAATTTTACCCTCACGGAAAAACATTACAAATAATGATCATTTCAATTGTTACAGTTATAAACCCCAAAGCACATTGATGTTTGCCAAATTATATTTTCTTCAGATGATTTCAACTCTCAAAAATGGCTTGGAGCTCATTCTCACAAGCTATATAATATTTTCTGAAACAAATCTTCTCCCTTAAAACCTTGTAAAAAAGGGGCTCCCATTTCCACCTAGATTTTACATCCCTAAAAAGTTGATGACTTTGATATCAGCAAATATTGTTTATAAGTTGAGCTAATGATTTAGTGTCAATATAAAGCCATGAAGCAGTTTTACGAGAGCCTGTTTAATCGATCTATTATCACACCTTTTACTACAAAGAACAATTAGAAGAAAAGTCAACAAAATAATGATAGAAATTGTATCTATCAATTTTATTACTTCATCATCGTACTCAATTCCATAATGTAGTGGAGTTTTATGTACCGCTATGTGAACACAAGGTAGCGGTGACAACTGCAGAGTGTCCGCAAGCCTTGTGTACAGGTTTAACACTCCCAGAACCACTCTGGGAGGCAAGATTCAATCCTGCCTGCTTTGCGTTATCTATATCGGCCCTGCAATTACTTGACTGGCCAAACTATACCAAAATATGCAGTATAGCCTGGGAACCTAAAGTAGCCTCAGATGTCACCTAGCTTAGATTCATAAGACAACTATTCACAGATACCCCAAAAGTTGAACCACAACCTGGCCAAGCCTTAAGAATCCAGCATAGGAAGCTGAAGGAGGAATACAAGCAATGACTAAGCAGTATTGCTCATAAACTGCTTTTCATACTTCTGGGCGCCTTATTCCTTTAAAAAAAATTTCTTGTATACAAATACACGCATTGTTTTCTCTCATTGTTCGTTTGTACATTTTTTTTCTACTTATGCATAAATGAAGTTCAGGGTAATTAATATAATAGAACTTCATATTGTAGTAAAATTGCGTGGTCTACCACCGAGACAATGGTCTCCATTCCCAGTGTACCTCCTGTACACCTGCTCTACTCCCCAATACTTTGGGGTCCACCCCGGATAGGTGTTAGCAACTCCACAGGGTCCACGACCCAGACACACTACACCAGATTTGTTGCTAATAAATGCTTTATTCACTGTTTCTGTTTAGCCATACGTAAATGATACTCAAGCACAATCCACAAGACATCTGTAAACTTAATATCCAGCAGCTCCTTTTATAGGATGTTGCCAGGAACTCTCACCCCCCAATTACAAATAACAACACAAGTACATTGCAAATCATCATACACTATGCAAAATGCATAAACAAAACAATCCAATAAAAAGGGCAAATGCATGGCCAAACAGGTCTGGGCTGCTTTCCTGCTCTTTTGTGGGTAGCGAGAACTTTCCGCTCCTTATAAGGTCCCTTACTTCCTTGATCTCTGTTCCTATAACTTGCAGTTTCTCGAATGATCGTCTAGTCGTGGGCATATAACTGCTGGGGCCCCAGGCTATTCTTTTTTAGCCATATTTACTGACTGGGCTAGTATACTGGCCAGGGATAACCCGGAGTGGGTGTCTGATAGCGTATATACCAGATACAGGGTCTATAATGGCTTTTAGTAGACCCGGGATAGCCAGTATCCTTGACCCGAGATAGCTCTTATATATTATAAAGGGGGAACCCCGAGTACATTTAAAACTGGCACTGAGAGGTAAAAGAGAGGGCGGAAGGGTAGTTTAAGGTGGGGGAGGATGGGGGCAGGGACCTACATGTCTTTTGTAATGAAAAAAGTGTGTTATTCCCGATGAACATTTAAAAACGCTCTGAGCAGCAAATCATTTGAAGATAGTTCTCCAACTGCATTGATCCCTAGTAACTATTTTGTGAAATTGTGGGTTATGGAGTGAAATGTTTCTCCTTGATCTCCAGGCTTAGTCACATGATTGCACTCTGTTGTTTTCAATCGATTGATGTTGCCTCACAACTGTCAGTACGATTTTTATCTTGCAACATGTGGCAATAACAAGCACAAAAATTGGCCTAGCAGGTAAGCAATCCTTTGTGTCATAACCTAATTTACCTGCTGTAACCACGGCGCACTAACATGAGGTTCATGCTTACTTGAATAACACTCTACTGTCTAGCAGGTTGACACCACAACTAAAGCTTTATTACGCTTGGGGAATCATAAGTCTTCCAATACAAACTTACTTGCACACTTGACAGCGGACTCCATTAGCCACACTTTTACCTTCCAAACAAGGTACACAGAATGTATGTCCACATGGTAGTTCTCTTGGATCTACCATTTCATCAAACTTCAACCAACAAAATCCACATTCAACATCAGATATGTTAGATTCAGCCATGACTTAGTACAGTAGGTGTATCAGGATGTGATAGAGCAGTGCTAGAGTGTTGTAGCAGTGTCAGCATACAAGTGACTAATACGTGCTCTAAGCGCTTGTAATAAAAGTAGGCTGCATAACATTAGTTTAGCATTTATGCCTTAGATTCCACTCATAATGGCTAGCCTATTCAATAACGATATAGGACAAAAGAATTTTCTCTAAAGATTTCAGCATTGCTATGATGACGACAATGTTCATGTTTAGTATTGCAGCTTCAAAGGCCTACAATTACAAAGAATTTGCTGTGTCAAAGCTCATTGCACACCTTCAATGGTTATACAATTGCACTGCAATGTATGTCAATCATACAACTTGTAGACTTTTGGATTCCCTTTAGTTAGCTTTAATCTCTTTGACTAACTAAACTCAGCAATTACTCGGTACAAATGCTCTATAACAACTTTGTAATGCACTTGAATGACGAGTGTTGAAGGTTAGCCCGAAAGCCCTGGTCACACGAGAGCGAATATTTGACGAAACTGTAAACAAAACTCTTTCTTCAGGCCCAGCGAATTCGTTGCTGAGCAAACCGAGCGAATATTTCAGGTTCATCGTGATCAAGCAATGCTAGGTTTGGGAGATTTGTCGGTTATGATGTTTGCATATGATTGGACCATTGAACCACATGAGCTCATTAATTGGTTTATTTTCTCTATGACATTATTGGCTGGTTTTTAATGTCAGGGTCATTCACAACGAACACCCAATAAAGTTTCCTTATAGTTTTGTTATTGTCCTTGTTTGACTCGGGCGTAAGTATTTTGTTGTAAAAGTTGTCTGAGTGATATTTGTTTAATGTTTAATACTGGTGAATAATTTCTTTAATCAATACAAAACGTGCCCCTGTGCAGTTTTTGGTATAAAAGCCAGAGTCCATAGTTACCCTCCAATCCCATAACAAGAGACAAATCAAGAACCTAAATAGTAGGTTTTGTTTAACTCAGTTTTATTGTATTGTTTAGCTGTATCAGAATATGGGTCTCATAGCTTCTGTGAGCAGCAGCCTATTCCCTCCCATGCCTGCCGCTAAATCAGCAATCTTTTGAAAAGGCAGTGGGAGAGGTTTTACTAGTGTGATTATATAATGTAATATGAAGAGTGCAATCAAACTAGGGAGAGTTCTCGTCTCATATCCCGCCAGGTAGAGCGTTACAAAGTCAAATACCTCTCCCACAGGTAGTCATGCTGAGAATTAAGCCCCAGATTCTACACTGAAGTGCAAGCTGGGGGGTAGGTATTATCAAAAAAGAGCATTGTTAATAAATTCAAAGACTAGAATCAAGCAATGTTTACATTCAATGTATGTCTTTCATAGCCAGTTACCCTTACAAAATGGTTTGAAGCTAACTGAGCTTAAAGCATTGACTGTGTTTACTTTACATTTGCTCAGGGCTAATGTAATATTGTACACAATTCTATGTCTTTGTGTATGCTTTCAAGCGGCAAAATGTAAGCACTTCAGTTCACCTGTTTTTGTCAAAACTTTTGGCAGGAGATTTTTTACTCATGATACAAATAAAAGATACGATTTAAAGCAGCTCTCATGAGAAGGTGATTTGATTGAATCAAACTTGACACAGATTTTGTGACAAATTTTAAACACTAGCAACCAAAACACTTTCCAGTTGAACACCTATCATCTTTACAGAAATTAAACCTCAAATTGTGTATTTAAGTTTATTTATGTACAAGTGCTTGTGTACAATAACTTAATGTGGAAGGACTCCGGTTTTTGCCAGCAGACTGATACAATCTTCTTAGCCATAACCATGGCTCCTGCACCTGGCCGCCGAAGTCTAGAGGAGAATATGCTGTCACTCCTACTACTGCCCTTTCTCCAACAATCACTATTTTTCTCTACGTAGTCTCTTTCCACAGTTTTATATGACTATATTTTATTGTTTACCTGAATAAGTCAGATTAATATCCCCAGTTTCTCATTTCTGCTAAGTTTTAGATTCAAAAACTTTTATGTCTTTTGTAGACACATTTTATGGAGCATAATGCGCATGCATGTAGATTTTCAACACTTGTGCTGTGTGTAGTTTTGGATGGGGCTCTGAAAAATAACTGCCGTATCAAACATTTTATGATTGGCAACCTAAATCTGCGTACTCACTAGAACGATTTAGTGGCCGAAATCGGAGCAATTCCAAAACGGCCTAGTGTGAAAGCAATAACGGCAGATTTTTAGCATATCAGCCGGCGTATTGCCGTTTGAGCGCTGCTCAAAATCACCGACAACTTTTAGCAGATAATCGAGGAAACTACAACACAAAATCAGTGCAGAAGTAGCTTATGGTCACAAATGATGATGATAAAATAATAAAAAAAGTCATCACATCTCCCAGCAATAACCAAATAATAATAAGTATTTTTATCAGTTCTATTTATTAAAACTCAACAAAAAAATTTATTATATATAACCATTTTCATTTCAACATGGTTGATCACTCATTGATAAGCACAGGTTTGAATAATTTAAAAATAAATTTTTGGTGATGTTGAAAATAACAAAAAAGACATTGTGTTTAGAACAACAAATATTACAAGTAATTAATATTGACGCAGCAACAGTTAGTGCATTTACCAATAACAACCATAGACATGGTGAATAATGGTGAAATAACAGACAGCAATATCATTAGTAATGCAATGGTTATGCTGAAAAAATACAACTTTCTTATCTCTTTCTCCAAAGAGGAAATACTGTTCCGGCTGGAAAACCTTTTCTAGTGTGCACTCAACCATCGGCCGAAAAAGTGCGCAACTCCAACATGAACAATTTTTTGAACAAAAACTGTTCCAGTGTGCATGCAGCTTAATGGATCTGTGCTTATTCTCACAAAAAACAAACAGAGAAAAACTTTTGACACAAGTAACTGTGGAATATCAAACTAACAGTTTGTTCTAAAATGACGAGATTAGTCATGTCAAATTTTTCTGTGATCTCTTTAGTCTCATCATTTCTTTCTTATACTTCTTTTTCGTACAGAAAACTAAATATTGTGGTAGATTTTGGTGCATGTCAGTAGTAAACTGTGGGTCTGCTAGCACATACCAAAAATCAGTGCGCTAGAGTTCCACCCCAGCCATTGCAAAAGTGCTTTGCCAGTCGAATAACTTGCTTCGCCAGTGACACAACCTTGCAGGGCCTGTCTTGACCCCTGCAGGGCCAGTAGTGACTCCTGAGCGACACAGTATGGTGATACTGGGCCGGTAAAAGATGCGCTTTATGCCGAGGATCCTAGAAACCACCTGCGGGCTTACTCTAACCCTGAAGCCAGGACTAACCTTCATTGGATAACCAGATGTAACGACCACAAGCTAGAAATAGCCTGGGAACCCTGGAAGGACTATGATTGGGCAACAGAGATAGGACTCTGCCCTTTAACCACTTGGCACACTTTACATTTAGTCACATTCTATCACATGATCTGTTGGTTATTTATATATTTATTATTATTGATCTAATCATATCCTGCGCATGTATTGTTATATCTAATATGCAAATCATTTCTTGCCAGCCTCCTTATATAATGGATGGGACTTCTGTATCTCATGGCATTCATTCATTAATGGTTTGCCAATCACCCTAGTGGATAACGACTCTTGGAATTTCGTATTGTTGAAACAAACCACTATTCAAACAGCACTCTTTGTAGTTTGTCTGAGCCGTAGGCTCTTCCCTTGCCAACTGATTCGGCAGTAACTGATCATAGTTGTCAGTGTCACACCGGCACAGTGTCCCCTCTGGAGAGAAGTAGAAGACTCGACATTAGTGGAATTTCCTGGTAACCAGACCGAAATTCATTACAATATAAAGTACTAGGGTGGAGTGAGCAATCCATACTCTATGAATATTTGCCCATTTAGTGAGAAGACAACTTGTGTTTGACCTTACTCTCTATGTATCACTGTGGTTTGTAGGTTTCACTAGACCCACTTTACAGGTTTAGATCATTTAACAATCACTACTTTGAATTAATTTTCATTTCAGCACCAAATATTGCTTGCAATAATAAACAGGAAACAGAAAATGCTCACAGCTCTGCAATTGCTTTGGAAAACTATAATAAGTCTATGGTAATTTCTGAACTTCTACTTCACTTCACCCATTTTTCGTAATAAGTTATTGTGAAAACTCCCTACAAATGGTATATGGATGGATCAGCAAAATGTTTTTGTTCTCCATGGTCCAGTTAGGAAATTTCACCTACAGGTCAGACTTTACACAGTTTGTCAAACATCTGATGGAAGAACTGTGTAAGAGTTCAAATGGCTTATTTTAAAAGAAACAAAATGCCAGTCATTGCAAACAGCTCAAAGCAAAACAAACTTGATATCTAAACTTTATAGTCTAGGAACTGAAGGTCAAACTGCACATGGCTCTTCATGAAGGTATAATTAGTGACTGAGCTCTGCAATGACTGCCTAAATTTATTTAGAAAAGAAAGTAAGCCAGTGTTTCAAACTTTAGAAAAAAAAACAGATGTTCGTGTGAAACTAATTATAAATGGTGGAACTATAAATTATTACATGGAAACTAGACCATAAAGAAGTGTTATTTATCAATATCTACTTAATCATTTTACAAGTGATTCTGAAGATGTTGAATGTCTCATTTCTTGATAAAACCACTAACACCTGATGATGTACTACATTGCAGAAACTGCTACAGTTCCACTGAAACTCGGCATCAGTCAAACAACAGACCACCTGTTGAAAAACGCTGAAGATCTTGTCAGCCAGTCCTGAGACTTTCATACATAATTTTGAATACTTGAAAATGCAGTCCTCTGTAAGCTGCACTACCAGAAATGAATGGCATGGTTAATAAACAAATATTTTTTTTAATTTTAATTATGGAATAATGCACGGAACTTAATAGATGGGATGCCTAGCTAGCTACACGGGATGGCCTGACTCGCCTTCTTTTGTCTTTGAATTTTTCACTGCCTATATTCGCAAATTTCTAATCATCTGATAGCGGTTGTAAAATATCTCAGGATACCTTTAGGTTCAAGGCTATGGCAGCCCTCTCTGTGCCTGCGTGGGTTAGTATCCAGGCGAAGAGACTGGTCATTTACTGTACCAGAGAAATACTACTTAGCTATTTGTGATAAGATGATAAAAAATAAGTTGCTTATTAGCTCTTCTCGGTCCTATTCCAGCAGGTAGGAAGTCGATTGATACATATATATAGTTGACCTGAACATTTATGGAAATATAAACTGCATATGATGTCCTGGCTGCAGGAAGCTTCTGCTCTAGGATGTACGATAACACAACCGATACAAAAATGAGCCTACAGAAACAATGAGAAAATTACTCCACAAAACATAGAATGAGCTATTATTTATGTATATTGTTTTTTGTTTCAGGTAGGTGCTGCTAGAGACCCTGAACCTTTGGAGAATGCAGATTTGTACAAAAATATTTTGCTGAACCGGAGAATGGTACTTGGATTGTTTGTGACAATGTTCTCTGCCACAGCATGGTTTGCTTTAAATCCAATACTGGAGCCGAACTTGGGAAAAGCGTAAGATTGTTTGGTAGTGTTTCTGTTCTCACAACCAGTGGTCGTTGAATGAGTGCTTGTGATGTTTTTTGTTCAGTCAACTCACACTATTGACTGAGTAGTTTATGCTTTTACAGTGAAATGCTTGAAAATCTTCTGAAATGTACTCATTATTTTTGCAGTATGGACTGTCAGAGCAAAAAATGTTCTCCTGTATTCTAATTGCTACCGGGTGCTTTTGTCATAATGGCTCCACTTGCTGGGACGTTTGGTGGTAACATAGTGAGCAATTTATTAAACAATTCTAAGTTTTTGAGCTGGTTGTTAGCGAGTTAATGTTTGCAAATGAAATGATCCAACATTAGATAAAACCAATTGAACTTTTATTTGTGGTAATTGATTCATAGAATTTTCGTGTTTTTCTATAGCTTTTGTAATTTTTTCAGTGACAGTTATAAGCTTTCAAAGTTATTCTAGTCAGTCAACTTTTAATGTACTATTTTATCTAGTCTTAATTTGAAACTTTCAACACTATGTCTTGTCTCATTTTGATAGGCTAAGATAAGCTGCTATACCCCAAGTATCATCAATGATTACAAAAGGCAGCAGAAGAAGGATAACTTGAGACATCCTACAACAGGAGTGAATAAATAAGCAGTGACATTCAACTGTATAAATGTGTAACTAGCAAACAATATATTCACATGCCTGCATATATTTATAGGTGTATTAGTCACTGTTATGTGCAGCAAAGGTGTAGTAGTCACTACAGTCTTTGCCAAGTATTCATTACTAGTAAAATAAATATTTACATCAGTAATCTTGCATAGAACTATTAAAACCAACAATTTTTGAGAGTCCCATTTAACTATTATTTTTTTAGTTTTGTCAATTTACTGACAGCCTGAAAATATATCAATAACCAAGTTAGCAGTATATTTTGTCTATGTTAGTAACCGCCATGTTTGATTCGAACCAGAACACAGAAAAAAAACTTGAAAAGACACAACAATTTAAAAATCTAAAAAGAAAATAATTGTTACATAATAACATTTAATAGAAACTATAAGCTCATTAAATAATCATTAACATACCCAGTTTTTTTCATCGTGAACATGGAAGTGTCTCTCTGAAGGTTATGTGTGTGTGTAAAAAGCTCAAATCTGTTGAACTCACTATAAGCTAGCATACATTCAAATCAGCTCAGTTGAACTACATCAAGTCATTACGTTGCGTCATCACATAACTTCAGCTTGCATAGTTCTATGTATGACTCACTGCAACTATTTAGTAGCTAGTCATAACCTAAGTGAAGAAATCAAAGTGCGGTCAGCCGTTTTCAGTGCTATTTTATATAGGGACAACTCCACTGGAGCCAAATTTCACAAAAGTTCATATAAGTCATCATTGGCTGAAAAAGTTTTTATGCATTTATTTATTATTTGTAGCATAAATTGAAATTCTTTTTGCAGTAATACCTCTGTGAACATATTTTGTTTTAATCTAGCACAAACTCTTGTTTTATTAAGTGGACTTTGGCAGTAAGATTTGTTTAAAGCTTTCAACCGTCACTGGAGCCAGGAATAAACAAGGAGTCATCTCCCCTTCGGAGGAATAACTCTATATTGATCAATACCGGACATTGATAAGTTTGCCGATACGTTTAGTAACGATTACGTGCCCTATAATGCAAAAACGTTCGCTTTCATCCCAGTGAATTTACATAACCTTTTGTAATTGTATACACTGTCGAGTTAGTTACTATCCATATGGCAGGCACCCAAAATACTAAAGTGCCACTTGGTTTTGTGGCAAAAACGAAATAATAATAAAACAAGTGGAATGTTCGTTATTTATTTTACTTAGTATTTATTAATATTTTTCATAAACATCTGACTGAATAATTAAACCCGTAATAGACTACTCTAAAGTGAAGTATAAATAATGTCAAGAAGCAGTATGCTCATTTTGAAAAAAAATGATTGATTTCATTGGTCGGTACAGTAAAAAATAATTAGTTTCTTTTTTAATATTCAGGTTATTATTATTATTTAAACTACTTTGAAGTTATAACTATGTGAATAAATTTTGGCTATTATTGATGTTATAGTTATTGGTTATTTAAAATTTGATTTGAAAGTTGAATGGTCCAAGAAAAGTAGTTTATAATTCCTATTTTTATATAATACAAGTGATAATATAAGCACTATATTTCGGACCTTATTACTCAGCTTAGACTTAAATGTTTTTTAAAAATTCTCAGTGGGCTAGGAGACATCCTGAGCTTTCAGATGAATGGTTGTTTCAATCTTTAACTTGTCAAATTGCAGTGTTAACTCTATCTAACTGTATCTGACAGTATCTAATAGTATCTGAGCTGCTGGGCTGCATGCAGCTCTATGTAAAGGAGGTACAAAATCATGTAGGCATAAAAATATATGATTGGCTAATACAGATTGAGAAATCAAAACAAGCTAGCATGTGACAAGTGTCAAAGTTAAAGGGCCTATGACGCCTAATTTGAAGAGGATTTGATTTAATTTAAACTTTCTGAGGTTGAAATGTGTTCAGAAAAATTATCTGGAGTTGCCCTCTCACTAGTAAGACGATTCCTATAGACGCAGTCAGCACTTGCCAAGACGCCTTTTTTTCTCGAAGACGCACCAAGTTATATAGAGCTATAAAGCGAGTTTTCAAAAATTTGGCTTGTTCGCATAGAAATAGGGCGTCCTAGATATTAGTTTTGTGCAGAGACTCTTTTGATTGCAAAAAAATGATATTGCAACAAATTTTAATTTTTTTGGAGCTGTTTTTCTCAAGTCAGCAATTTATTTTATCTTTGGTAAGCTCGCTATTATGTATACACTGGCGTTCACGTGATAGTGTTTGTCATCAAAATCAAAAGAAATAATGAATTTTTTTTGTCAAAATAATAATTTTCATGTGAAAAATTAATCAAACAATAACATTAGTATACTTTCATGATAATGTAAGGGACGCCATAAACCTAGCCATCGTTCTAGTAACACGAACACCCTATCACATAGACTTAATTTACCGTACCTGTCATGTCGTTCTATGTACATTCCGAATTGTCTTACCTTACCTTTCCATTTGTTCTATGTCAAGATTTGCCCTACCTTACACTGTATGTTATTCTATGTTCTATGTCTCGGCTCCACCCAATTATTATCGATGGGTGGAACCATTCCTTTTGTTCTATGTAACTTCACCCAATTAGTAGCGATGGGTGTGACTACTCTTTTATCCATTATATTCAAGGAGGTGCTAACTGTCTTGACTTAGCCAATCATATATACCAAGGCGTGTACTCACATTATATTTTATATCTTTCTTTGTGTAACAGCTTATTATAAAATGTCTTGTCTTGATGCAATAAAATCAGAGTTACCCTGCACACTCTCAGAAGTCACTTTGTCTAACAAAACACTTCACAGCGCACTATACCACACATTGCAAAACACTATCCACTATAGCCTGCTATAACGATACATTCTTGCACAAGTAGTATAGCAATCAGACAGCACACTAGCCAAACTGTTCGGCCCTGCCTAACATTGTTCGGCCTCGGCTGTAGAGGGCAGTAGTGAGACTGGCCGGCTCAGCTAACAGTCAGTAATGACTAGTCACTGAGCCAGTAGAAAGTCATAGCTGTGCCACTACTAAGCAGAGCCCGCAATTGGTGACAGGAGGACGTACAGGTGTCAAGGCCAAGCTACCACAGAGTGAAATCCTGTACATTGGTGGCAGCAGTGGGATTTGAAACACCCACTGACAAGAGACTCCCACACCAGAAGGACGGCTACAAGATGGCACAGAGAAGGAGAGCTGCAAGCATCGACAGAGATCCATCCAGTCTACAGATGATGGGCACACTGACTGACATCCTCAACAGGATGACCATGGCAACGACCAGAGATCGATTCAAGCCACCACAGTTTGACGGGCACGGAGACGTCCACTACTTCCTGAACAGATTCAGAGAAGTTGCAGAGGCCAATCGCTGGCAACCAGAGGACGCCGTCATTCATCTACGGCAAGCATTGACTGGTCGAGCAGAACAGTGTGGAAGAGGGGAAACGACAGAAGACGTGATCAGGGCTCTACAGGCAACCTTTGGGATGACTCGGTCAGAAGCGCAAGCTAAGCTGCTCAGCTACCGCAAGTCGCCGAAAGACAACCTGAGAGACCACGCCATCACCGTAGAACGACTCATCGAGGCAGCTCATGGCAACCTTCCCCGACAGAATCGAGAGGAATTAACACTGCAAACCTTCCATAGCACACTAGGGCACACGTACCTACAGCGTCACCTGCTGGCAGTACGCCCCCAGAGCTTGGAGGAGGCCATTCAGGCCGGGCAGGAATTCCTGCAGATACCCCACCAGCCGATGGGAGGACCCCACGTCAGGACCATAGAGGCCGACCCTGAGGAGGAGGAGGAACGCCTCAGAGGGAAGAGCAACCGGTGCCAGGAAGTGCAAGACCCCCTAACACAGCTCCTCCACACAGTGGAAGGACTAGGGAGAGAGATTGCCAGCCTGAAGGCCGAAAAGAAAGAGGAAGTTCCAAAGCGGTGCTGGGGTTGTCAGCGGGTTGGTCACACCCGAAAGGAGTGTAGGACCTCCCCCTGGCCCAGCCGCCAGGGAAACGGTTACGGCCCGCAGCAGTAGAACAGCCTACTGGCTGCAGACGGGCAACCACCACCAGAAAGATGGACCAGCCGACTGCTCCTAGGGAACAGAGGAAGACGCCACAGGTCAAAATCTCTCTGGACCTCCTGACTAGCCCCCCGATCACGCTGTCCAATCGCTTCGCCTGCCTGGCCGGCCTAGCCGAGCCAGCGATAGCAAGGACAGAAGAGACGGGGACTCTAGAGCAGCAGGAATCAAGGCCCAGGATGAGAGACAAACAGACCCAGACGACCTTCCCTCTGGAGGACAGGAAAGGCAGTCCGAAACCAGTCACTCTGCAACTCAACAATGTTACACGCCCCTATCGCTCCAGTTATTACTTACCTGGACGGGTGGAAGGAGAAGCAGTGACCTACTTGATCGATACCGGATGCAATACCAACTTATTGGCAAAACGCATCTTCGATCGACTACCAGAACATGTCCAACGAAACCTGCAAGAGTATGATTCGCATGGCCTCATGGCCGACGGCACGAGACTCCCCTTCTACGGCCTGCTAGCACTCAAAGGGAGGATCAGACACATCAAGTTTGACGAGACCTTCGTGGTCGGACAAATCAATGAAGATGTGATCCTCGGCATGCCATTCCTGGCTAGCCAGCAGTGCCAACTGGGATTCGACAAGCCGATACTAGTCATGCAAGGAAAGGAACTGATATGCACCGATCGACATGGAAGGAACCTAGTGTCAAAGGTTCAAGTGCGGCAGGAGACGGAGCTGCCTCCCCAGGCCGAAACCACGATCAGATGCCACCTCAGTTCGCGAGAAACCTACCCCCAAGGGGTGATTGAAAGTATAGAAGGCGGAATACCCATAGCCACCAGCGTCAACCAGCCTGACTCACAAGGACGGGTGCTAGTGCGATGCATGAATCCGACGCAAGATACAGTGAGACTCCCAGCAGGGGAAGTGATAGGCATGTTCACTGGAATCGAGACAGAAGGGATTCAGACACTGGCCGAAACCCCCACCCCAGTCAGACAACAGACGGAGGGCAATGAGGTTCCCCCCCACCTTCAGGAGCTTTTTACACAAGCTCGGAAGGGATGCAGAGGTGCCCAGCAAGAGACACAACTCAGGGAGTTGCTACTACAGTACCAGGCTGTGTTCAGCAGTCACAATGGCGACATTGGACGAACACACCTGGCCGAACACTCCATACCTACCGTGGAGGGAGCACGACCCATTCGATGTCCTCCACACCGCCTGGGGCCCGAGAAAGAAGCAGAGGCGGAGCGTCAAGTCAAGGACCTCCTCGAGAAAGATCTCATAGAGCCAGCTGATGGTGCCTGGAGCTCCCCGGTAGTCCTGGTGAGAAAGAAGGACAACTCCTGGCGATTTTGCGTAGATTACCGCAAGCTCAACGACATCACTAGGCAGGACGCCTACCCCATTCCACGCATCGACGAGTCCCTCGATGCCCTGTCCGGGAGTAAATACTTCTCCACGCTGGACCTCACAAGCGGCTATTGGCAGGTGCCCATGGACCCCGATGCACAAGAAAAGTCTGCCTTCACTACCCGCAGCGGACTCTGGAAGTGGAAGGTACTTCCGTTCGGCTTAACATCCGCTCCAGCCACCTTCCAACGGCTGATGGAGAAGGTTTTGAAGGGATTGCACTGGCGCACCTTGCTCCTCTACCTGGACGACGTCATCATCATCGCCCCAGACTTTGAGAGCCACATGCAGAGGTTGGGCGAAGTATTGGGACGACTCCAACAAGCAAATCTGAAGGTCAAGCCTTCCAAGTGTGAGATCCTGCAGGAACAAGTGAAATACTTGGGCCACGTGGTCAGCGCCGAGGGCGTAGCAACAGACCCCGAGAAAGTAGAGGCCGTCAGACAATGGGAGACGCCCAGAGGGATGAAGGAACTCCAGGCCTTCCTAGGAACGGCAGGCTACTACCGTCAGTACCTCCCTGACTACGCTACAGTAGCAAAGCCCCTCACTGTGCTCACCGGAAAGGACGTGCCATGGAAGTGGGACCAGAAAGAGCAGACGGCGTTCGATCAGCTCAAACATGGATTGACGCACGCCCCTGTGCTCGGGTACCCCGACCCCCGCCTACCATACATCCTAGATACGGACGCTAGCGCGGTAGGAGTTGGAGCAGTACTGTCCCAGCACCAAGACGGCAGAGAGAGAGTTATCGCTTACTTCAGTAAGACGTTGGCACCAGCCGAGAGAAACTACTGTGTGACGAGGAAAGAATTACTGGCCGTCATTAAGGCAGTAAAACACTTCCGACCCTACCTCTACGGCCGAGAGTTTCGACTGCGGACTGACCACGCCTCTCTACGCTGGCTCTGCAGACGAAAAGAACCCTCCAACCAGATAGCTCGGTGGCTAGAAACGCTGGCCGAGTTCAAGTACAAGTTAGAGCACCGGGCAGGAGTCCAACATGGAAATGCAGACGGACTCAGTCGCAGAGGACAGTGCATAGACTGCCGGCAATGTAACGCCATAGAGCAACGAGATGGCGGCCCCACACATGCAGAGCTCGCTCAGGGAGAGAGGCCACCAGCGCCGGCCAAAGAACAAGTCAACCTCACCATCGTACAACCCCCCCAGGCCACGGCTGACCTAGTGCGAGAACAGAAAGAGGGGACAGGACCGATCGCACGACTGTATGCAGAGGTCAAACAACCTGGAAGCATAACCGAGCGAGAGCTCGCAGAAGGCGATACAGAACTACGGATCCTGTATGAAAGACGTGGTGCAATGACGATACGACCTGATGGGACGCTCACCCTCCTGCTCCAACACCCCACTCGGCCCAGACAGTGCATCCTGTGTCCACCCAGCAGACGCACCCAGGTCATCTGGGACACCCACCGTCTGGCACACGCGGGCGTACACCGCACCAGACAACGAGTCTTGCTGGACTGGTACTGGCCAGGTATCTCGTCACTCGTCAGGAGGCTGATCAAGGAGTGTGAAGTCTGCCAGGTAGCAAAGAACGGGAGAAAGACAGACAACCCACATAGACAGCGTATGTTCGCCGGCCGGCCGTTCCAGAAGTTGGCCGTAGATCTAGTGGGCCCCCTACCTCTGACCAAGAGGAAGAACCGATGGGCGTTAGTACTGACCGATCATTTCACTCGGTGGCAGGACGCCATCGCCTTGCCAGACGCCACTGCACCCACCGTAGCTACGGCCCTAGACGAGAGAGTGTTCGCCTACTGGGGCCTCCCCGAGCAACTTCACTCTGACCAAGGAGCCCAGTTTGAATCTACGCTCTTAGAAGAACTGTGCAGCCTCTGGGGAATAAAAAAGACCAGAACTACCCCCTACCACCCTCAAGGGAACGGAATGGTTGAGCGGCAAAACCGCACTCTCGGAGATGCCCTACGTGCCCTAATACTAGCAAAAGGACAGGACGAATGGGACGGCCTCCTTCCCCAGATCATGCGGGCGTGTCGAGGAACACCACACTCAGCCACCGGAGAGACTCCAAACATGCTGATGCTAGGCCGAGAAGTTCGTCTACCTGACCAGTTGACAGGAACCCCCCCATCCCTCGACCCACAAAATATCACAGAGTACGCCGCCGAGATCCAGGAAAACCTGCAGGCCGCCCACCAATACCTCCGAGACAAGCAGCAAGAGGTGAGACAGCAAGAGAGCGAAGAACCGCCCGTCTTTCAAGAAGGAGAACTAGTAGTTCTAGAAAACAAGAGAAGAGTAAAGGGGAGCAATCCGAAACTGCAGCCCCGGTTTGTGGGCCCCTACCAGGTCTTGAAAGCCTTCCCCAACCACACGTACAAGGTGGCCAGGAATGGACAATGGTCCATACAGAATGGACAGCGTCTACGGCAGTATCGGACCTGCAACGAAGAAGTAGGCAGGGCCCCCCCATGTAGAGAACCCGCCATGCGGCCCAATATGAAAGGCGCTCGGAGAGGACGACCCCGGAAGGAGCCACCCCAGCCGCGGGGGCTAGACGAGCCAATCCCGCCACTACCTCTGCCAAACCCTCCATTCAGACCACCACTACCACCCAGGAGAGACGAGCAACCCCCTATGGAGGACCTGCTCATGCCACACGGTGCCACAGAGCCCATGCCAGCAGAGAGTGGACTCTGGAGTCCAAGGGGAGAAGGACATGGGCCCAGTAGCCCAGGAGGACCCAGCAGCCCAAGAGAAAGGGAGAGGGACCCCCTACCAACAACCCTTCCAACACCCAGCGAAGAAGGGTCAGGAGAAAGTGGAGAACCAGAAGTAGACCTGCCACCGGCCATCCAAGAGGAGCCACAGGAGGAGGCGGGGGAGGGCCCCCCACCCCCACCTACACCGGCTATAAATCCGCCTGCCCTCAATGAAGAGGAATGGCCCGCTCTAACCGGCCAACAAGGGCGAACATCTCCACTAAGCCGGCCACAAAGAGAAAGGAACCAGCCAAAGCGGTTAGCAGACTACCACTGCTACCAGGCTACAGAAGAAGAAAGAAGGAGAGGCAGAGCAACACAAAACCACTACGAAGAAAGGACAAGGGGAGAGGCAGCCTACCACACCAACAACAAAAAAACAGAAGAAAATTCGAACCAGAACGAAGGAATAGAACCTGCTAGAAAGAGCAGAAAAAGAGAACGAGCAAACTTGCAAAGAACTAGGAGTTGCTCCCCCCTACAACAAAACGGACCAGCTAAACAAAATCTACGCGAAAAACTACCCCAGAAACAGAACAAGGAAATGGCGAAAATCGAAAACGACGACAAAAGAAAACAACCAGCAGAAAACCCGAGCGGAAACGAGTGGGTGAAAGTGATACGAAGGAAATTAAATCGACAACAAACTAGGAGTTGTTCCCCCGCGAGACAAAGGGAGACAACCCCCACTCGCAACCACAACAACCACTTCGTATCAACAACCACACCACCACGCCCCCGCGAATCAGTCACGTGGGCCAACAACCTCGTTATAGAACCACCAAAAACCCACCAGCGCTCACTCGACTACCAACTACGAGAGGAGACAGCCCACCACTCTGCACTACTACAACTAGCAACATTATTAAAAGAAGAAATGGCTAGAACCAGAGGTACAACTGTCGGAAGTCAGGCATCGACAGGAAACAGTAAGCAACAACTACCTACAGTGACCGTAGCATCACTCACTGCTGCATTGGATCAGCCGATGAAGCGGCTCACCGCCAGAATTCCTCGCAAAGAGGCGACGACGGCAACAGCCTACACCACCCCAGCAATTCGGCTCAACAATGTCTCTATGGTAACCGACAGCACAGAGAGAAAGCAAAACTTCCACCAACAGAAACGACTAGGCGAGAAGTTAGAGTCATTCCCCCCGACCAAAACGAGAAAAGTGATTACAACACCACCACCTCAGAGAAGGGAGACTACTCCAAGAAAATCCACAACCCCTCAACACAGGGGAGGAACGCCAGAGAACAACGACACGATGCACCAACAGCCCAGGCATTGGCGATCGTCACTACAGCTGGACAACGAACACGAAAGAGTCCGACGAAGAAGAGACAGCATCAGGAGATTAGAACAAATGGAGGAAGAATTACACCGACTAACCAGAGGAGCCTACAAACTACTGCAGGAGGCCGAGGACGTTAAGACCAGGATGCGACAAGAGCAGAAGAGCCTAAACAGAGACATGTAAGCCGTTTATGGCTTATTTTTTATTGGCAGTGTCGCCAATGGGGCGGCGCGTGTAAGGGACGCCATAAACCTAGCCATCGTTCTAGTAACACGAACACCCTATCACATAGACTTAATTTACCGTACCTGTCATGTCGTTCTATGTACATTCCGAATTGTCTTACCTTACCTTTCCATTTGTTCTATGTCAAGATTTGCCCTACCTTACACTGTATGTTATTCTATGTTCTATGTCTCGGCTCCACCCAATTATTATCGATGGGTGGAACCATTCCTTTTGTTCTATGTAACTTCACCCAATTAGTAGCGATGGGTGTGACTACTCTTTTATCCATTATATTCAAGGAGGTGCTAACTGTCTTGACTTAGCCAATCATATATACCAAGGCGTGTACTCACATTATATTTTATATCTTTCTTTGTGTAACAGCTTATTATAAAATGTCTTGTCTTGATGCAATAAAATCAGAGTTACCCTGCACACTCTCAGAAGTCACTTTGTCTAACAAAACACTTCACAGCGCACTATACCACACATTGCAAAACACTATCCACTATAGCCTGCTATAACGATACATTCTTGCACAAGTAGTATAGCAATCAGACAGCACACTAGCCAAACTGTTCGGCCCTGCCTAACATTGTTCGGCCTCGGCTGTAGAGGGCAGTAGTGAGACTGGCCGGCTCAGCTAACAGTCAGTAATGACTAGTCACTGAGCCAGTAGAAAGTCATAGCTGTGCCACTACTAAGCAGAGCCCGCAATTGGTGACAGGAGGACGTACAGGTGTCAAGGCCAAGCTACCACAGAGTGAAATCCTGTACAATAATACTAGGTGAAAAAAAAACATTGCCGAAATTGTATTTCCAGCGTTGTTTTTTTTACAACAACGATAATAATTAAATCTGAAATACCGGCTATCTTTCCAAAAAAAAACTTCAAAAGCACTAAATAATAATAATCAAGATTTTTGAAGAGTAGTTTGGAACCTAAAAAGTAACAAAAATGGTACAAACTACTTGCTGTAATATACTATATAATATCATAATGCAGATAGTCCCTTCTGCCGAACGCATTGTCATAGACCTCCATAGACCTCTACATGATACCTATTGGTGTTTTGTTGACGCGAGTGAGTTTTCTCAATAGTTTTACAATGCTTGATGAGAAAACAACTCTACACACAAAGTGCGTCTTGAAAAGCCCGTCGTAAGCCCTTTAATAATAAACTTAGAGGCGGGAATTCCTTCCTGCGCTTGGCTGAAGTGAAGCGGTAGGTGCACTGCACTCTGGAGCACTAAGGCATAACCTCTAATAGTCTTGGATAAGCATATGGTTGATTAATATATATTAGTAGCACCGGCTGAGATGATTGCAGCCCGGTGCAATTCCATTACAGTATGTCCACATGGTAGTTCTCTTGGATCTACCATTTCATCAAACTTCAACCAACAAAATCCACATTCAATATCAGATATGTTAGATTCAGCCATGACTTAGTGCGGTAGGTGTATCAGGGTGTGATAGAGCAGTGCTAGTGTGTTGTATCAGGGTGTGATAGAGCAGTGCTAGTGTGTTGTATCAGGATGTGATAGAGCAGTGCTAGTGTGTTGTATCAGGATGTGATAGAGCAGTGCTAGTGTGGTGTATCAGGATGTGATAGAGCAGTGCTAGTGTGTTGTATCAGGATGTGATAGAGAAGTGCTAGTGTGTTGTATCAGGGTGTGATAGAGCAGTGCTAGTGTGTTGTATCAGGTTGTGATAGAGCAGTGCTAGTGTGTTGTATCAGGATGTGATAGAGCAGTGTAGTGTGTTGTATCAGGATGTGATAGAGAAGTGCTAGTGTGTTGTAGCAGTGTCGGTGTCTGAGGGCGTTGGATATTTGTGTCAATTTTGATTAAAATGATTCACAGCAGGATCAAACAAGTTAAGGTAAACTCCAATACCACCCGCCAGTCAAAAACTGGAATTAAGAATTGAGCTAAAGATGTCAATGCAATGAAGCGAAACAATCACTTTGCCAAAAAAGATTTCCTGCTTCAGCTTAAAACATGATGTGCCAAAACACTTCACAACACAACTCACAGCTCAACTAAATATGGTATAACTTTTATAGTATGAACAGTTTACTAGTTGAGAGAACAGTAATTACTGCACTGGCAGCAATACAGTGAATTTTAAACTTCTATTACTATCTACTATAAGTTTGCTGTAATAAATCAGCTATCGAAAACTATACCGATTGCCTAAAAACCCACTCAGCTATTACATTAAGGCTATTGTGATGATGACTACAGATCAAAAATGTTTGTATATTCAGCTGACCTGATCTTTTTAAAATCTGAAGTTTGCTCAAACCTGAGATGTCGTCACACTGCAGCCAGCTGCCTGTGAAAGGATGAAAGTTTCTATTAGTTACAACTTCATTGGTTCATGATAAATAGGTCAACTTGGTTGAATATCTCAAAAGCGTTACATTGGTCATTTTAAGTGTTACTGCTAAACTCAATGAGACTCTTGCACATCACAAAACATTGATTATAATGCTTTAATAGTTGGTAAACCTCCCTCTAGCTGGTGTCATTCACATACAAATTTCACTTGCCATATTGTGGTGGATTTTGCTGTACAAATGGGTTAGAAACCTGTTCCATGCCTACAGCACTGCAAAGATGCTTTCTCTCACTAGAAACCAGCCACTGGTCATGGTCTGCTTGTTATTTATTATCAACCATAAGAGGTGCCCACCTTGCCCACCAGAGTCAGACATGAATCATGCAGTTACGGAATAGATAGATGCAGATCCGGTACCAGTTTGGGGTAATAGACCCAGGATCTGACATTTAGTTGCCAGTTCATTATAGCGAAAGACCTCAAGACTGGCCTTAGCCAACCAAAGAGACACAGATGAGGAGATGTCAACCATCCACCCTCCAGATCTCCGGATGGTGGCCTATGGAAGCCCTAGAGACTGCAAACCAGTGATATTTGTAGAGACTGTACCAACTCCTCCCACATGCCAAGAGACACCTCTTTCATTTAATCTTATTACCTTACTTTTATTTGTTGTCATACTTATCCACATGATATCATTTGCTAGAATCAGTCCCTCTACATGTGATTGGCCACATTGCTATTTACGTCAATTACTTCCTCTGGTTCTGCCTATAAAAAACTGAACTATCTATACATTCAGTGCATTGTGATACATACCGTCCGCCAAGCCTTGTTAATGCTTCCACTTTAGTAGAAAGCCTCCCTAGAGCTGTATTGTGATAAATACATGCATTATCACTGAATTACACTGACTAGAATTTCTGAGCCACGGGCTCCCACTAGTTGTTAAAGTCTAGCATACAAGCGCACTAACCAATAAGATGGGGTGGTGTATTCGTATCGTTCTTCTGTGGGATTGGAGTGTTTGGTAAACTAGGCCAAACCATTCCTGTCACTTCCTGTCACTTGCTGAGACTCTGCCTATAAAAATCAGAGCTTTTGTGTAGATCATTGCATTGCCCTAGAGCAGATTGTACTTGCCACTTGGATTGCCACCTTTTTATTCTGGGAAGGAATAAATGTTCATATCACTCGAAAGCACTGAGCATATGTCTGAGCCGAGGGCTCACCACAGTTGTTGAAGTAGAAGGTTCTTCTTTACAACAAGTTGTTTGTGCCATCCCGGCACAGGGTCACCTCTGGGGAGAGGTTGACTGCTCATTGTCAGGCCTAGAGAGGCTGACTGTCTTGTTATGCCGGCAAACAGCAGTTTGTGAGGTGACAATGCCTAGCAGACAATTAGTAGTACGTAAAAACCCGCTACAACAGTACAGTAGTGTATAATACTGTGTACTGTAGAGTATAAACACTGCTAGTGGCAGCTCCACCAAACCTGGACAGGTCAAACAAAAGCTTTCGGCAGCAACAGCGCATTGTCACATTCCTGAGGTGTCTAGATAGATGTTTGATAAGGTTGGAGATAGCATACAAATTGGGCTTTAATTGATACTGTAACCAATGGATTATTGTGTAGCAGGTGACACGTTTAATTGATTGAATGGATTGTTCACTACAACAAGTATCTGCAAACTACTGACATACTATCAAACAACTAGAAGACCTACTTATGTACTTTGTATATCCCATGGCCTTGCCTACTGTAACTAAACAGCTACTCAAAGTTGCTGTGTAGTGTATATGTTGTCCCAAAGCTGTTCTATTTTCTTTTGCATTTGATCATATTGGTCAATCTAACAAGAATAGATGAAAGACGAGGAGTTGTTTGCTCTTGCCGAAAGGAGAGGACAACTTGTCAATAAATTTTCAATAAGATTGCCATGAAAAGAAAAGACATATTTCACTACCCATTACCTTTGTAGAGAGTTGTCTACTCATTAGCTATAGGTGTTCATACACCAATACTTCTATGAATGGACAACTGCTGTTAAAGCTGTGGTAACCACATCGGTAACTCCCACAAATGCTTTAAACAAGGAAAAGCACTGTGGTAGAGAGTAGACAAAGTAGTGTTTTTATTACTGATCACTTGTAGGCTTCAGTCTGAGTTTTGGGTGGATGAATTGTCAAGATCGGAGTGCTTAGATGTAGGCGGAAGCTTTTGAGATGGCTTTTTCTTCCAAATGCCTCATCAGATCATCTGGCTGGCAGCAGTTTTTCCAAATATGCTAAAAGAGAGATGACAGCACTCTCGTGGTTTTTTTTGTGAAAACGATATTAAGGTTTGCATTCCTTAAAGTTGCTGCAAAAGTTGTTGTTACAGAGAAAAACAATCATTAAAGATTTTTGCCAGAAGGGTTTCGAGGATTTGGTAGCTTTGTTTATTCAATAAGACTTATTTACTAATTTGTCAGTAACAAATAAAAGCATACATATGTTTTATAACTTAATAGTTTCATTAAGGTCTTACAGATTAGACAGCTACAAACACCAACCTGGACAGTAAGATCTGCATCTCTCCTCATCAATAGACCACATCTCTACACCGTCACAGATATCATTACAAGGTCTGTATTGTTCAAAGTGTACCAGATAGTAACAACCATCTGTTAGACTTTTATCTGTTTCACAATCTGAGTAGGTGTATGTGGTTGGTTTACCACTCCACTTCCAAATCTTCTCTTCACATGTTTGTGGACATAGGAGTTGTGGCTATAAAAATATCTCCAAAAAGATGGCGAAACTTTGTTTTAGACATTGCTATATTTTTCATACTAAAGCTTTGAATAGATAAAATTACACAAAGAAGGAAAAAGTAGTGTGATGCAGTGATTGGCAGCATCAGCGCACTTCCTTTAACATCAGCATTTTAAAACGGAAATTATAGTTTTATGACTAAAACTAGAACTGGAACTGGATAGTGAAGTTTTGATAGCAGATAATTTCACTGTGTTATAGATGCCAAAAATGATTTAAAATAAAATAGCATGATACCAAAGCATTTGTTTTACTTCCAGAAAGCTTGAGTTAGCATCAAACAAAATAATGATGCAGAACACTGACCTTTGGGAACTTTTATGACCACCCATCCTTCTCTTACAAAGTCTCACTCAGATATGTACAAATGACATGCAATTGTTGATAACTTCCTGATGACTGGGAAATCCCATTGTTTTTGAGATTGAGCAAATGCCAAATGCTCTGCCAACAACATTAGTACCAGGTTTCATTAGCAACACATAAACTCTTGAAAGTTTCAAATGGCAGGTTCCAAACGAATCATCGACCAGTTGACCAACTCGTGGAAAATCTACATACACCCAAATTATCATCAGATGTAATTTTACAAGCCAAAAATAAGCTTTTATTGCTCACAATGCAAAGACTTGGCCTATGAGTGTTTGTGGTAATTTGTTTTGGTGCGACATCTTTTCTTAGACTGCTAATACTATTTTTTGTACGAATAGCATTAGAAATCTTTTAAGAAGTTTCAAAATAGAAAATTGTGAATGTAATAGTTTGATTGAAAATAAAAGTAAATATAATAAAAACAAATTGAGAGATTTTTCCAGAAAAAAAACCTGGTGAGAGGACCAAAGTAACAAGTGTTTTTTTATGTTCCGACATGAACAATGAGTAGACAACTCCTAAAGTGCATACACACCGTACATTGAAAGCAAATGTAGGGCATTCAATACTATTATTTGACTAGCAAAAGTTATCGACGGTATAAGCAAGTTACTTTCACAGTACATCATGAAATGTGATATGTTTCAACCGAAGTTCAAAAGAGATGTTATAATGGCATTTTTGTCGTTTAATGTGTTACTGACACCAATAAAACTTTGTGTTTGCCATGAACTACCTGATTATCTTCTCTGCTCTCTTCACATCAGAGAGCCTCAAGATTTTTTATCAACTGTACTGATGAGCTACAGCAGGCTACATGTCAAATTCTACTTTTCTGGAGAACGTCGGCTCCCATGTGTAAAAAAGGGGCCGAGATGTACAAATGCTTAAACTTTCAACATTTACTCTGTTGATGAAAGTTTACAGTATGAGATAACTAGTTCTAGTAACACTTCAACTATACATGTTTTAAGTACGAACACACCCAAACGCATTTCTAATGTTGAGCAATTAAACTTCAAATAACAAAACTTTAGATTGGGTTGCCGAAAAATATTTGTTCTCTGAAAGAAAATGAACCCTCGCAATGTATCGATATGATTTAATCAGCATTCATCACTCTATTGAGTTACCAAGCAGGTCAGGGAGTAATCAAGTACACTAGCAGGTCAGGGAGTAATCAAGTTCTCAAGCAGGTCAGTGAGGAATCAAGTTTCCAAGCAGGTAAGGGAGTAATCAAGTTCTCAAGCAGGTACGGAAGTAATCAAGTTCCCAAGCAGGTCAGGGAGCAATCAAGTTCCCAAGCAGAGTACGGGAGGGATCAAGTTCCTAAGCAGGGCAGGGAAGAATCAATTTCCCAAGCGTGGCAGGGAAGAATCAAGTTCCCAAGCAGGTAACGGAGTAATTAAGTTCTCAAGTAGGTCAGGGAGGAATCAAGTTTCCAAGCAGGTGAGGGAGTAATCAAGTTCTCAAGCAAGTAAGGAAGTAATCAAGTTCCCAAACAGGTCAGGGAGCAATCAAGTTCCCAAGCAGGTCAGGGAGTAATCAAGTTCCTAAGCAGGGCAAGGAAGAATTCTTTGTTTGTTGTTTTGTTTTCTGAGCTGTGCCTTGTGGGCAACCCTAAAGACGGGTCTCATAAGCTTGGAGCTTGTGTGAGCAGCACCCTATACCCATGCCCGCCGTTACCGGCTACTCTTCCGAAAAGGCAGAGGGGGATCTTTTACTAGCATGACTCCATAGTTATTATGGAGAGTGCAATCAAACTAGGGACCACAGTAGTAATATATGAGCAGATCTCCCTACCAAGTGTTTTTTTGTGGATCTGGCCTTGGGGGTTATGCAATGAGTTACGACGTTGGGTGAATTCGCCGAGTTTATATTGTATTTCATTTGAGAGGTATTTGAGTGGCATTTGAGTGGCATTTAAGTGGCATTTGAGTTTTGATTATTTTTTTACTTGATTTGAACTCATATGGCAGCTAGATTTTGAATGTATGGCATTTAAGTTTTGATAATTTTTTTACATAATTCGAACTCATATGGCATCTTGAGAGAGAGGAGAGAGAAGAGAGAGAGGAGAGAGGAGTTTTATCTACATTGAATAAATATATTGATCAAAAATGAAACATTATAAGATTATATACATTGATTACATAATAAGTAGGGAAAATCTTCCTATATAATATAGCTAGAGTCAGTAAATACTAAGAGGAGAGAGAAGAGAGGAGAGAGAGAGATTTTTTAGTTTTTTATACAACCATGTATATATGGATAATTATGTACATATTTATGGATATATTTATATCTAGATTGAATAATATACATTTATGACATAATAACTATATTGAATGCTATAAAATATGTTGGAAAATCACCAAATTAGTCCTCTAGATGGTTAAAATTTACAGTATTTGGGAAATAACTGCAAGAGAGGAGAGAGGAGTATTTGGTAGAGGAGAGAGGAGAGAGGAGAGAGAGGAGGCTTAAGCGTAAATATTTCTTTTAGTTATTTACATAATAAGTATATTGAATACTATAAAATATCTTGGAAAATCGTCAAATTAGACCTCTAGATGGTTAAAATTTACAGTATTTGGGAAATAACTACAATAAAAAACATTATGAATGTATGGCATTTAAGTATTGATAGTTTTTTACATAATTCGAACTCATATGGTATCTTGAGAGAAAGAAGAGAGGAAAAGAGGAGAGAGGAGGGAAAATAATTGCACTCAAATGAAAAAAATAGATGAAGCTAGATATTCATCTATTTGTATATACCCACAAGAAAACTGGGGTATTTGGTGAAATATTCTTTTATTCCATTCAATTTTCCTTAATTTTATTTGAGTTGAAGTATTATTTACAATGGTTAGAATTTATTAAAATTACTGCTCAATCCTTTATCCAACATCTACAATAATTCTTAGTAATAGTAGTGTAATGAGACTGAGTAATAATCTACACACACCTTGTTCACTTTGTATGCTGTAGCACATGTTTTTTCTTTAGTTATCTGCAGTTACTTCAATTGGATCTTATCCAGATGTTTTATAGTCTTTGCTGCTACTGCGTTTTGTCTCAAACAAGAGTCCAAAGTAGGCATTGTGTCTACAAAATACAAAAAAATTGATTGTTACAATTGATTCATTTATTTTCATTGGCTTTATCTACATATACATAAAGTAGCGAAGAAACAGTTTGTGTGAGTATGAAACTATCTAGTAGAGATAAATTTATATCTAGGTTCAACTAGCATTAAATATTAATTACTTATTATTTTGTTAATAATAAATAATTAGAGTCAGTTACTTTACTAGTGCTCGGACAAACACACAATTTTGTTAATGTCAAAGTCTGTGATCTTACAAAGAAATAACTTAGATACTATTAGCATAAAATTATCTAGTAAAGATAAATTACCTAGGAGTGAATTCTAGTTGAAGTTCGATTATTTTAAATATAAATAATTAAAACCAAATTGATTGGAATCGTAGTAATATTTTTTAAATACAACATTGCTTTGCAACGACTATTAATGAAAGCGATTATGAAATGTTGATGAGTAACTAAGTAATCTAGTAAGAAAAACTGATTGAAATCACGGTAATATTTGTTAATAGATACTTGCGACATGTTTTATCAACAAAAAAATCAAGCGATTTTCAAATGTTTACGAGTAACTAAGTGATTCGGTAAAAAAACTAGGGACATTGCTGTTATCAACAAAAAAATCAAGCGAGTATCAAATGTTTACGAGTAACTAAGTGATTCAGTTGGCAAAAACCGATTGAGATCATGTGACATCCGTTACAAATATTTACGTTAAGTTAGCAACGGAAAAATAAATATTTCTTATAATATCCTCTATAGCAAGTTACGATAATTTTGTACTCGCTCTAAAGGTTTTCAGTCCATTTTTGGTCAGACCAAAATTTATGCGAGACGTTTTAGGCATTATTTCAGTCGGCGTAATGTTACCAGTTCATTTTCACAAGTTTTTAATATTTATTTTAAAAATAAACAATTAGAGCTTTCTACTAGTGTTAAATGATTATTGATTATTTTTTACCTTATCACCACTTAGAGCCAGATGATTTAATTAACTAAAGACAAATAATTATTTTAGCATTTCTTACCTTGATGCTCTCCTAGTAGCTGTAGTAGATGATGCTTCTCCGCTTGCTGTTGAAGAACTGGATGCTTTCTATGTGAAAACAGTGGCTCTTAAATAGCTAAAGTTGCACTGATTAAACCCTATGAATCAGCATTTTTTCCAATGCTTTCGCGGGAATAAAAACTGTTTATTCCCGCGAAAGCAACGGTTTCCATTCGCGTGAAAATAAATTATTTATTCCCGCAAAAGCAACGGTTTCCATTCGCGTGAAAATAAATTATTTATTCCCGCGAAAGCATTGGTTTGTATTCGCGTGAAAATAAAAGTTTTATTCCCGCGAAAGCAACGGTTTGTATTCGCGTGAAAATAAAGTATTTATTCCCGCGAAAGCATTGGTTTGTATTCGCGTGAAAATAATTTATTTGTTCCCGCGAAAGCAACAGTTTCTATTCGCGTGAAAATAAATTATTTATTCCCGCGAAAGCAACAGTTTCTATTCGCGTGAAAATAAATTATTTATTCCCGCGAAAGCAACAGTTTCTATTCGCCTGAAAATAAATTATTTATTCCCGCGAAAGCAACAGTTTCTATTCGCGTGAAAATAAATCATTTATTTCCGCGAAAGCAACAGTTTCTATTCGCCTGAAAATAAATTATTTATTCCCGCGAAAGCAACAGTTTTTATTCGCCTGAAAATAAATTATTTATTCCCGCGAAAGCAACAGTTTCTATTCGTGTGAAAATAAATTATTTATTCCCGCGAAAGCAACAGTTTCTATTCACCTGAAAATAAATTATTTATTCCCGCGAAAGCAACAGTTTCTATTCGCGTGAAAATAAATTATTTATTCCCGCGAAAGCAACAGTTTCTATTCGCCTGAAAATAAATTATTTATTCCCGCGAAAGCAACAGTTTCTATTCGCGTGAAAATAAATCATTTATTCCCGCGAAAGCAACAGTTTCTATTCGCCTGAAAATAAATTATTTATTCCCGCGAAAGCAACAGTTTTTATTCGCCTGAAAATAAATTATTTATTCCCGCAAAAGCAACAGTTTCTATTCGTGTGAAAATAAATTATTTATTCCCGCGAAAGCAACAGTTTCTATTCACCTGAAAATAAATTATTTATTCCCGCGAAAGCAACAGTTTCTATTCGCCTGAAAATAAATTATTTATTCCCGCGAAAGCAACAGTTTCTATTCGCGTGAAAATAAGTTATTTATTCCCGCGAAAGCAACAGTTTCTATTCGCGTGAAAATAAATTATTTATTCCCGCGAAAGCAACAGTTTCTATTCGCCTGAAAATAAATTATTTATTCCCGCGAAAGCAACGGTTTGTATTCACCTGAAAATAAAATGCTTATTCCCGCGAAAGCAACAGTTTCTATTCGCCTGAAAATAAATTATTTATTCCCGCAAAAGCAACAGTTTCTATTCGCCTGAAAATAAATTATTTATTCCCGCGAAAGCAACAGTTTCTATTCGCGTGAAAATAAATTATTTATTCCCGCGAAAGCAACAGTTTCTATTCGCCTGAAAAAAAAATTATTTATTCCCGCGAAAGCATTGGAAAAAATGCTGATTCATAGGGTTTTATCAGTGCAACTTTAGCTATTTAAGAGCCACTGTTTTCACACAGAAAGCATCCAGTTCTTCAACAGCAAGCGGAGAAGCATCATCTACTACAGCTACTAGGAGACCATCAAGGTAAGAAATGCTAAAATAATTATTTGTCTTTAGTTAATTAAATCATCTGGCTCTAAGTGGTGATAAGGTAAAAAATAATCAATATCAATAATTATTTAACACTAGTAGAAAGCTCTAATTATTTATTTTTAAACTTTATGCTAATAACATCTAAGCTATTTCTTTGTAAGATCACAGACCTTGACATTACCAAAATTGTGTGTTTGTCCGAGCACTAGTAAAGTAACCGACTCTAATTATTTATTATTAACAAAATAATTATTTAATGCTAGTTGAATCTAGATATAAATTTATCTCTACTAGATAGTTTCATACTCACACAAACTTTTTCTTCGCTACTTTATGTAGATAAAGCCGATGAAAATAAATGAATCAATTGTAACAATCAATTTTTTGTATTTTGTAGACACAATGCCTACTTTGGACTCTTGTTTGAGACAAAACGCAGTAGCAGCAAAGACTATAAAACATCTGGTCAAGATCTACCAACACCAATGATAGATGTAACACAACATGACTTTTTCTCCTACTTATATGATACCAAACCTATAAAGAGTGAAACTACATGAATTTTGAAGACAGCACACTTCTTCAACATAGCAAGAATTCCTTTTAAGACCTACCACCTACTTAGATGATGCCAAACCAATGAAGACTCAGACTACATGGATTTTAAAGACAGCACACTTCTCCAACACAGCAAGAATTCCTTTCAAGATCTACCTCCTACTTAGATGATACCAAACCAATGAAGACTCAAACCACATGGATTTTGAAGACGACACACTTCTCCGACACACCAAGAATCCCTTTAAAGATGTTACACAACATGACTTTCTCTCCTACTTAGATGATGCCAAAACAATGAAGACTCAAACTACATGAATTTTGAAGACAGCACACTTCTCCAACATAGCAAGAATTCATTTCAAGATCTACCACCTACTTAGATGGTACCAAACCAATGAAGACAGCATACTTCTCCCACACAGCAAGAATTCCTTTCAAGATCTACCACCTACTTAGATGATACCAAATCAATGAAGACTCAAACTACATGGATTTTGAAGACAGCACACTTCTCCAACACAGCAAGAATTCCTTTCAAGATCTACCACCTACTTAGATGATACCAAACCAATGAAGACTCAAACTACATGGATTTTGAATACAGCGCACTTCTCCAACACAGCAAGAATTCCTTTCAAGATCTACCACCTACTTAGATGATACCAAACCAATGAAGACTCAAACTACATGGATTTTGAAGACAGCATACTTCTCCAACCCAGCAAGAATTCATTTCAAGATCTACCACCTACTTAGATGATACCAAACCAATGAAGACTCAAACTACATGGATTTTGAAGACAGCATACTTCTCCAACACAGCAAGAATTTCTTTTAAGATCTACCACCTACTTAGATGATACCAAATCAATGAAGACTCAAACTACATGGATTTTGAAGACAGCACACTTCTCCAACACAGCAAGAATTCCTTTTAAGATCTACCACCTACTTAGATGATATCAAACCAATGAAGACTCAAACTACTTGGATTTTGAAGACAGCACACTTCTCCAACACAGCAAGAATTCCTTTCAAGATCTACCACCTACTTAGATGATACCAAACTGATGAAGACTCAAACTACATGGATTTTGAAGACAGCATACTTCTCCAACACAGCAAGAATTCCTTTCAAGATCTACCACCTACTTAGATGATACCAAACCAATGAAAATGAAGACTCAAACTACATGGATTTTGAAGACAGCATACTTCTCCAACACAGCAAGAATTCATTTCAAGATCTACCACCTACTTAGATGATAACAAATCAATGAAGACTCAAACTACATGGATTTTGAAAACAGCATACTTATCCAACATAAAAAGAATTCCTTTCAAGATCTACCACCTACTTAGAGATACCAAACCAATGAAGACTCAAACTACATGGATTTTGAAGACAGCATACTTCTCCAACACAGCAAGAATTCCTTTCAAGATCTACCACCTACTTAGATGATACCAAACCAATGAAGACTCAAACTACAAGGATTCTACTTCGATGATGCTGACAAAGAAAACTGTCCAGAACAAGAGCTCAAGAAGCTAATCTATAACTCAAGGCAATCATATCACTATAGGTGAGTTTTACTAATTTTTACCATAAATTAAACAAAATGCTGAATATATACATTTTCCAGCTGAAAAAAGGACTTTTTTGATGTAATTAGCGTACTTTTTTACAACAAAATGCTGAACATATACATTTTTCAGGTAAAAAAAGTACTTTTTTGGTGCAATTAGTGTATTTTTTACAACAAAATGTTGAATATATACATTTTCCAGGTGAAAAAAGGACTTTTTTGATGTAATTAGTGTACTTTTTTACAAAAAAATGCTGAATATATACATTTTCCAGGTGAAAAAAGGACTTTTTTGTTTGAATTAGTGTATTTTTACAACAAAATGCTGAATATATACATTTTCCAGGTGAAAACAAGGAATTTTTTGAGGTAGTTAGTGTATTTTTCACAACAAAATGCTGAATATATACATTTTCCAGGTAAAAACATGCTTTTTTTGGTGCAATTAGTGTACTTTTTTACAACAAAATGCTGAATATATACATTTTTCAGGTAAAAAACGTACTTTTTTGGTGCAATTAGTGTATTTTTTACAACAAAATGTTGAATATATACATTTTCCAAGTGAAAAAAAGGACTTTTTTGATGTAATTAGTGTACTTTTTTACAAAAAAAATGCTGAATATATACATTTTCCAGGTGAAAAAAGGACTTTTTTGTTTGAATTAGTGTATTTTTACAACAAAATGCTGAATATATACATTTTCCAGGTAAAAAAAGTACTTTTTTTGGTACAATTAGTGTATTTTTTATTACAAAATGCTGAATATATACATTTTCATGGTAAAAAAGGACTTTTTTGGTGTAATTAGTGTAGTTTTTACAACAAAATGTTGAATATATACATTTTCCAGGTAAAAAAAGTACTTTTTTGGTGTAATTAGTGTATTCTTTACAACATATTTATAAAGCAAGTATTTTTTGTTTTGTTTTAGATAGATGAAAGAGAATCAAAAGCACTTGGTGAAAATAATGCTCAAGAAAAAACAAACTGAACAATGTAACTTGGTGAGTTATTTCCCTTTTCTAATAATGTAAACTATCCAATGTACCTAGAACTATAATTCAAATTCATGTAATTATTTTACATTTTTGCTTAATCATTCTATACTAATACATAATTTTTTTATTTTAGTTCATTACGAAATTAAAAGCACATAGAACAGAAGTCTTCCTTCCTAAGATATAACATCAGTACATCAAAGACATCAGTGTAAAGGAACAAACTATGCATTAACTGTTATTACTTAGTATTTATTACAAGTTGTAGTGCTTTGTATTACTTAGTATTTACTGACTCTAGCTATATTATATGGGGACATTTTCCTTACTTATTATGTAATAAATGTATATAATCATATAATGATTCATTTTTAATCAATGTATTTATTCAATTTAGATATATCTCCTCTCTCCTCTCTCCCTCTCTCCTCTCTTCTCTCTCCTCTGTACATAGCTATAAAATGTTAATATGGACATGAATTTGGACATGCACATGTACATAATTATGAACATAGGTATGTACATAAATGGACATGAATATGGACATGTACATAAATGGACATGAATATGGACATGAATATGGACATGAATATGGACATGAATATGGACATGAATATGGACATGTACGTATTCATGTCCATTTATGCACATGTACATGAATTTGGACATGTGCGTATTTACTGACTCTAGCTATATTATATAGGAAGATTTTCCCTACTTATTATGTAATTAAGGTATAGAATCATACAATGATTCATTTTTGATCAATATATTTATTCAATGTAGATATATCTCCTCTCTCTCTATGTAGATATAAATATATCCATAAATATGTACATAATTGACCATATATATATATATGAATGTATAGAAAACTAAAAAATCTCTCTCTCCTCTCTCTCTCCCTCTCTCCTCTCTCTCCCTCTCTCCTCTCTCTCTTTCTTTCTCTCAAGATACCATATGTATGTATGTATGCATTGATTGTCATTACAAGTTGTAGTGCTTTGTATTACTTAGTATTTACTGACTCTAGCTATATTATATAGGAAGATTTTCCCTACTTATTATGTAATCAATGTATATAATCATATAATGTTTCATTTTTGATCAATATATTTATTCAATGTAGATAAAACTCCTCTCTCCTCTCTCCTCTCTCTCTTCTCTCTCCTCTCTCTCAAGATGCCATATGAGTTCGAATTATGTAAAAACTTATCAAAACTTAAATGCCATACATTCAAAATCTAGCTGCCATATGAGTTCAAATTAAGTAAAAAAATAATCAAAACTCAAATGCCACTTAAATGCCACTCAAATGCCACTCAAGTACCCCTCAAATGAAATACAATATAAACTCGGCGAATCCATCCAACTTCGTAACCCATTGCCTCAACCCCAAGGTCTAATCCACAAAAAAACACTTGGTAGGGAGATCTGCTCATATATTACTACTGACCACGTTATTTTTATGCCCATATCTGACCAGGCAGACCATAGGAAGCCAAATATCTTGCTCACAGATAACCGTGCTGGGAATCGAACCCCCAGATCCAGGATTGAAGTGCAAGCACTTTAACCACTAGACCACACGTGCCTCCTAATCAATTTCCCAAGCGGCGCAGGGAAGAATCAAGTTCCCAAGCAGGGCAGGCAAGAATCAAGT
Organism: Cryptosula pallasiana; assembly: GCA_945261195.1. Lineage (NCBI taxonomy): Eukaryota > Metazoa > Bryozoa > Gymnolaemata > Cheilostomatida > Cryptosulidae > Cryptosula > Cryptosula pallasiana. The sequence continues at coordinate 28,048,063 of OX183131.1, read as the reverse complement.
TTCCAAGCAGGTAAGGGAGTAATCAAGTTCCCAAGCGGGGCAAGCTGAGTAATCAAGTTCCTAAGTGGGGCAGGGAAGAATCAAGTTCCCAAGCGGGTTAGGGAGGGTTCAAGTTCCCAACAGGTAAGGGAGTAATCAAGTTCCTAAGCAGGGCAGGGGAGAATCAAGTTCCCAAGCAGGTCAGGGAGGATTCAAGTTCCTAAGCAGGGCAGGGAAGAATCAAGCTCCCAAACAGGTCAGGGAGGATTCAAGTTCCCGAGAGTTAATAAAAAAAAATTGTATTAAGGCTTTAGTAATTTCATTATTTTGTATCATTTTTTATGAATCTTTATTTTTCAACTGGAACAAAAGTAAACTTGCTCTTCTAATTTATTCAATGTTTAGCCTTTTAACATTAATCATTGTGGCAATAGAGTGATTGTTGTTGTATTTAGGTATATACTTTGACATCAAAAAATCAATATTTTCACCAATTATTTTAATTTTCAATGATTTTTCAATTATTCACATTTTTCCTTCAAGTAGCCATTTATAATTCCCTTCATTTCAAGATTACAACTAGTATGCTCCACGTATAGAAGATTTCCATTTTTTAAGGCAATCACTCGTTTGTGAGTTTCCTTCTCTTGGTAAAATCGGTAAGTTTGTAGTTTTTCGGAGTTGTTTCCCCTTGGTTTATTGCACAGGCTATTGAATAAACCAGTGCTATAATGTTGGTTAGAACTGGTCGGTAAAGTTGGTGAATGACATTTGATTATACAAAATACCAAACAGCAGTGCTTTAGTCAATAACTAGCCCTGACTTACAGTTAATACTTTGATGCTCTTTATTATACAACATAGTGAGAAGATATGTTGTGTGTCATTTAAGTTTTGTGATTTGAGGTGTCGATACCTTCGTTGATTTAAACTTAAAGTCAATCAACAAACTCAGTTGGATGATAGATAATGCAGTTTATATCAGTTATCACTGAATAAAACTGTACAATATGTATGATGTCATCATTGCAATGTCACATTTAATCAATATTGTAATGGAAATGCACAGCGTCGCCATCAATCTACAGCCGGCACTACACCTATTTAAAGGGATAGTCAACAGAGAAAGCCAAAAATGACATTTTTTGATGCTAGTTTATTTGATATTGGAATAGTTAGGTAGCACTAATTTAATACATAAGCTACCAAAAGACAGTGATTTTCCCAATAGGGGACCAAATTTTATTGTAAAACTTTCCAAAAGTATAAAAATAGCAGTATAAAACTGTCAAGTTTGCACAAATCTACTTTGAATTTCACGCTGTTAGAAATATCGCCAAAGACTCGTTACATTGTTGTCTATAACGAGGGTACACCCCGCACAGACATAGCGTGCATTCAACTTGTCCGAAATTAGTAAACCACCACTGCTGGAGCGCGACTGTGAGTGACCCCCTAATATGACGGGACCGGCTTGCACGCCTCGTCATTATTACACAGATACTTATCAGCATTGTGGCTATTCCACATTAGGCTATATCAGTGATCAGTGATGACAATAATTATCACGGACAACTTCTCCTATCATCGATCATTATTAATAATAATAAGCGCTATTATTGCATATCTATTGGTATTATGTATGATGTTGTTATGATTATGAAATACAAATATCAAAAATATTATTAGCATTTTTTTATTTAGTAATATTATTATAAGAATAATACTACTAAAATACTAAATATTATTACTATTAATTATAATTTTATAAAAGTAACTGGCAAAAAAATTAATTATTACGGTTTCAGCAATGAATGGCCCCTAATAACAAAAAATATCTAATATTTCAATGTTTTTTTAGTAGTCCACAGAGCAAAAATACGTGAATTGGGGAAACTAAGGGTGTAACAACACTGGAAAATGATAGCTTGACAATTCAATCATATAAGGATATGAATGCGTTTGGGGTGTACGCCAATCCCGATGACGAACCAAAGAATGTATTGCCGATATCCAAAATGCGATTTCGCATTTTCCCTTAAATCTCACAAACTAAAATGTTAAAAACAACAAAGATACTCCCATATTTATTGTTACTGCTATTCAAAGTTTGTATCAAAATTTAGTTTTCTCTGTTGACTATCCCTTTAATGAGAAATCCACTCACTTCCAACAAAACTTAATTTTAAAACGGATTGTGGTTATACCTCTAATTCTAGTTATCTCCGGTATCATCTAAAAAAAAACATGAACAAAGTATGACTTTATCCACTTGTTTCGTTAGTTAGACTGTTACTTTTCTTAAAATATCTCATTGTTTTTTGTGTGAAATACAAACAATGTATCAACATACATAGTGTATTTTCTATTTTTAGGAATTGCTGTTTTGTCTAATAAATCAAGAGTTATATGTTACATATACATATTTAAATGCTATCAGATACCTGTAAAGTATTTATTACATTCTTAACTCATACTTAATGTTGTAAATTATAATTGAAGTTCTCACATTTTAATTTACTGTCTGATGATATAAAGATGGAACTACACTGCATCAATGTTTTGCTGTTGATGTGTCTATATGATTGTTTGTGGATATGTTCAGTTGACTACATAGTTCAAAGTAGTGTGTGTTGTAGTAGAGCATATCAATGAACTGCAATTGAACTAGTTAATCACACATCATATTTTTGCTATAAAATATGTTTAAAGGATGTGAGTTGTCATTCAAATGAATTGTAAGTTTCATCCTAGCTAGCTATATTTAAAAGAGTATCTATCTAGGACTTGTAAAATTTGTTTATCCAATGCTCTACATTCAAAAATTCAGCTAGGTAGAAAGAAAGTTTACAGGAGGGTATGTACCCAAAATTTTAGCTAGGTAGAAAGGAAGCTTACAGGAGTGTATGTAGAGCTTAAGCTTATTAGTCTATCTAATCTCTATCTTCCTATTTTTTAACAAACTTCCCATTTAACTTCCACTTTTTTTAAAAACAATATCATTTATCGTAGTAATGATCAGAAAATCAGTCTACGAATTAATTTTGATAAATGACTTCAATGTTTTGTATATAAGAGAAAGTATTTTTTCTAAGCAGTATCAGTTTTCATTTGTACTTCATTTCAAGTATTAGTCTACAAAACAACAAAAAATGGCTAGCAATATTCCTACAACAAATGAGTAAGTTATTTTATACTATCTTTTACAATTTTGTTGCAGTTACATTTATAAATTTATACAAATGTATATATATATATATATATATATATATATATATATATATATATATATATATATATATATATATATATATATATATATATATATATATATATATATATATATATATATATATATATATATATATATATATATATATATATATATATATATATATATATTACTTGTAGGTCTACAACCTCAAATGAGGGAGTACAACTAAATATAGATGAAATAGACTTCAGCGCTATGTAAGTATATTATTGAGTCTTTATTATTCAACTGTATTTTATAGAGCTTTTAATTAATCACAATCTTGATTTATTGTTTTGTTAAGTTCTACCGATGATGAAACATTGAGGTGGATGGAGGAATGTTTTGGGGAAACAGAGAAGAAGGTAGAAAAGACAAGTGCTAGCACACATATTGCTATGAGTAAGTATTTTTTCTGTTTTATGAAAAATGTAAATTTTTCTGTAGGTAAAATAATAACGACTCTACATTTACTACGTTATTTTTGTAGAAAAAACATCTACACGCTTCATTGCGAGTGGACAATGTATAGGGAAGGATGAATCCTTTCTCTCCTACGACCGCCACACATTTGAATGTGAGTATGATGAAAATATTATTTACTACATACTCATTCAATTTAATAATTTTTTTTCAAAATAACATAACTACATTCGTATTTTCTATTTTAGTTCAAACAGAGAATCCCCAACTAAGTAAATATAAGGAAGCAAGTCTTTTAGATGGGGATATAAAAGAAGATAGAGAGTGTTTTAAGTGTAAGTGATATGCACTATCTTTATATACATATACCATAGTCAAGAAGGTTATCTATATATAATGAGAATTTGTTTATTTTGCTTGTAGATATTGATGTCAAAAGGCCAAGATATTTCCTTTCAGTGCTGTCGTTGCTGTTGGTAGCGTATTGTACAAAGTCGCTGAGCGAAGCACTGAAAGGAAAAAAACAACATTTCGTGTATATTTTGTGGTAAGAAGTTTAAATTAGGGGAGTTGCATGAGCCTGGCCGAGTTCTTTCAAGACATTTTTTTGCTCACTTGTTCATTTTTTATTGTTTATGCGGAAAATCCCATACAACTTCGAGAGATCTCCAGCAACATAGTTGTATTTTGAAAACTAAAATGTTTTTTATTGTTGATATTGCTAGTTATAATAATTTTGTTTTATTTATTAATAAAAAATATTCTGAATTAGTTATGGATATTACTTTTCCAAAAAAATTTTTGTTAGTATATCTCTAGCCAATAGAAGGTCATTTTTCTGAAAACATTGATTTAGATTTTGAATTAGGGAGTAAATGGTTGGCGATAGCTAAAAAAACGGCTGTTGGAGATCGAAAGCTTTTGCTTAAAAACCAGTGTAAAAAAATGAGAGCACTTATATCTTCAGATTCTGATCTTTCAGAAACTGAAGAAAGTAATAATGACTTAATTTCTGTTGCTAGTTCACAGTGCAGTCCAAAAACAGGTGTTTTAGAATCTAATACTGTAACAGATAATCCTCAAACTCAAGTAGATTTAAAAGAAAGTCAAAAGATTGATAGTAAGAAAATTGATTTAAGTTCAGTTAAATTAATTTTGAATATAAAAGATGGACTGAAAAAAAGGGTTTTAGTGATTGTGTTAAATTGAAATTAGCGTCTATTAGACAGAAAATGCAAAAAAATTCAGATTTTTCTCAAGAAGAAATTCTTGTATTAACTGCACTCTTGAGCAAATTTTAAATTTTTTATTTCACTATATTTTTCAGTATTATCATGGCTCTGGAATAGGCTTTATGCAGCTGTTCTATTTTATAATTTCTTACCACAAAATATATAGTTAATAGGTTGTTTTTTTTATAAATACTCTATATATATCTATATATTATATATACAGACAATAGACTGTGTTTTTATGAATAGATTATTCATTTGTATTATCACATATTTGTATAAATTTCATGTAAAAAATGTTCTGTCATTAGTTTACCTAATGCATTATTTTATTTGTTTTGTTGTTGAGAACTCCATATGCTTCATTCTTACTGTATTACTTTGCATAATATTACAAAATAAATATTGTATTATTCACCTTCATAATGCATCCAAGATATGAAACAGAGTAAGTTTTACATCTGTATTACTGAATCTATAACATTGTTATGAAAAAGACTATAATTACTTAATTATCGTGTCATATCATGACAAACTATCAGCACCCAATTCACAAAACTGTAAATCCTAAAGTATAATGCTTGCGGTTGTAAAAAAGTCTTCTACTGTCTTGGTTTCTCAAACAAGTTATAAAACATTTTCACAATTTTTTTGTGTAAAAGCGGAGTTGTCTTACCATTTTGACAAAATGTGCCGACAACTTTTAAATATTTTTTTAAAAACGAAGCCTAGAAATTATAAATGGGGGTTGTCTTAACATTTTTGAAAATGTGACGATAACTTTAAATATTTATTTTTGTGTCGGAACATTGAAATTTTGTAGTATTTTTAGAGTTGTAACCCCAAAAGTTTTACAAATTGACTAAATTACTAATGTTAAATATAAATAAAAATACTTTATTACGCTAAATATATACAAATTATTGCACAATACAAATAATTTATAATTTAATGTTCATGAGTTGTTGCTGATAGATTTGGCGAGTCGTCAGTCACTCGCTTGTACACGTATTCTATCTAAAAGCATACACAGACGTCGTTATAACAACTACATCGTACTATGGTGAAAAATACGGTTATTAGTAGTTACTTATTACTAGTGAAGATTTACATACCTTAATTAAATTTCCGATATCGAAATCCTGCTAGCTTCGCTTGAAATGTGATTGTTTTCTTTATCGCTTTTCTCACTGTCATTGTTGACAACTTCATCTTTTTCCTCAAAGTTTTTGTTTTCAGAGTCATCATCCGTCATATTATCATCTTCTTCGTCATCAGTATAAGCATCAATGTTATCATAATCATCATCATCATGACTTTTCATCCGCTCAGCATCATCAAATAGGGAAAATCTGAAAGCTATTCCTTCTTTTTCACTTGAAGTAGATAGGAGCATTAAAGCTTCTTCAACACCCAGAATCGTGAGAATGTGTTTCTTTGTACCACTTTGAGTTGACATCGTACTTTTATATTGAATCATACCACATTCATGATTTTTGATCTTCAAAACGTTCTCAGGAGGGACAACAATCGTCCCAGTCATCAAAGATCCATCATTCGTCATGTATCTGTAAGCGACAGTGTGAGTGATACGTAGAGGCGATGTGTCTTGTTTTCGTTTTTGCTGCTTCAACTTCAAATTTTTCCAAACTGACAGTCTAGTGAATGTCAGAAGAGTGTTGACAGGAATATTATCGAAAGTGATGATATCAAAGTATGCATGCAATTGTTTCAATGATTTCTTTTTCAAGATTTTGGCTATTACTCGTTGTTCTAACCCTTGGTGATGATTACCTCCTACAATATGAAGATCGGGTTGATTTTCTTCTAGCTTTCCCATGTACACTAGGATATGTGAAGAGCGGGGATCGAGTTCCTGTAGCTCCACCGTAAGTTCTTTGTCAATCAGTGACTTGATTCGAATTCGATGATCGTTTGTTAAAACATATTCATAATCCAATATACCATAATCTCCAACGTAATTGACATCGAAAACCTCCAATATCGTAGGAATTGGTAAATCCGTCAAACTCACAAAATTTCCGATTTCCAACATCCCTTTCTGCATAGCTCCTGTCATTATTCCAGCCATCTCGAGCAATTCGAACTCTCTAAGTTTGTTTATGATATTATTCTTGGTATTGCTGAATAGAAAGGAAATTGAAGCTCGAGATAATGTCGCTGTTGGTTTTTTGTTATCCTCTGTTCGTTTGACTTCACTGTTCTCATGCAGATATGTGTAGTCCGGTGTGGGACTCAAAGGAGAGTCAGCTGAAACTACATGACGTTTCATTGCTATATCGGCAGGAGTGTTGATGTTTGAGCAGGAAGATGTATCATTAAAGGTGTTAGGATTGGGTCTTCCATCGTCAATGTGAATGGCGTTGGTGGTGGAATTGATGGTTGTAGTGGAGATAGTGTCAGTGTTGTTGGTAGCTGTAGTTGGTTCAATATGGAGATTAGGAAGTGCTTTGGAGTGTGACGTCATCATACCTGCAAAAAGTAAAAGAACTTAGTTTAATGATGTAAATATACTGAAATTATTGATTTATTAAAAGATTGTTTTTTAAAAACTAAGATTCAAAAACCTGGATGATTCAATTAACTAAAGACAAATAATTATTTTAGCACTTCTTACCTTGATGCTCTCCTAATAGCTGTAGTAGATGTTGCTTCTCCGTTAGCCGTTGTAGAACTGGATGCTTTCTGTGTGAAAACAATGGCTCTTATATAGCTAAAGTTGCACTGATTAAACCCTATGAACACCATCTCGTGTCAATCTCTATGAATCAGCATTTTTTCACGCGAAGGAAATTCAATGCTTTCGCGGGACTAAATAAATTATTTTCACGCGAATACAAACCAATGCTTTCGCGGGAATAAATACTTTATTTTCACGCGAATACAAACCGTTGCTTTCGCGGGAATAAAACTGTTATTTTCACACGAATACAAACCAATGCTTTCGCGGGAATAAATAATTTATTTTCACTGGAATGGAAACCGTTGCTTTCGCGGGAATAAATAATTTATTTTCACTGGAATAGAAACCGTTGCTTTTGCGGGAATAACCATTTTATTTTCACGCGAATACAAACCGTTGCTTTCGCGGGAATAAATAATTTATTTTTCACGCGAATGGAAACCGTTGCTTTCGCGGCAATAAATAATTTATTTTCACGCAAATAGAAACCGTTGCTTTTGCGGGAATAGAAATTTTATTTTCACGCGAATACAAACCAATGCTTTCGCGGAATAAATAATTTATTTTCGCTGGAATGGAAACCGTTGCTTTCGCGGGAATAAATAATTTATTTTCACTGGAATAGAAACCATTGCTTTCGCGGGAATAAATAATTTATTTTCACGCGAATGGAAACCATTGCTTTCGCGGGAATAAATAATTCATTTTCAAGCGAATAGAAACCGTTGCCTTCGCGGGAATAAATAATTTATTTTCACGCGAATAGAAACCAATGCTTTCGCGGGAATGAAAATTTTGTTTTCATGCAAAAACATTGACTTTTATTCGCGAGAAATTAACTCATTTATTCCCGCGAAAGCATTGGTTTCTATTTGCGTGAAAATAAATTATTTATTCCCGCAAAGGCAACGGTTTCTATTCGCGTGAAAATGAATTATTTATTCCCGCGAAAGCAATGATTTCCATTCGCGTGAAAATAAATTATTTATTCCCGCAAAAGCAACGGTTTCCATTCGCGTGAAAATAAAGTATTTATTCCCGCGAAAGCAACGGTTTCCATTCGCGTGAAAATAAAAGTTTTATTCCCGCAAAAGCAACGGTTTGTATTCGCGTGAAAATAAAGTATTTATTCCCGCGAAAGCATTGAATTTCCTTCATGTAAAAAATGCTGATTCATAGAGATTGACACGAGATGATATTCATAGGGTTTAATCAGTACAACTTTAGCTATATAAGAACCTCCGTTTTCACACAGAAAGCATCCAGTTCTACAACGGCTAACGGAGAAGCAACATCTACTACACTTACTAGGAGAGCATCAAGGTAAAAACTTGATAAATTACAGTTTTTACTCATACATTATTTATTATACTAAAACAACTGAAAAAAATTAATCATCTGTATTTTTTTTAGATTCAGCCACAAAAAAATGGAAATAGTTAACAACACAGAATCAGAAACTCAGCCTAAACCTTTGACTCAAGAGGACTTGATACTTCTACAAAACATATGCAATAAAAAAATTGAAGAGAGAGTGCGAATTATCTCAAACAATTGTAAATTCATACAGAAAGACTTGATAGAACAGCTAAATAGTTTTCGAACTGAATCTTTTCTAACATTAAAGCTCTTAGGGAATGATGTTACATCAGACATTCAGAGGTTACATTATGTATTACAACAACGACAATATCAACTAGAACAGGTAAACACACCAATTTCTATCGAGCGTGCTCGTAAAGAGCTTGCTCTAAAAAGGAGAAACATACAGCAACAGTCCGCTCAAAGACAAGCTAGAAGAGTAAGGACTCAACAGCGTAAGGCACGACGAGCTACAAAAAAATCCGATTAACAGTCAATTTTTGATGATAAGGTAATAATTAATAAAAAAAATACTATTTAGTAAGAGTTTGTAGTTGTTTTACATTTCTGTTTAACCATTCTATACTAATACATAACTTTCATTTTTGTTTAATCATCCTATACTAATACATAACTTTTTATTTTAGTTCATTATGGAATCAAAAGTACATAGAACAGAAGTCTTCCTTCCTAAGATATAACATCAGTACATCAATGACGTCATTGTAAAAAAACTATGCATTGATTGTCATTACAAGTTGTAGTGCTTTGTATTACTTAGTACTTACTAACTCTAGCTATATTATACAAGGATATTTTCTTACTTATTATGTAATAGATGTATATAATCATATATTGATTTAATGTAGTTATATCCCCTTGTTCTTCTCTCCTCTCTCTGAAAATATCATATGAGCTCGAGTTATGTAAAAAAGTTATCAAAACTTAAATGCCATACATTCAAAATCTAGCTGCCATATGAGTTCAAATTAAGTAAAAAAATAATCAAAACTCAAATGCCACTTAAATGCCACTCAAATGCCACTCAAATGCCTCTCAAATAAAATACAATATAAACTCGGCAAATTCATTCAACGCCGTAACCCATTGCCTCAACCCCGAGATCTAATCCACAAAAAAACACTTGGTAGGGAGATCTGCTCATATATTACTACTATTACTACCACTTTTATAGTTAGCCTTATTAGCAATTCTGTGCGTATTAGACAAAGTAGAGAATAAAGTCTTTGCTCACACTTTCAACCTATTAGGATCTGTTCGGCCGGTTGCCGAATACCGTTGTGTCTGCTGATAAGCAGCATCCTGTCTCCTCTAATACAGAGAGACATTCAAGCCTTGCACTCTGTAGCCACGGCTACCACTAAAGCACAGAGTTAGGCATAATCACAAAGCTTCTTGCAGTACCTGTGACAGTATTCCTCCCATTACACGGGGAAAACCGTTACAATATATAAATGAAACCAAAACACTGTTTGTATGATTATTTAGTTTAAATATTGTAGAACACAAAACAAACATTTCAATCACACAAAGTAACTCTATCCAGCTTGTAATGCCTTTCTGCATGACACTGCTAGTCCATTATGTATGTTTCTACTTGATAGGCATATATCTCTCTCATACATGGTACTGCTAGTCCGTTATGTATGTTTGTACTAGATAGGTATCTGTCTCTCTCATACATGGCACTGTGTGTATAATCTACCTATAAAACACAGAATTATAACATGGTCATTGAAGTTATGTGACAAATTGAATGAAATATTAACCAGATAGACACATGTTTGCAGGTGGTGGCAGTGTGCATACTGTCAAGTAAATGAAACAGTTTATATAGTCTGAGATCATATACAAATCATCAATAAGTTGTACTAATGTGTTATATATAGTTTGTTGGTGTACCTGAACTATAGACAATATCTATCTGTTGATCTTGTACATGAGCAGTCTTGAGTTGTCCTCATCAGGTACCAGCAGCTCATCTCCTTTGATACTTATCTGTACAGCTCCCTGTGGGAACTGTTTATGTGTAAGAGTTTGTAGAAGTTTCCCTGCAATTAATAGACAATATAATGTTACCTGTAATAGATAGTTTAAAATATAATCCAATGACATTTCAGATGCAGTACGTTACAGAGAATGTCAGATCACACTTAAGTGAACAATAAAGAAAAAGCTACAACAATTCTGTGATAACCTGTGGTAGACATGAAGGGAAATACTAAGTAGAACAAAGTAATGCTGAAGTTGTTGTCAAGAGGGTGTTCATATATCTAAATGTGTTAGTAACTTATTTGGAAACTAAAACTGAGCAAAACTAAAAGTAAATTCGCACTGAGACATAACTTTTTAGTGTTGAGAAATCTGATTAACATTTTGTTTCACCGTAAAAGGTTTCAAATATTATTTGAGTCAATTGCTTTTGAACACAACGTATGGAATAGGAAGTTTTTGCTACAATGAAAAAACTTTAATTTCATTTTTGAGATCTGGCAATATCGAAATTAGTTTGTTACTGGTATTACATTTATAAAACTCATCAGAGTAAAACCTGAACATAAAGCATTCCAGTAAATCTCAAGTGGCCAACTTGTGAAAGAAAAGCTAAATGAGGAAACCAGTAAAGTGCGCACTGGTGAGTGTTTGTATCAGTATTTATATATTTCAACTTTGTAGAATCTGTTTAACAAAACTTTTGTGTGTTAAGTCAAAACAAGCCACAGATCTTTAGTTAAAGTGTAACCAACAATTTGTATACAATTGTGTAAGTAGACATATATAGTGAGTACCTTCAGGGGAGATGATGCGTAGTTGTTTTGTGTCAAAGCCTGCAGCATAAATAAGTCCCACTGAATCTGCACAAATACCACATGTTCCACCAATGACTTCACACGCCCACATCTCGTTTAGCTCTCCTTCCGCTATGTTGTATTTGGTAACTACTTCATCAGACTCAACAAGTAAGGTGCCATCTGGTAGGAAGTAAGGGATGCCTATAAAGTCTTGTTCTGGTGATGTTTTCTTATTGAGCAGGTCATAGAGGATTGTGTAGTTGCTGTCCTTGGTTGCAGATAACACAATGTATCTGTCAGAAACAGCCATGTACCCTGACTCAGCTTCAATATCCAGCAGAGTCTGTGCATGCTTGAGGTCTGGTAAACACATCTCTACCCTCCACCTGTCTTTTTCATAGCTGTGTAGGATGTATACCACTTGACGGTGTTCTATGATGGACCAAACATTCTCCCATGGTAGAGCCAACTTTAACAACTTGTTAGTTTCTCTGTCATACAAGCTAACACTTTCTTCACTCCCAACTAGTATGTTACCATTTTCTCTATGGCATGCTGAGGCACACCTGCTATCTGTTGGTATCTCTGAAGAGAGGGTTATGAATTGAGGAATCTTGATGAAGTCTGCATCCATCGTCAATGGTTTCTCTACAAACAATAAAATAGAATAAGTCATATGTAATATATAACATATACAACACCGGCACACAAATAAATAGTGTAACAATTGTAACCAACTGTTGTCGTATAAATATGTTTGAAATCTACCATGCTTAAGCCATATCTTTAAAAAAAAATAAACTGGAGAGCTTTTTACAAACCCAACTTTTTTGCTGGGAACAGTTAATGCTCTTAACATTAAAGGTGCAGTTAAACTGAAAAAATTGTTATCTTACAAAATTTGATTTTTTTTCATATCAATTTGTTACCACTAAATAATTGACATCGATGTGGAGACCAAACATATGCCATCCTGTTACAACTACATGTAATTATACCACAAAATGTGCAGACACAGAGTGGTATGTGATGGCTTTGTGTGAACATGTCCTACTTTCTTTGTGCCCCCCCTCACCCTTTATACACCCCTGTACTCCCCCAGAGTTCCTCCCTTACCCCCTACACCCCTAACCTCAGCCTTTTTTCCCACTATCATGTCCCTTGATCCTTTCCATGAGCAGTCATTGTGTGAGCTGCAGCCACTCTGGTTGATAGTGCAATGTGCTGAAAGTTAGTATTTGTCTCCCATGGCTAGACGCTACCCCGCTGATGCTGCTCGATCAGACAGCAATGAGACCAGATTCTGCTATACCCCTTTTAGCCATGTTACTCGGACATTTCTTACCAGAAGATATATCAGAGTTGAATAATATACCCAAAAAGCCAATGTTGCACCTGCAAAATACTTTTAGAAAAACTTATCATATTGTTGTGGATTTTTATGCCAGTAAACGCAACACACACATTGATCTGTGCAAACCTCATCTACACCTTCTGGCACCCTCACTGTAGCCATTAGATGGCCAAAAGGAGTGTAATCATCAACACCGGATTGAGTCGGTACAGATCTTACGTAAGCCAGTACCGACCCTGTATGAACCATGCAGGGCTGGCAGGAAGTGAGTCAGCATAGACTGATAGTCAGAACATAGCCTAAAGCTGCGTTTACACTAGATGACTCCCGATTGCTTTGAAGTTTTCCGATTGTGTCTTGGCGCTGGAGACTGGTGCTGTTTCCGGTGGAGATGCAGGATTGTAGGAGGCTGAAACGCAGCAGTGTTGCGTTCGAGCATCAAGTCGCGGTGTCTTCATAGCCACGTGACACAGTTTAACCAATCGAGTTGCTCCTTATAGCGGCTCCAATAGTTTTTTTTATTCTAGCCTGGATATAATGTAAACAATGATTGATATAAGATCGTAAAGTTATTATTAAATAATTAATTTTTACAAGCATTGTTGGCAAGTGTGTTTATTATTTTTCTTATCAAAATAATCAAACTATGTATGTTCAACAATAATAAATAATTCATATTTGGGGTAGTTATCATTATTATTTTGGAAGCAAACACAAAAAAAAACGTTAGATTTTCTTCAAATTATTATTTAATTTCAGTAAATGGTATTATTATTTATAGATAAGTTAAAATTTCATATTATAGGTAAATAAAAATTCCACAAGACGCATATAGAACTACTACCTGGTAGAAAACTGGTAATAATTAAATCACAACAGGGCCGTAGCCAGGATTTATTATCAGAGGAGGCAATTAACCACACAGGGCCGGGGGTCCAGGGGGCCGCTAAGGCCCCCGGCGGGGTCCGGGGCAGCGACCCGGCCGCCAAAGCAATTTTACAGGTTTTACAATAAAAAAACAAAAAATCAAAGCATCTGTAAGAGGTTATATTATGAACAAATTTTGATTGATTTGAAACATCTATGAACCAAGTTCATATGAATACATGGAATGTATGTACATATGAGATATTTGTATGCCCTCACAGATGAGATAACTTTCTAGCGTTGTTGCTTTACTACATACCAATAAATAAACTTAAGCTGAGAGAGGAAAAAGCTGTGGAACCTCATATTACATAGGTAGTTCAAGATCGATTGCTCTATTCTACAGTCATGAACCTGTTGCAATTAATTGGTTCCATCTTTCTCGCCAATAAAAAGAACTTGCAATGATGGTCATGTTAGACAAAGTTGAATGCGCTTTGACTGGCAATACCAGTAGCAATAAGTTTTTGTTAATAAGTGTATTTGTGAGCAATGTCTGCTAGTATAATTATCTCTTTCTTCCTTGCTGATAGCTATTTATCACAGGTGCCAGTACCCCATAGAGAGTGCCAGGATGTATGTAAGTTTACTAGTTAGCAATTGCTAGATGTCCCATAAAAATAAAGTTTCTCCCTAAATTTTGTGTTGATGGTAGTGGTAGTTGCAGTAATAATAAGAACTATAATAATCGTTTAGTTACCAGTGGTAACAAATTTATTGCTATTATTTTAATGAAAATAACAAAATGGCAGGAAAATAATAAATAATGAAAACGTCAAATAACTCAAGCAAAGAAGGGAAGTAGTAATTAACATGATTGTAATATGTAGGTATATGGAAATAGTGCAACAATTCTCCTACCACCACTACTCAAGTATAAAAGAATGAATAGAATAGCTTATCAAGTTGTGTGTTGCTGTAAAATAATTTTTATTTATTATAATGATGATAATCATCTTTTTTTTCATAAGTTTTATAATAATATAATATCAATATTATTGTTAGCTGTGAAAAATAATAATAGCAGGAATAAAAAATTATTATTATTTACATTATTATTAATTATAGTAATAGATTTATATAATGGAGCTGCTCAGTGAATTAAATAGGATAACAACTTTATCTCAGAGTCATTATAATAACAATTCAATAAATAGTATCATTACTTTTTGGTAGTTTTATGTTAATGTTATATTATTTTTACACATTAAATAATATATTGTTTTATATGATAAGTAAGTCATACATATGTACAGGAATTTGTGTCTGGGTGGTAGCCACCTGTTCGCCTTCCCGACGCGTTCTGCCTCTACCCTAAGTCAGCATACAATAATGTGTTATTATTGTTAGAGTGCATGCATTGGTTTGTGCAGTTATGAGTGCAGCCGAATCTGGGGTGGAATGATTGCTGGCAGTTTACAATAATTATATTATAATTATTGGCTGCATCCGAACATGGCTATGTTCGACAATAATTGTGCTGTAATTATTGTTTAGTTTATAGTTTGTTGCAAACTGTTGCCACCGACAATAATTGTGCTGGAACTATTGTTTAGTTTAGAGTTTGTTGCGAACTTTGACACCGACAATAATCGTGCTGGAATTATTGTTTGTCTACTTCGACTCAGTCGAGATCGACAATAATTGCACTGGAATTATTGGTGCGTTGTCTTGTCCCGAACTCTGGAGTCCGAATTTATTGTGAGCCGAACTATCAGGGCACCAGGTGCTTTGCGTCGTACTTCTCACCGTGGTGAGGGAATACGCAGTGATAGGGCGAACCGTTCTCACTTTCCGCCAAGCCTCGTGCTTGCCAATAGTTGACCAGGTCAGCGCTTGTAGTTATTTTGCTTCTAGCTGTGCTTGCTTCTTGAGAGAAAGAATCTTCTGAGAGCCAGGCTAACTCTGAATTTTATTGCTCAAACATAGATATTTATACAAAGTAGGCGGGTAAAATCTGTTAAAGCCACGCCTGGGTAAAATCTGGTACAAGCCACGCCTTGTAAGCACCAAAATGCAATTGTATAATAAAAACCGTGGAAAAAGTATAAAATATAACAATATATAATTATTTGGGCAGATCATAGAACTGTTCTAGATAGACGCTTGTAGCACAGGTAACAATAGAACTAGGACAAAACATACACAAGCATAAGCGAGTACATATTGAGATAATGTGTAGACAGTGAGTTAATATCGAGACAAAGACGTTGAGATAATACTGAGTCAAATCAAAGGCTTAGGCCAAGTACGAGTAGTAAATAATAAATGTTTGACAAGTGCTGGCGTTCCTCACACATATAGAAATATATATAACTACAAACGATAGTAGTTGGTGTTAGTGTTATTTATTATCATCATTATTATAATAATAATAACAATAATAATAATAGCACTAACAATAATAATTATTATTATTAGAACAATAATAATAATTATTATTGTTAACTGTTATTAATAAAATAATATTCAATGGTAATAATAAATAATAATTAGTAGGTGTACAAAATAATGATTAAAAAAACTAAAAGAAAATATTGAACCAAATTAAATAACTATTTGTTGTTAATATCGACTAACAAAACTAAATAAAAAAATATGAAAACTAGAGAAAAAGTTATATTAAAGGAATTAGATGAATACCTAGCTTTTTATTTTCTTGAGTCCATTTAATAATAATTATTTATTAATTAATATCAATCACTTGATCATTACTAATTTTTTTTACTAGTTCTCATTATTTAAAAAAAAAAACGTTTGCACTGTACCCTGAACTCTCTGCAGTGGGAAGTGCTAACCAGAACTGAAAATAAAATGCAGCAGACAACAGTAGTCATCCAGAAAAATTGAAATATACCTTGAAAAAATATTTGGCAAAAAGATTATTGCAGCAGTAATAAGCATGCACAGGAAATGGTATGTTGTAGTGTAAGAGTCTAATGTACGATTGGGTTTTTATGAAAAACAACGTGATTACAGTAACAGTATTGTTGGGGAAACGTACGGACGATCGACACCAAGTGACACTCGACCCACTAACAGTTCTATGTAACCGTTCTACGTAACATTCATTCGGCCTCGGCCTACTAGCATTCATATTATCAACGTTCGGCAGCAGCCTATTTACTTATTTTTATATATATTATATAGTATTGCGTGCAGGCAGCACTTCATAGTAAACAAACACACATGTGCGTAATTATTCAGTCATGACGAAGTGCTGCCCCCCCCTTTTGTTGTCTAGGCCAATCAGGCCAGGTGGGTGTAGCCACCTTTTGTTCTATGTTGGCAGCACAAACATTATGTAACCTGCATTGTATAAATATGTGTGTTTTGTATTCAATAAATCAGAGTTAACATGGCACTCTCACTGCTTCTTTGAATCCTTTCAATAAGCACCTTGCGCACTCACACAAAGAATAGCTGACAAGCTAAGTGGACTAGTAAAGACTTCATACAAAGATTACTACAGCAGTAGTAAGCAGCACACAAAGATTATTGCAATAGCAGCAACGCATGCTGACAGTGCATACACACAGATTGAGCAAATACAAACACCAACAGCCACTTGGACAAGTCAATTAACAGAACGAACAATAGTCAGTAGAAAGTGGTCAGTCAAATCGACTTACACTGCACACTACCTCTGGGCGTGTGATACTGGAACGATTGTTCCACCTGTTAATTCGACCTTACGCAGTCATCCTGCCGAACTAGAAATCAGTGGAAAGTAAGGTAGTTGTGACAACTCCTCACTGTGTCCAGCTCACGAGCTGACAACACTGCAAATCAAGTTCGACCAGCTTAACTTGCTGACCCTGGGGCTTGTTAGAGGCGAGACGCTGTACTGCCTGCACACACTCATTACTGTGGGCTGCTGTACAGGTGAACGCTACCACACCACCCTGAAATCCTGTACAGTATTAGAACTAGTGCTACGTGCGTGCAATAACGGTAATCCCTGTGGAAATACCAAGTACTTCTAAAAGGGTGAATTTTTTGGGAAAATCCGTTTTCTGAGTTGGAAATTCCCATTTTTGCCTAAACTTTCAGACGAGGCACGAGCCTCGTCTTGCCTCAATGTGGCTACGGCCCTGCACAACTCATCAATCCGACTGCGTGAGCAGGAACGCAATAAATTATTTTAGCTAAGATGGTTGGGCAACTCCGAAGTCGCAAAACTCAGAAATTTAGGGTGTCGCAGCAGTGTAAAGGCAACACGCGTCTGCGACTGTGACGATCAATATAGTCCAGTCGCCTAGTGTAAATGCGGCCTAAGAGAAGCCAAAGGCCTTATTCAAAAGCTAACTACCCTTAACCCTGATGGAAGCCAAGGAACAGAGGATAGAAATACCAACTGCAGAAAGGGAATGGGAGTATGATTGGTCCACTGACTTGTGACTCCGCCTGCTACTTCTGGGCGTCACATTTCTTTAAGCCCTGTATAACCTCCTTGATTTGTTAACTACTTATATATGTTTGATCATTTGTTAATTCTAAGTTACTCTTATACTATTGGTGGATTACTCAAAGTACTTTCTGTTACTTCCTGTAAGTTGCCTATTAATGACAAAACTCTTGTCATAGCAAAACAGTTTGTATTGGGCCTTCACTTACCCGTATTCTGATGGAATAAAGGCATATTTACTCAAAGGCACTGAGTTATGCGTCTGAGCCGAGGGCTCTGTACTAACCTTGGAGTAGAGAACACTTCTCCACTCCTGCTTTGGTATAGTACCGACCTGTTGTTGTCTCGAGGATAAAAACAACTGGTGGCAGCATACTTGCCAGATTGCTATCGACTTCAGTTAGTGGTTTTACGGTCCCAAAATCCACTACAGATATTGAATCCCAGAATTCGTTGTTAGCACTCAGGCCGTAGCCGCCTTCTTACATGAGGTAAACATGCCTTAGAGATTCACTTAGCCTTGCCTATGATGCTTAAGACAACCTTTAAAATACAGAGATGAGCATGTGACTGGCATTATATTTGCTATGTTAAATTTAAATTCTGATGGGATTTTGAAAGTTGGCACAACGGAATGTAAAGGATTTTTCTGTGCCTCTTGACTGAACAGCTATTAGAGAGACGGAGAGCATCAGGTGATAGTTGTAGACTGGCTGGACTACTAAGAGGGTTCCAACACGGGGTGACAGCACCGTCGTGTTCTGCCAGGCTATAATGGGTGATGTAAAAACAGTTTCATCTCGAAGTCAATACTGCAAGCAATACTTGTCAACCAATATATGCTCTGGTTAGTGAGAGTACACGGGGTTCTGCTGGATATGATAGAACATAAGATATTAACATGGCAACCTGCCAGACTAATTATAACAGCCTCAAGTTATCAATAACTTTATTCAAGACAATAGCACTTGTGCAGACAACCTACAAGTACCAATTATAAACAGTTCTGCCTCTGTGGGCAGATGTGCATAGAATTATTGAACGATATTTGTAAAGTAGGCAGTTCAAAAATGACGCATACGATTGGCGATTAATAATTAGCCCATAAAAAATAGATCACAACAGTAAATAAGCAATGCATTAGGAAACAGCTAACCACTGGAATTCAAATCATCCATACATCCATCATTAGAGGGAAATTCCCTTAGCTTATCTGCATCTACGCTACAGCCTGCTGTAGATAGCGCTTCCAACAAGACTTGCCTGAACAAGTCTGCTAGTGCAACCAGTGACTCAATTGTAGACAATGCAAAAGTGCCCCAAAACTAGATTGAGTCTCGCAGCAGCAAATACCCTCGCATACTGCTGTAACGCAGTGGTTGGACAATGCAAAAAATCCAGTACAAGAAGAAGACAAGCTCACATTCTGAGATACAAATTTATGTAGCATTAATTTAAAGGGCCTGTGACACCTAAATAGTAAAGGATTCAAGTTAAACTTTTTGAGGTTGAAATGTGCTCAAAAAATAATTTGGAGTTGCCCTGTAACCAGTAAGGCTATTCCTATAGACATAGCATTCACCAAGGTGCAACTTCTTTGCTAAGACTCAACAAGTTATATATACCTAAAAAGCGAGGTTTTAAACTTTTGGCTTGGCTGTCTAGAAGTCTAAGTGTTGGCATTGTGCAGAAACATTTTTGACTGTAAAATAATGAGATTGCAACAAATTTTAACTGTGTTGGAGCTGTTTTCTCAAGTCAGCAATTTTTTCCATCCTTGTAAAGTTCACTATTATGTACACGCTGGACTTCTCTTGACAGTGTTTGTGATCAAAGTCAAAAGCATAAATTTCTTATCAAAACGATAATTTGCAAGTGAAGAATTAATTTTACAATAACATTAGTATGATCTTATGTTAATATGACATAAACAAAAAATGTTGCCAAAATATATTTCAGCAGTTAGTTTTTTTCGCAACAAAAATAATAATTTAGTTTTAGATATTTGCTATACTTCTATACTAAACACTTAAAAGGCACTGAACAAAAATAATCAAGATTTTTAGGAGCTATTTCCACACTGAGAATTTGATCAAAATGTTACAACTTACTTGTTGGAATGTATTAAAAATTTGATACCATAATTGAACTGCCGCTCGCAGATAGCCCCTTTGATCAACAGCAGTTTCATAGACCTCGACAAAGCATTGCACTTTTGTTGCCGTAAGTGAGTTTTCTCAATAGTTTTACAATGCTTAATGGGAGAACAACGCTACAAACAAAGTGTGTCTGCAAAACTCGTCCTGAGCCCTTTTACTAGTGACAACTTCTTAACTGGACAGTGACAGCACTGAGTTAGACTTCTTGAGAATTGAATTAACCAATCTGAACAGCTCGTGTCACTAACTGTTATTCAGCGTGGCTTAGGTACTGGTGTTTGTCTTTGTATCTAGACTGTGACATTGAGTGAATTTTGGGGGCATAAAATCACCAGCTGAGTCAGTAGCAATCCAACGGGTGAGCTGCCAACAGTTGTCTTTATCCTAGAGGCAGCAGCAGGTCGGTTTTACACCAAAGCATGAGTGGAGGAGTATGCTCAACTCCACGACTAGTAAAGAGCCCTCGGCTCAGGCGCGTAACTCAGTGCTTTTGAGTAAATATGCTTTATTCTTCCATAAGAATACTAGCAAGTAAAAGCCTAATGCATTTTATAGGCAGTTCACAGGAAGTAATATGAGTAAGCAACCAATAGTATGAAAGTAATATAAAATGCACAAATAATCAGGCAGATGTATCTCTTAGTAGGTTGTATAGGGCTGAAGAGATATGGCGCCCAGAAGTAGCAGGCGGAGTCACAAGTCAAGGGACTGATCATCATCCTTTCCACTTCCTATTGTTGGTCTTTCTTTTTAGCTTCCGTTCCTTGACTTTCATCAGGGTAATGGGTGGTTAACTCCTGGATAAGGTCTTTGGCTTCTCTTAGGCTATTTTTTTATCTCTCAGTCTATGCTGACTCACTTCCTTCCGGCCCTTCATGGTACTTACAGGGTACTGGCTCATACAGGGTCATGCGCAGGGTCAGTCAATCTGGTATTGATTATTACAGTCATTCTGGCCATCCAATGGCTATAGTAATGATGCCAAAATGTGTGTACATCATTTGTGCAGATGTTAGTAACATAAAAATCCACAACAACATTATAACCGGCCTTGTTAAAGAATGCCTACACTGAACAGATGTTTTGGTGCAGATGTGACAATGCAATGGTTGCTACAGAGGCTGATTTAGCTTGCCAATGTACTAGAGCACATCATTCAGCTGCTACGGAAATAGTCAATCATATGGCACAAAGCATGAGTTTATGCTGCTTCATGTCCAACAACGAATGATTTGTTTCTCTGATATAATTTACAAGAGCAATTATTCTCATCATGAAAAACCGTAGTAGTTTTGCACCTTCTACTACTGTCACAACGGTATCACTCCGAAACTTCTTAACGTCAAATTGGGGTAGACTCCGTATTAGTGATCTACTTCGCGGGGTCCTCAACCCAGACACACAATGACAGAGTTTCTGTGAATAATACTTCATTTACTTAATCCATTTAGCAATACAAACTAAGGCATTTAGAAAACTCCTCAAGACTTCTGGTTGTTTGTAATACACAGAAAAAGCTCATTTTATGGGAGAATCAGAGGAAAGTTCACCCCCCTATTAGGGTGAACCAATCATACAATGCAATAAGAATAACATACCAATCAAAACAGATAATATGCATTTATAAGACAAGGCAGGCCAACCACAACAGCGAGCACATGGCAAAGTATGCTGGGCTACTTTTCCTGCTCTTTTTCTTGGCTTGAAACTTTTCCACTCCTTATTAGGGCGTCTAACTCTTAGTCTGTTCTCCAAGCTACTGTACTCCGCTCATTTACTTTCTGAGGTGGGAATCCAGTCCCATAGGTTCCAGGCTATCTGAATCAACTTCTTTGGATACTGGCCCGGTGTAGCTGACCCGGGGTAACCCGGAGTAAGTTATAAATGTTATCCAGGGTCTATACAGTGTCTATACCGTGTTTATACAGGGCCAGGGTCCTGTATATACCCTGTAAATCTTTCACAAAATTTCATTCTAAATAGCTATTATGGTTTTATATCTTATTAAATCATTTAAATATTGTTATCATCTATTATTCTGATGAGTTTAAGTTAAGAATCATTAATCATAATCACTGAAAAAACTTATTATTATTGATGATAACTCTTTTATGAACCATGTGAAACAAAAATATTAGAGAGCCGTTTTTGTCCACAACTGAAAAGTAATTTTGGTGTGAAGCATGAGCATAAAGATAAATAAGATCAAAAAAGATCAATTTAATTTTGAAATCTAAGTTAATAAAAACAATAATATATTTACAATCATTGAAAATAAAACAGCTTCTCACGGAAATGTGTTGTAGTTGGTTAAACTTGAGGGACTTGTAAGCATATGCGCTTCGGCATCGGGCATAGACCAACATGTTGGTTTGGACTACGAAAGTCTCCATGATGTGTAGATGTATCAGCCACTCCCACCGGAGCCCTTCCAATGGCAAACATTTGCCTGTGTATCTACCCATTTAGTCTGGTAGGTTACTATTTAGGGCTGTCCCAGCTCTCAGATAAACAACCAATTGGTTTCACTTATTTTCAGCAAAGTTCAAACTAATTTCGGAGATACATATACTTTAGATTCCATTGAGTGAATTTATTGAGCAACGTAAAATTATTGGTAAACAGTTCAGCATTGTACAGTTATTTACCCCAGTTATATATTTCGAAAGAGAATCACAGTTTGTGCGTCTGTCTCTTTAATTAAATAGTATTATTACATAAGCATTCCATTTATTTATAAAATAATCAATAATATAATATATTGATAAATGTAACGTGTAATTATGAATGATAATGTAGCTATAAATTATAGTATAATTGTGATTTATCATGTAACATAATTATAATTATAATCAGCCGGACTCAAGCTGTTCTACCTCTCGAATATTCGATCAAGACTAACACATGCATGCCCAGCATGGTCAGGACTGATAACTGAAAACAGCCTCCATCAAATTATCAGAGTAGAGAAATCAGCCACGAGAGTAATGAACGCAGATCTAGACCATGAAAGCTGCCTCAAAGCACAACATTCCGCCTATTACGAAATACATTGAGCAGCAATGCCAAAACCACTACCAAGTTATACTAGTCAACAATGACCATTCTCTTCACAAAAACATTGTAAGGAATACCAACCGCCAAACAAGAGTGTCACCGGCAGTGAGAATGCCTCGCTGCAGGACTGAGAAGTGGAGAAAAAGTTTTTTTTTCAAATTTGCTAAATGCTAGTGAACAATACTTTTTAATTTTCTCTTTTGTTTGTTTTTTATTGTAACACATTTTCATGATATATGGCCGAAAAAATAAAGCTTATCCTATCTTGATAAAAGTGGTCATATTCAATGGTAAGTTGACTAAACTTTAACCCATAAAAACACTTGGTGATTTCACAAAATTGTAGAAACTAAACGATTTGACTGATAAACAAAATGTTATCAGTTTTTGCATAGGATTTTTTACTGGATTCAACTTGATACGTGGCCGCTTATTCCTGCTTACGCTCCTGTCCTCATATCCCTGCCTTACATCCCTGTCACAATTTTTTACCCCCAACATCCCAGCCCACCACAAGTAGCTCCACAAGTTTCTGTTCTCTATTACGATTGCCCTAACCATGTACACTCTTAACGAAATAGTACTCTAAGCCCTATCCTACAGGCTCCCTCCAATACAGCCCTGTGAAAACCTCACAGTCTGAGCCCCCCACTCTCTCTCCTCATACCACCCAAATGCTACATATAGTGTAAATAAAAAACCCTATTTGCTGTTAAATGTGTGCAGAAGTTACATATTGGTTGGCCGGAATTGTCTTTCCTCTCCAGAAAAAAAACGAGTAGAAGGCACTGGAGCCCAGTGTGCTTAGGACTGATGTATGGAAGAAGGATTGGTATAGAGGTCTCAAGTAAACAGCCACGTTAGGAGAATGGTGATGCAAGGCACTAGTGTGCTCTGAAGGGTTACCGGTCAACCAGACAATAGTATTTTTAACTGCACCCTACTTCTATAAATAGAGCCGGTTAGGCATTATTGTTTGTAAGTTGCAAAATTTGATACTAGAACATTCCATACTGTACTTCTTGCAACTTCACTAATATTCAATTGTGGTAAATTTTTGTCCTGCGCCACCGACACAACGGCATCCACTCCCTGTGTACCTCCTGTACACCTCCGCTAACTCTCTAACGCTTCAGGGTCCACTTCAAAAGTAGACGCTAGCAACTCCACTGGTCCACAATCCAGACACACTGCACCAGAGTTTACATAAATAAATACTTTATTATACAACGTTATTTAACAATACAACATAGTACTTACACAAACTCCACTAGACTTCTGTTTAACACAGTACAAGAGCTCCTTTTTTATAGAAGGAGAAGAGGACGATTCATTCCCTTATTAGGGTGAACCAATCACATGCAATGATATGAATGTATAACAAATAAACGCATAGAATACAAGGCACATAAACAACACAAACCAATCACATGAAATAACACATAGCAAAGCGGCTCTGGGCTGCCTTCTCACTTTTTCTAGAGTAGTGGAAAGTTTCCACTCCATGTAAGGGCCCTCACTTCTTTGATCTCTGTTCCTGTAGTCTATCACTTCTTGAATTTCTCTCTAGTGAAGGGTTTACAACTGTTGGGGTCCCAGGCTATTCGTTTCAGCGATATTTATTGACTGGCCAGGGATAACCCAGTCTAGGTTCTCCATAGCATATACACAGTATACAATGTCTATACTGGCTTGCAGTAGACCCGGGAGAGCCGGTATCTTTAACCCGGGATAACTTTTACATAGTATAAAAGGGGAATCCCAGGTCCACCTAAAACTGCCATTAAGGGGTAAGCGAAGGGGTGGAAGAGTAGTTCAAAGTAGGAGGAGGATGGGAGCATGGGGTCTAGATGTCTTTTGTAATGAAAATCACCCACAAAAATGCAGTGAACTGTTGCTGTGTGTTGGTTTTTCTGGTTAGTTGCC
Source organism: Cryptosula pallasiana (assembly GCA_945261195.1). NCBI lineage: Eukaryota > Metazoa > Bryozoa > Gymnolaemata > Cheilostomatida > Cryptosulidae > Cryptosula > Cryptosula pallasiana. Next base: position 28,022,466 of record OX183131.1, on the reverse strand, counting down.
TTAGTTGCATCTGGTAGTTTGTAGGAAGGGCAGTTGGAGGTTTTTCTAGGTAGAGTCAACGCCAAGTGTTGAGCGGGCTGAAAACATACTCTAAGTGGCATAGAGTTAACCATGAGACTTTCCCTGTATTAATAGAGCAAACTTGCCAAATGATCTTTTTGTTTGTCTAACTGGCACAAGTAAAATATGTGAAGAATTTGCACACAACTTTACCAAACAGCTACTAGAGAGAGTACTGGGTAGCAGTACTAGACAGACGATAGTCTTATCTCACTACTTCACAGTGTTATAATACAGAGTAGAAACTGTGCCGAGCTATGCCCTGCTGTACCAAGCTGTACCAAGCTCTACTGAACTATCTCTTTGTCAATAGAAGTGCTGCAAGCAGTGTCTGCTTCTCTATCAAACCAGGAGTACCGCTGCATCCTGCCGAGTTTGAGAGAGCACAGGAGTAAATAGTAAGGCAACCTGCCAGACTAATAACAAACAGTTTAAGTTATCAACAAATTTATTTAATAATGCCAGCATACATACAATTGCACAAGCAACCTATTAGGATGAGTACACAACCAGTTCGACCCTCTCTGAGCTAATGTCCACAAAGTTATGCAGTAAAATCTGTAAATGAGCAGTTCAAAACAGGCTGATATGATAGGCTAAAAATAATCAGGCTGTATAGAAATATAAAAATAGCATTCAGTACACAAACAAACAGGCGCATTAGTAATTAGCGAACAGTAATAATTTGAACAGTCCAATCAGCTGCCAGTAGAAAGAAACTTATCATCTGCTTCACTGCAGCCTCCTGCTACAGCCAGAGCGCTTTCAACAAACCTGTCCAGGCTTGCCAGTGCATTCATGACTCACTCAGTAGTCAATAGGTAGTAGAACTAAAGGTTCGGTCACACTTTTACAATATTGCAAAAAAACGTATAACTGCCCGATGCCTTAATTGAGATACTAGTCTATTAGGGAGAGAATATTATTCATTCACGAGGTTTGCTTTTGACAAGGCAATTGCTAATTGGCCGAAAGCATTGCAAAATTCTTGAGCCAACCAATAGCATGCCACCAATATCGCCAGCAATCTAGCGCTGCCAGGCCTCTCGAAAACCACAGCGAGCGCCCTTGCTAAGGAAACCATTGCATATTTTATATGTTTCGGTATATGCTCCGTTGCAATATCATCTAAATGTGGCCGCACCTTAAATTTAACAGCTCGCAGCAGCAAGTACCGCTTGCACGCTACTGCAATGTCAAGGCCAAGCTGTGTAAAATTCATCACAAATAGGTGGAGAAGGCACAAAACTTTACAACATTATGAATACAAAAAGTTTTAATGCAGCTTGTAAGGAAGTTATTTACTATAGTCAGCAACGGACATAGCGCCACAAAGTACGAATACGAAACTTTGACCAGCACACCTATTAGAAGACCCTCCCAAACTATTGATTGTGCAGAGACTTTCAAGAGTCTCACAAGCTAAAGTCTCAGTTGTTTTTAGCTTTTTTGCAGGTTTTTAGTTGATTAATTTTTTCAGTTCTCTATTAGTCAATCTGCTGTTAGGTACCCACTGCCACACATGCGACATGTTACTTGACCTGTTAGGTACCCACTGGCATACATGTGCCATGTTACTTGACCTGTTAGGTACCCACTGGCATACATGTGACATGTTACTTGGCCTGTTAGGTACCCACTGGCATACATGTGACATGTGACTTGGCCTGTTAGGTACCCACTGCCATACATGCGACATGTTACTTGACCTGTTAGGTACCCACTGGCATACATGTGCCATGTTACTTGACCTGTTAGGTACCCACTGGCATACATGTGACATGTTACTTGGCCTGTTAGGTACCCACTGGCATACATGTGACATGTTACTTGGCCTGTTAGGTACCCACTGCCATACATGCGACATGTTACTTGACCTGTTAGGTACCCACTGGCATACATGTGCCATGTTACTTGACCTGTTAGGTACCCACTGGCATACATGTGACATGTTACTTGGTATGTTAGGTACCCACTGGCATACATGTGACATGTTACTTGACCTGTTAAGTACTCACTGGCATACATGTGACATGTTACTTGACCTGTTAGGTACCCACTGGCATACATGTGACATGTTACTTGGCCTGTTAGGTACCCACTGGCATACATGTGACATGTTACTTGACCTGTTAAGTACTCACTGGCATACATGTGACATGTTACTTGACCTGTTAGGTACCCACTGGCATACATGTGACATGTTACTTGACCTGTTAGGTACCCACTGGCATACATGTGACATGTTACTTGGTATGTTAGGTACCCACTGGCATACATGTGACATGTTACTTGACCTGTTAAGTACTCACTGGCATACATGTGACATGTTACTTGACCTGTTAGGTACCCAATGGCATACATGTGACATGTTACTTGACCTGTTAGGTACCCACTGGCATACATGTGACATGTTACTTGGCCTGTTAGGTACCCACTGCCATACATGTGACATGTTACTTGACCTGTTAGGTACCCACTGCCATACATGTGACATGTTACTTGGCCTGTTAGGTACCCACTGGCATACATGTGACATGTTACTTGGCCTGTTAGGTACCCACTGGCACACATGTGACATGTTACTTGGCCTGTACCCACTGGCATACATGTGACATGTTACTTGACCTGTTAGGTACCCACTGGCATACATGTGCCATGTTACTTGACCTGTTAGGTACCCACTGGCATAGATATGACATGTTACTTGGTATGTTAGGTACCCACTGGCATACATGTGACATGTTACTTGGCCTGTTAGGTACCCACTGGCATACATGTGACATTTTACTTGGCCTGTTAGGTACCCACTGGCATACATGTGACATGTTACTTGACCTGTTAGGTACCCACTGGCATACATGTGACATGTTACTTGACCTGTTAGGTACCCACTACCATACGTGTGACATGTTACTTGGCCTGTTAGGTACCCACTACCATACGTGTGACATGTTACTTGGCCTGCTAGGTATCCACTGGCATACATGTGACATGTTACTTAACCTGTTAGTTACCCACTGGCATACATGTGACATGTTACTTAACCTAAATCTAAAAATCTATAAACGCTTTAAAGTAAGAGAAATCATTTTTTAAGTTGGCTGTTATCCAAATATGAAAATCATCATAATTTTAAATTAATTTGCAAAAACAGAAGAAAATGCCCAGTTGTGTTTTTGGCATATTTTTTGTGAAAAACCACAACAATCATTCTGGAATCTGAATTACAAGCTGCTTGCCTACAAAAAGTTGAAGCAATATAAAACGTAAACAAATAATCATTTTCAAAGCAAATAGAAATAAATATTAGCTAGTCCATCTTTAAAAGTTTTGTAGTGGTTACCGATGTCTTTTATACTGAGAATAGACAATTTTTCAACTGAGTGCGGTTAGTGGTTTAAAAAGCACACCAATGCTCGAATCATTTGCCCTGAGTGAGGGAAATTAATATTACATTAAAGCATTCACCTTTGACAGCTTTTAGCAACTATTGCACAGTGATCCATGAAATGCAAATGAAATGATTGATACAAAACTGTGTTACTTTACCTAGGCAGCTCTAACTTACTGTTTATCACAAGGGTAACATCTCTTGGAATCTCACAACCTCCTAAATCGGCATTCAATTTCTCTGTCATTTCATCTGTCATCTGCTGTTTTTGGCTGGCTTTCTCCGTGATGTGTCCATCCCTCATCAGCTCGTGTAGTTTTGTTCTGGAAACTTCCAGATCTTCCTTTTGGGCTAACAGATTAGAGTTATATGACTCCACATCTGTTGTTACTTCTCTCAAGTACTTGAGTACTTTTTTTGTAACTTCAGCTGACTGTTTAGTTACTAGCTCTATCTGTAATATACGTTATATTTGGTTTAATAGTGGAGTGTGAGTAGTATAATAGAAGAAGATCTCCAAAGGGTTAAACAGGCCAAACGGTTCTCATGGTCCACAAAGTGCCTATTTTTTGCACCAAGTACACATGTATTGATGTATTTTACGTAAACTCTGTATAAAATCCGGATTTGTAGATTGGTATGTATTATGGAGTTACTAAGCGCAATTGATTTTTTGAATATTGATTTTTTTGATTGATAAGAATTTAGCTCTTTTGGGTGCTTTATTTTTGTGTTGATCTCAATATGAAACTTTATGTGTTTTTTTTTCGTCAAGTCAATTGTAAAGTTTAAATCCCTGGGTTTCCATCACTGCATTGATAAATGTCTGAATACTATCATATGTTGGTACAAATCAGTGTGATAAAAAAAGGAACTATGGTGGCTTTTATAGCACCCACATGTGCGCAGAGATCTAGCAACTGTTCTGGCATCACTCATATAACCAATGGATGACCAGAACATCAATAATAGCGCATACTGAACTGACCGACCCTACATCGGTAAGGTACCGACCCTGCATTGACACTATACCGGCCCTATACCTACCCTGTATGAGTCAGTACCGGCCCTGTGGGAGTCATACCGGGCCGGCATGAACTGACTCATCGTAGCCTGGGACCTGAGAACAGCCTTAGATATGTCAGAAGGCCATACCTGTGAGATGCTGCTTATATATTCAAGAAAGACGAAGACCAAAGCCTAAAATGATTGATGTACTAACAGCAGGAAGTAGAAATGCCTAGGATTGGCCAGCTAGCCTACGACTCCGCCGACTATTTCTGGGCGGCACATGTATTCAACCCTATGTACCTTATTCTATTTACCTGTTTTTATATCTGCCTGCCTATTTGTTAAATTAGGTCTCATTTCTATGTTATTGGACATCGCACTGTTTTACTTCCTGCGCGCTGCCTATAAAAGACAAAGCTTTTGCCATATCATATCAGTTTGTATTCGGACTTGTACTTTCTCATATTCTTTGCAAGCGAAAATGCGTAACACTGTAAAGCTCTGAGTTATGCGTCTGAGCCAAAGGCTCTATACTAGTTGTGGAGCAGAGAACACTCCTTCACTTCTCATTTGGTGTAGTACCGGCATGTTGTTACCTCTAGGTGAAAGGTAACTGGTGGCAACATACCATCGAAATGCTACCAATTCCCTGCAACAGCAAACAAGGAATTCGGCTGGTCACAGCACTCAATTGGTGGAATAGATCAGTGCCACTCATGATGCTCGATATAGGTAGCTCCACTATAGGTAACGCATACCTACAGAGACACCTCCTGGCTATACAGCCAGCAGACTTCCCAGATACGAAGAGCACAGGAAACAAGTACTTGCAAATAAACACTGCTCACGATTAGCGCCCCACTCAATTGCAAGCAGTAGAAAATGAAACAGATGGGGAAGAAGTGTACAGAGGCGTTGCTTCTCAGGTACAGTCTACTCCAGCCCCCCCCCCCCCCCCCCCCCCTCCACAACTGCCCTGTTCAGCAAATCAATAGTGCGCCACCCAACACTGGACAAGATACTCTCCTAATGATAATGGAGACCCTACAAGCCCTAATGAAGGAGATAAAATCATTTACTATTGGAGACCACACCCACACCACACTGTGGTGGAGTTGAACATGTACAGAGAGCCTGTACACAGAAGCCTTGGCAAGCCAATACTAGATAACCAAGACAGAAAAAAAACAGTTACCGCCCGAAGTAGAGCAGATGTCGTCTAGCTGCAATTGGGCCAGCCGTAAACCTCTTAAGCTAAGTCAGCAAGCAGAATACTTCCCTGCGAGTAAACCTACGAAGACACAGGCAATGGAGATTGCCAACACCCACCTAGAGGGTCCATACAGGACAAGCTACTTCTTGTCTGACAAAATGAACGAGCGGCCAATGTCTATCCTGGTAGATACAGGATGCACAACTAATCTATTGTCACAGCATGCTTACTGTAGACTACCCCCAGTGGGTCAGAGAGACCCTCCAAGACAGCGAACCACATGGCCTGATGGCAGTCGAGTTGAAAATCCCATGTATTGGTACGGTGCATTCATCACTGTAACTCCGTGGACTCCGGACTGATGTAATTTTCGTCATCAGGGAAATTAATAAGGGCGTCATTGTAGGAATACCATTCCTCACCGCCCAGGAGTGAATGATGAGGTTTCTAGACTCTACTATCATAACGCCTGGCCATGAGTTACCCTTCACTGACAAGCACAGAAAGTTGCTCAGGGACAGTATCAGTCTGCTGGAGCAGATCAAGTAAAGCAAAGCCGTTTTACACCCAAATATGAGCTAGTTCTCTTTGGTAGGGAAAGGTTTCTCCATATAATACACCTCCTACCAGAACAAGGAATCCTAGGAAATCTGTTCATACTCTGGAGAAGGGAAGATGCACCTCTCCAGAAAATTTCAGCTAGATCCGGTAAAAACTGTGGGAGTTACTGAGGAGAAGGTAAAATTTACTACTAGGCCCCTGATGACTACACCCCTTGCAGTCAGAAGGGTTCCCCATAGCCAATAACAGAAGAGAATACCCTCCAGTCAACTTGAGTCAGCAGCAGAAAATACACAATGCTATTTTGAGCAATTAACAGGACGAAAAGAGGAAAGCGCCACCGATGAGTTACTCGGAAAGTAGGGAAAACTTTTCGAATGGCTGTATCTGCCAAATCGTTTGCACCAGAAGAGTCATGCTTGGTGTCAGGGAAACCCCCATGAGCCCTCACACCTTACCCTTGTAAGCTCCAGCTGTACACTCAGTCTGAAAACTGTCAGCTGTCAGTTAAAATTGCCCGTAAACCCCTACTCAAGCTCTGTTTTTTGTGACTACATCCAGAGTGAGTTAGATTTTTGAGAGACCTCGCAGCGGAGGAGAAATTCTCATTCTTTCAAGAGACATTGGACAGTAAACATCAATTTACTGGACCGGCTGAGCATAAGCTATCTAAACTCACGAGCGAGGGGGACCTGTCGGCAATGACAACAGCAGACATGCTACAAAAGTTTCCAGAGCCTCCCTCACTACTGCTGCTGAAAATACCTTGCCTGCTGCCAAAGATGATGAGTTGTTTGAATCACAAATGGTTTCATGGATATTTAAGCATTGTTCTAGTGTTGATTCTTAGTCATTGCCTAGTGGTTGTCCTTCTAAGCCCCAAACTCAAGGGCCTCCATCACTTAAAACTGGTAGACGTACTCCCTCACTGACTCTTGACTCAGTTAATGACCTAAATCAGGCAGCAGATCAGAAATCACACAAAAAGAAATATTCTGTGAGACAGGGTAACTCTATGCTGGCCCGGCATTGTCCTATGTCAGCCCTGTCAGTATTTTGTGCCGGCCCGGGGTCAACCTATACTTGCCGAAAGGCACCCTGCAGCCAGCAGTATGTTGCCGAAACTCGCTGAAGGTGATAGCCACCCTTCTCAGCTCTCTCCAAGTAGTAAGAGAGGTGCCACTGCCTCAGAAGCAGACATTTCCCCCCCTTCCCCCCCCCCCCCCAGAAGGTGTGAAAAAGCTCCCCACACAGTGTGCACTTTCCACCCCGGCCTAGGAGAAAGAGAGAGGTCTTGTGAGGAAGCAAGAAATCGAGAAAGAGAGCCAAAAGCGATGGTATTCTTCCCTGAACGGTGTTGCTATTTCACCAGCTCCTCGGAACCCTTGAACCTAGCAAACCTGTTAAGATACCTCCGTCACAGTTAGTCCCCCAACTTCTCCCTGCAACATACCAATACCAGCCCACAATGTGTGTGCTAATTCTAATAAGGACATTGATATTGCAGTTGCTGAGTCACACTCTAAGGTGAATGTCTAGTAAAAGTTGGTGGTGAGATTGGTAAAGACTACTCACCCACCTGTCTTAGACGTAGAAAAGCTGCACGAGGATGGCCTTACACTCCAAGAAGAGTCAATGACTTTTTAAATTAATGAAGGGAAGAGGAACCCTGCTTGATGGTGTATGTTACGGTGAGTAACTCCGGCCACTGAGGAACACATTGATACACTTATGCAGAATGCAGTAGATGCCACTTGCCCAAAGTGCCACTTGGAGGCGAAGAAATCTAAGCAGCTTGGAGTGCACATGTCGCAACACTACCTCTGATCCTACTGCTGCTGCCAACATGGAAGTGAGAGTAGGGATGCTGTCTACTTTCACCAAGGTAAGTTTGACGCACCAGGAGACCCCATGCACCACCTGAAGACGGGCATCGTCTACATCCCAGTGAAGTTCCACAGATGTCAGCCCACTCAACGTGGTGACCACAGAGATCTTCCTAAGTCAACTACCAAGAGAGAGCATTCACCAGAGGACCACCTAGACCAACCGGCAGCGCTGACTTCATGTACCAAACCTTTGATGTCACTACCTCTCCAGTCGTACAGAAAACCAGAACTGGAGAACAGGTGTGCCAGTACTATACCACCCCCACCTGAACCTCCAACCGAGATAGTCAATCTAACTGAGCCAAAGCTGGAGCCAGTTACACCTACAGTACCGAGGCCAATACTGCAATTTATGCAAAACAGCAATTGGTTGGCAGAGCCTACTGAGGACTACATAGCTACCCTCGAAAATGCCCTACGAGAGCTGTGTCAGCTGATTGCCAGTCAGCTACTGTCTGAGGAACATACCACTCTCGCCAAGACCAAGACTCGTGCAGTAACTGAAGAGATGGCACGACTATGTGGCCAGGCTAGCGGCCTGAGCACCAATCTTTTTTAACAAGACGCCTGACTTTATTTTAAACATACATATATATATTCTCATTTATTCTCCGTAAACCTGATTTTTACAGAATTATATATATTTTTATTCTTTCTCTGTATCACCATTGTGCAGAAATCCATACCTACTTGAATACGGTTGATACTCACTCCATACTTATTCTCTTGCTTAATGTATTATTAAAGACAACCTAATACCTTTAATGAAAAGAGATGTTATGATGGCCTTTGTACCACTCACATGTGTGCAGAGGTCAAGCAGCTATTCTGGCATCACTCAGATAGTCATTGGTTGGCCAGAACACCAATAATAGTGCATACTGAATGGTCCGACCCTGCATTAGTACGATGCCGACTCTGTTCCGACCCTGTATAAGTCAGTACCGTGTGGGAGCCATTCCGGGCTGACAGGAAGTGATTCATCACAGCCTGAGACTTGAGAATAGCCTTAGAGGAAACAGAAGGCCATACCTGCGAGACAGCTGCTCTAATATTCAAGAATGACAAAGACCGAAGCCTAAAAAAACTGATGTACTAATAGTAGGAAGTAGAAATGCATTGGATTGGCCAGCTAGCCTCACTCCGGCTACCACTTCGGGCGCCACATATATTTAACCCTATATACCCTTATCTTATTTAATTCTCTTTATATCTGCCTGCCTATTTGTTAAATTTTGTCTTACTTCTGTGTTATTGGACATTGCACTGTTTTACTTCCTGTGCTCTGCTATAAAAGGCAGAATATGAGAAAGTACCAGTCCCAATACAAACTGTATAGATATGGAAAAAGCTCTGCCCGTAAAAGGCAGAGCTTTTGCCATATCTAACCAGTTAATGGATACGTAATGGACATGTAATGGATACAAGCAATGGATTCAAACTTCTGTCCCTAATCAAGTTCTCAATGGTGTTGTAGTAGATTTCTGTTCCCAACCACTGACACAACAGCATTCACTCCACATTCACTCTTTGCATACCTCTTTTACACTCCAAACACTTGGAGTCTACTCCGAACAGACTGTTACAACTTCTACGGGGTCCAAGACGCAGCCACACTACGCAAAAGTTACACAAATATATTGTTTATTACACAATCTGTTTAGGAATACAATATAAGTCCTTGTACAAAATCCACTAGACTTCTGATACAATGCAACACAAGAGTTCATTTTATAGGCAAAGAGAGGAACACTCACCCCCCTTATTAGGGATGATCCAATGGCGCATAACAATACAAATGCATAACAAATAGGAAGATACAATGCAATTCCTGTAAATAATTTAAGCCAATGAACAGGGTACACACATGGCAAAGTAGGTCTAAGCTGTTTTTCCCCCTCTTTTGTGATTAGTTGAAATTTCCAGTCCTGATATGGTACTCCTAATTCCTTTGTTTTTGTTTCGACTGTCTGAATTTTTTTGAAACAACCTTTAGTGGTGGGTATCCAGCTCCTTTGGTCTCAGGCTATCCTTTCCAGCCATAGCTGTTGGCTGGCCTGGGATACTGGCCCAGGGAAACCCGGTATAGAGCTTGTATGATATTTATATGACAGCCAGGGTCAACATAGGCCAAGTATAAGACTTGGTATAGCCGGTATACTCAACCCAGTATAAGTTATATATGTTCTAAAGGGAAACTTCAGGTTCACATAAAACTGGTATTAGGAGATGTTTGAAGGGGTGTAGGGGTGATCTGAAGTAAGAGGAAGGTGGAGACAGGGGTCTGGATGGCCTTCTATTATAAAAATCTCCCACAATGTCATAAAAAAAAGAAATTCCAGTCACATTGACTCTTTGAAATTAGATCTAATCGATGCTCTATCATAATAGTCTGTATGGCCAAAGTTATGTCTTTTAGTTCGCATATAAAGGTCTTTTTTCGGTTACTGTCAAATATTTATCGTAACTCACACTCTAATAAAGCTACAGTCATCCACCACAAATTTTTCTAGGTGAAATCAATTGTTTTATCAACAAACGTAGCAAAATACTATCATTCACTCAGTAAATCACACATCTCTTACATCCAAACCAATGTTCAAACAAATATATACCAACAGAGATTGAGATATAAATTTATCCAAATGTGATCATTTGTGCAAAATGATACATGGAACAAATATTTATGCAACGGTCTAATCGTATTCAAATTACCAACATACACGCACTCTCATGCACGCACTTGCACGCACGCACACACACACGCATGCACACCCTCACACGAAATTGACTCAAGAAACACAACTGTCAGGTGTGCTGTCCAAACAATTTACGACAACATCAACTCCTTCACACTTTACATTAGAAACTGACAAAAAACACTCATTCCTGTCAACGTTTTCGCATTAGAGTTTTACAGGTTCATTTTGTAGCTATGTAAAACCCCATAAATAATCAACTTTTACTCTTTTTTTCACATTTATTTCTTTCTTACTGTAGGATCTCATTTTATAATATCATACGTTAACATTTATCAAAGTTCCACATTTCTCTTCACATTCTTCACATTCGTAAGTTTCACATTTAAGGACTTGAGATCTGCTCCCTTTAAACTAGCCACATACCAATCTATAAACTACCCACATACCAATCTATAAACTAGCCACATACCAATCTATAAACTACCCACATACCAATCTATAAACTAGCCACATACCAATCTATAAACTACCCACATACCAATCTATAAACTACCCACATCCCAATCTATAAACTAGCCACATACCAATCTATAAACTACCCACATACCAATCTATAAACTAGCCACATACCAATCTATAAACTAGCCACATACCAATCTATAAACTAGCCACATACCAATCTATAAACTACCCACATACCAATCTATAAACTAGCCACATACCAATCTATAAACTACCCACATACCAATCTATAAACTACCCACATACCAATCTATAAACTAGCCACATACCAATCTATAAACTACCCACATACCAATCTATAAACTACCCACATACCAATCTATAAACTACCCACATACCAATCTATAAACTAGCCACATACCAATCTATAAACTAGCCACATACCAATCTATAAACTACCCACATATCAATCTATAAACTAGCCACATACCAATCTATAAACTACCCACATACCAATCTATAAACTACCCACATACCAATCTATAAACTGGGATTTTTTAATAGGCTAATAAACAAAAATAGCAAACTTTACCACGAAGTTGCTTCATTGCTGGAAAAACTCACCAACTCATCTCTGTAGACCTCAACCTCTTTCACCCATTTCTTACATTCCTCCTCAACAACATTTAACTTTTCCCATGAAGCTTTATCTAACTTCACAATCTCTGTTTTCTTCTCATCAGCAGCTTTAAGTAGTTTCTTAAAGTGGTTAGTTATCAGATCACTGAGAGTGTTCAGAGTTATATATTCATGTAGAGTAGAACTCCCTTTAAAGATAGTAATGTATATATACTTGTTATATCATCATCTGTATGTCTGTATTGTCTATCTTACAACTCTTTCTATCATACTTCTACCAATAAAACAAGTTATATATGTGTTTCTTACCTGAACACCCTCCTTTACCGACATCACATCCATTACATGCAAAGTCATTACAATGTTTGCACATCTTTGTTATCTGCTCTTTAGGGTGTCGAGTACAAAACACTTTCTTGTATTTCTCAGGAGATTGCTTATATCTCTCAATGCTCACCACCTCATGGTCTGTCTTGAAGTAGGACTTGTGCACCTGTGAAGAATTATATATTGACAATTTAGTTTGGATGAGGATCGGCAAAGATCTTTCATTTTTTTCAGTTATCCGTCTCAACACAAAACATCATTTTCACCTCGTTAATGTGAAATAATTTTCGAGTCAAAAGTTTCAATGTATGTGTTCTTTTAATAAAACCTTTTGGTCTGAATACAAAACCGTGGGAATAGTCAGTCCATTAGCATAAATGTCTGATTCTGAAGTATTGAAGTGCTTTCTGAACAAACTGAAACATTTTCTTAGCTTTAAATCATGAAATGCTAAGTGTTGGCTGTTGAATATCTATACTGTAGTGGATATTACTGAACATAGATAAACAGTGACCACTACTGTGCAGAGGTCTCTCTGATGGTGGCTACCACAGGCATGCCTCAATAAATACAATAGACAAAGACCGGAATCTATTGTAGTGATTGTATCGCTCCGTTTGAGTGATTCATGGTAATAATTGATTATACCGGCACTGGGTATTTACTACCCCGACCCTGGGTAGCTATCCCAGGTTGGCACCAAGATGGCTGCCATAGCCTGAGAGATCAAACCTAGCTCAAGTACCTCCAGAAATCCTGTCCCATTCCTGGCTAACCTTAGAAGTCAAGAAAGATGGACCAAAGGCTGGTAAAAGACTAAGGAATTACCGAAAGAGATATCAACCGATCACTGGACAAGTTAGCCATGAACTCCGCCCCCTACTTCTGGAAGCCAGTGTGCTTTAACTAATTTAGTAATATCCCATTGGACAATACTGTTTTTTATATGTTATATTACTTCCTGCATGCTTCATTTGCCTGATGGAAAGTTTCCAAATTGCCTCCTGTAACTCTGTTCATAAAAGGCAGAACATTTTTCACACTCATTGCATTACCTGACACGAAATGGCATGAGCATTATCTCTTTTTCTTGCATTTGGATTGCCATCTTGTATTCTGGCCATGAATAAAGGTCATCATTATACATCACTTGAAAGCTCTGAGTGTGTATGTCTGAGCCGAGGGCTGGTTACTGTTGCTAAAGTTGATTGCCTGCTTTACAACACCTTATTTGTGCCATCCCGGCACTGGTCACCTCTCAGTTGAGGTAGAATGTTGCTTGTCAGGCTTGAAGAGGCTGACTGTATAGTTGTCGCTACACAGACTGGCTGTCTGCCAGCACAACCCCCTAGCGGAAGGTGGTGTGACATAAAAATCCGCTACAATACCTTCAATGGTTAAATAAGCTGTTGAGGGTCAAAACCTAAACGACTGGTGGTCTATGACATGATCAAGGTGCAAATAAATAGGGCAATAATCATGTTATAGAACGGGTGATAAACACCAAGGTCCCTCTGACAACTGTAAAGTGTGAGACAAGCCTTCCAACAAGTCTGGCACTGCTAGAACCATTTCAGTAGACAGAGATTAACCCTGCCGGCCCTGCAGCTATCTCTACTGGCCTTGATGATATCTATACCGGCCCTCAAGTCAGCCCTGATAGCCCTACAGCCACATGACTGGCCTTGCAGACAAACTATAATCGACCAGCCGCAAAAAACCACTATAGCCTGAGACCAAGAATAGTCAAAAACTTACCTAAACTTTCAGACCATAAGCTATACTAGTCCATGAAACTAGCGCAGGAAGCCGATTGTGTAATACTGCTTAATCAACTACACTTGTTACTTTTGGGTGCCTGTGAACATACAATTATCAGACGCGACAGATGGCATTGACTTGTTTCGATCTACTCGATTGTTGTAGGTAGCGACAAGTTTTATTTTGATTTTTTTACGACAAAGTTTTGCTACTCAATGCTACGGTGGTCGAAGACTAGGGGGTTGATATTGTCGGCATTAATCACAGCCCTTCTGTGTGGACGGACAACTCTCTTCATTCCGTGTTTAAGGAAGTAACAACGTCTATGGAATGAAAACCTATTGAGTATCCCAATGGTTACTGATTACCATCTTACTTTCTTCAACTGATCGAGACTAATGCTATGAAAATAGGACACGGAGGGACGGATGAAGGTTGAATGTGCAATGATTTGATCAGCAAAGGTACCGCTAATTCTAGCACTGCCAACAAAAATGGAGGAGAACATATGTCAGGGCTGTAAAAACAATGGAGTTTACTGGAAAACCCAACCTCACACTTTTTTAACAAAGAAAACTGATCTTTCCAAACCTGCAATCAAATTTGAGTTTCAATGGCAGTCCAGCAAATTAGCTCTGTTTTCTATTGACAATGCACCCAGTGGAAGGGCAAAAATTAGAATTGACAAATTCGAATTGCATCTTTGCAAGGTTAAAGTAAATTTTTTGTTGCAAAACATTAAACTCAATTTGACTTTAAACTCTAACATTTAGGCTTATCCAGTCGATCTAGAGCTAGGGTAATTGTACAGAATTCATAAAAGAATTACATAGGTGGTTATAATTTTGGGATAAAGTAAACAAAAGCTCAAACAAGTGTATTTAGGAATGGTTGATTACGGCGCTATATTTGGCATGAAGCGTGTTAATGCAAAAAAGTGTTGAGTTGAAGGTCTGCAATTGTGCGATTAAAACAAGATAACAGCCGAGTTTTACTAGCAAGGTTTTTCTGACAGAACACCATCAGTTCTACACGCGCGTGTGGTTCCCACAAGATGATGAAAGCCATGGCATGAAGATAGATCAATATTTAAATGGATCTGCGAACTAGAGATTCAAATTGACCAGTGATTTTTTCAAGGAAGGATTTCACCCGATGAAAGTTGTTACTACTAACTTTCAAATTCAGTTTAGCGCCAACATCGCCAAGGGATTATCTCTAGTCGCCTACTTTGTAAATGACGATGTATTGGAAACGGACAGAATTTTTCAATTGGCAATAACGGGTGACATAGTGTTCTAAAGGGAAAGATGAATACCATTCAGATTTGATTGAATTATCTTTGGACTCCAGTTGTCACTCTTGTCCAATCAACATGAGATCAAAGAAACTTTTTTGAAAAAAATCTGCATTTCGAAGAAGTTGTTGTGGGTTCAACTCACATCACTTCAATCAACTTGGAGAACACAGGCTGCCCAATGTACAGGGATGAAAGGAGATTGGATTTTATCAGCTCAATTGGATGACACACTGTTTTTTACCTTTTTGCGTCCTGATGCCAATGAAAAAAGCGATGCCCAAACCCATGAACATTGTAATGAACCGTGCTAACAAAGCTTTTTGTTAAACTCATGTGGTGATTTCTGCTTTTACTTTGGTTTGCTAAGAAGTAGAGGATGAAAGATGAATGATTTTGTGAAAAGTCTACTAGCTATCAGAGATGGTGAGCTGAGAGATCACTCGATAAGAATATTTATCCTATCTATGAGTTTAAATGAGACAATACACTAGAAGGAATAGATTGAGTACAAGTAAAAGGAACCACCATGATAGCTAAAATGTTAAAGTAAAATGCGATAACTATTTTGTTACAGTGAAATTTTATACCAAGTTTTATTTTTCTGTGAGAAATAACTCCTCATAACATGCAACATTAGAACGAAAGTTTCATGTTCTATGAAATAAACTTGATTTAATAACTAAAGTCTTATAGCAAAGAAACGTCTAGTTAAATTGAAAAGTTCAATGTCAATATTGAAATCATCTCCCATAAAATGTATAAATATCCTTGAGAATCAGTCTTCCGATTAAACTAAAACATAAAAATCATCAGCTAGGTTTTCTCGCAACTAAATACAAATACATTCGCTCATTTCTAATTTCTCCCAACTTAAACGCTACTACTACTACTGCTACTACTGTTGCTGCTGCTGTTGCTGCTGCTGCTGCTGCTGCTGCTGCTGCTACTACTACTACTGCTACTACTGTTGCTACTACTATTGCTGCTGCTGTTGTTGTAGCTTCTACTAATTTGTTGATTGTGTAGAAGAATGTGCCATCAAATGTAAATAATAGCATCCTTTAACATGGTGACAAGATTGTCGAGTTTCCCTTCTTGTCTCTCTCTTCAGTGTCATCGTAGTTAGACAGAAAATCTTGACTGGTTGAGTCATCCAGCAGCTCGGAGACTTGAAGAAATGCTTGCTGCGGCATGAGCAAGATTACATTTCAGAAAATTGAAAAATTCTGTGTTTTATTCTTTCATACAACTCCATACGTTTGCAATACAACGAGTGTAGGTATTTAGGTATGTAGAGATATCCAATCAACAGCTCTTCATTTATCACTCACCTGTATTGATGGATTAAATTCTTGCCCGTAACACTCTATTGAGGATCCAACTTTTTGACCAGACTGGTGTTGTCAAAACTTATGGGGTTTCCCAGAGGAAAATTGTACAAGTTAGCTAAGTTGTAGTATGTCTTTTAGCTGACACAAACCCCTCTTCACCAGAATATTGTACACACTTGCCGTTCTTTTCAGATTGTGATGCCCTTCAATTGCCCAAACGATCGGTTCTACTGGCTTTGCCTTTACCATCTAAATGAAAATCTATAGAGTTGTCTGTCTCGCTGTTTCAACTAGCATTCTCACAGTGGTTAAAACTTTCTTTTTCACTCAGTTCTCTTATTATCTTGATAGTTGCCATTAATTGCGCAGGTATCCTTCCCACTGTGATGCTCAAAATCAAATACCTCCATAGTTGTGTGAGTGGGTAAGTCGTTGATTTCTATTTGGCATTAAATAGTGAGATGACGGGTTACACTCACAGCAGTTAGAAGGTAGGCACTCTTTTGAGTAACCACGCTTAATTTGTTGATGTTGGCTTTCTGAAATGTGATTTTGGCTACCTGACCAGTCACTTTTTATTATCCATTGATTTTTCTATTTTTGGGCGATGAGTCATTATTTTCTTTCACGACTAAACGTTCTCCATCTGCCGATTGTTCCGAGTTCTCAATACAATACATCGTTGTGCACCAAGTCTCTGAACAGTGACCTTCACAGTCCTTTACCTGCAACGGGGGGTCTCTGTGAGAGAGAGACACCCCTTAAGCATTGCGTTGGGACGGGCCGAACCTAGCCACAGTGTTACACAGAGACAGCTCTTCGCTGTAGTAAAGACTGTGAAACACTTTAGGTCGTACTTCTACGGCCGAAAATTCAGTCTTAGGACCGACCATGCTTCTTTGTTGTGGCTGTGCTAAAAGTAGAACTGACCAGTCGGTTGGCTCGGTTGCTTAGGATCCTGGACAAATTTCAATATACACTTGAGCACCGAAAAGGCTCCAATCATGGAAATGCAGACGGGTTGAGACGGCATTGTCCAGATGACTGCAAGCAATGCCAGCACATTCAAAAGAGGGACGGTGGCCCTACCAAGGCTGAGGTAGTCAGGAAAATGACCCCTATGATTCAGACCTTTCGTCCCCGGACATGAGAACCCCTGTCGATAATTTTATCTCTGCAGCAGGTAACATGGGCAGTGTTCCCCCAGATGGTGATCTGGCCCATTCCCAACAGAATAGTCAACACTCAGTAGCCACCATATATGAGGCCATCAGAGATAACCATGAGTTGACCTCAGAACCTTTAGAAATGAGGAGCAGCAAGCTAAGGCTACTTGCTTGCCTTCAGTCATTGATAAAAATTATGGATGATGGTATCCTGGAAGTGAGAATGTCTGTGAGAAAGAGGTCTTGGTGGTGCATTTTATGGCCACCAGAATGAAGGAAGACTCTTATGTGGCAGGCTTATGCCCTGGCCCATCTAGAGGGTAGCAGCACCCAAAGTTGGTGGCTGTTAACTTGGTACTGGCCGGAAATCTTTGCTGATACTCGCTGGTTAGTGAGGAGCTGGAAAGTCTGTCAGTTGGCAAAAAGTGGTGGTACTAAACAGAACACTGGTAGACAGCACATGTATGCTGGTATAACCAGGCAGAGAGGGAAATAACGGGATCCTGGTATTGACGTATCACTTCACTCAATGGCAGGATGTCCTGAACGCTCCCGGATGCCATGGCCTCCGTAGTGGCTACTCCATTGGAAGAAAAGTTTTTGCATGCTTTGTGATCCCTGAGAAAATTTATACAGGTGGAAGAACTATATTCCCTCTGGGACATTAACAAGACTCGGACTACTCTGTATTACCCCAGGCAAACTGAGTGGTCGAGGGAAACAACCAGGTTTTGGGAGACTCCTTGAGGCCCTTACTCCTAAAGTGACAGCCTAACAAATGGGATCTAATTCTACCACAACTGATGAAGGCCTTTCAGGCAATGCCTCACACCATGAATGGAGAGACATCAAACTTTCTCATGCTATGACGGGAACTGCTTGCTGGACCAACTTACTTTCCACCCTCCCTTGACTGAAAATCTTTCGTGAAATGTATATGCCGGGACCCCCAAACGGTGATTTGAGAAAGTACATGAAACCCTTCGGGAAGAACAAGGTCAAGTAAGAACTGAGGAGGGCGAAGAACCCACCTTCTTTGACCCAGGGGGACCAAGTGTGGTTGCTGAATAGTAGGTGAAGAAAGGGAGATAACTCCAAGCTCCAGCCTAGGTTTGTGGGCCCATTTGAAGTGGAGGAGGCCTACCATAGTCGCTCCTACCTCATTGCAAGGCAACTTGAAGTCATACTACTCCTGCACTGACCCCAGGGAGCAAGCTCCCGCTGCATTGAAAGAGAAAGCGTAGATTCAGTGAACCTTTGGAAATGGAATTCCTATTACCACCGACCTTTTTGGAACAAACCCCTACAGCCAGTCATCCCATCTCTCCAGAAAGACCCTCCATGAAAGTGCTACCACCTGCGAGTCCACAGCCAGTGAAGACGCCCAAATCCATTCCCCTTATTAACACTTGGAGAGCCGACCAGGGGGAACTCCGCCCAGAAATGCCAAGAGCAGAACACGAAGGAATGCGGGTCCTCCCACCGATACGGAGAAGTATACTGCCACTAAGTCAACCCAATGGAGGAGACAGCCTGTTCCGGCCAAGGGAGTTGATCAACAAACAAAGACTCACGGAGCATTTGTACAAAGAGAGTTTTTCTGTTCTCCCTACACCCAACCTGCTGGCTTGCCAATTCTTTCCCCAACATCGTTCTTGCGAACCAAATAACAAACTAGTAGCCACCGATGAGGAGTGTTTGAGGCAGCAAGAGCAGAGCCTATAAGGCAATCTTTTCTAAGACTGTTGTTCGCAAGACCCTATACGTATGTATGACTATTTATCTGACAATGTCCAATTGCACGAGATGCAATTTGTTTTTGTCTTTGCTATACTTATTGACAAATATATACCCGTCCGGTACGGTTGTACCCCACATATCCTTTCTTATCATCTATAATTAAAACCAGGATATGACTTTTAATCTAGAGAGGTAGGTGGTAGATTTTTATGCACCAAGTTTGTAAACAGTGGCCTTCACAGACTTTTACCTGCTAGAGGCTGTCTGTGTGGGACAGAGGCACCCCTTTAGCATCGCATTGGTACAAGCAACAGGTGACTGTTCATGTCTGTTGCCAGTAGTAGAGCGAGCAGTGCTTCGTTTCCTGTACTGCAGATGTAACAGGACCTGTAGCAATCTTGACTGGGCTGGTGGTGTTCTTTACTGGACTGGTGGTGACCCTTACTGGGCCAGTAGCAACCTTATGGGCCAGGGTCAAAAGAAGGACATAGCCTAAGAACCTTGGAATAACCTATTAACTCTGCCCCTTTATTTCTGTGCGCTCGTTCTATTTAATCATTTGTTATAGCTACTTCATTTTTTACTATTTTCAACCTTATCTTGTCATTCGTTTAAATCACTTCCTGTGCACCTAATTGTTTACTGTTTGTATTATTAGCATATGACTGGCTTATGACAATGTTGGCTTCCTGTGCTCCAGCCTATATGAGGCTGGAGCTTGCCGTTATTCTTTGCAGTTGTATATTATATTTATGCTTGCCACTCACTTTAGTGGATTACCTCCCTAGCTTGTTCTTTATCGAGAAATGCTTGTGAAGGAGTTATCTGCCCAACTTGTCTATCACGAACGTTGCTCAATTTCTAAACTGTCCGGTTTTCAGAAAATATTGCACGGGTTTGTGAAAATTGACTGAAATAATTCTTATACCATCGTGTAGAGCAGAGTCGTGCCTATATTTTGGTTTTTGTTTGAAAACTCTACAACCTTCTAAACGGAAACAGTTTCAAATCTCCTTGACCCTATCACTTCCTGTACTCACTCTCGGTAACTTTTTCATAATGATGGGCAGTTTTTTTTTTAAAGGAGCAAGCACATTGTTTTTTTCTTCTGATATAATTAGTTTATTACTATCTCAGCTTTTTTGAGCTTTCTGATTGTGGAATTGAAGGTTAGTAAGCTGTTAAAAAATTATTTAGTAACGGCGTTGATAATAAATATTTAATTGTCAGTTTTTTATGATTTTTGTAAAATTGTTGTTTGATGTTGTTCTCTATATCAAAATTTAGCTATGAATGTTTCTAGTTCACTGGTACAACAATAAGAGCTTTATCCTTGTTAATAATCAAACTATTAATTATTTTTGGGGGAAAGAAATCCTAAAGTTTCGGTATTCTGTGCAGCCAGTGCTAAATTGTTGTTACAGTGTTCAAACTTCGCTTTTGCACATTTTTGCTTCAAATTTTGCTAGTCTCATCTAACTTCTGTTCTCTTTTCAGCTGTGCTGTCAGTCTTAGGTTTAGTTTGATCAATTTTTTGTTGCTGGTTGATTTGTCAGGGTCACTACTAAAAAATGGTCTATGAAAAAAAAAAAAATAAAACTAGTTAAGGCTGGTGGAATCAATATGTTATTAATTCTCCTTAGAGAAGAGAGAATGCTGATTCATATGAGCATAAGTTTATTAGTGTATCATGTATAGATGAATTTTAATAAAAGCTTTAAAATTTGACTTTTTTTTAATCAAGCGGGTGACCGATGAGCTCGTTAATTGGTTAAGGCGATAGGAAATCTAAGAGCTAGAGCAGTATTGATACAATAAATGTATTCAGACTACAGCAACCAAACTACCCGGTCTGCACCGTGGGCTCTCCTTACTATTCGCTACAGTCATTTGAACGAGTGGCACCAGCCATCCTGGTGGTGTCCCCTCTGGAGAGAGGAAAAGTACTTTAGATTAGTGTGACTCTGTGGCACCACACGAGAATCCATTACAAGATGGTTGTTGGTGGGTGTGCATTTGTTGTGGATGAAGTCTTTTGTTCCTATTGGTAGCAAAGGCAAAAGAGAAAATAATTGCTCGTTTTCTGGTTGTCAATTATCGCTTGAGATTCAGTGAGTTAGTTGGTTCTGAATCAAACAAACAAACAAAATTTATAAGCGACTTTCTTAATAATTGTTATAAATCATGACAACTAAAACCGCAGTACATAGCCTACATGTACCAATAAGAATATTTCTTCTACTGTTTTTATTGCCACCAAAGACTTGGCAGTCTTGACAGCAAACTTGTAAGTTTCAAGGAGAACCCCTTTCTCCAAACACAAGCCACCTAAGTACAAATAAGAATATATAACAAATAGGGTCTGGTTAAGCCTCCGATATTGATGCCATAGACTTTGCAGTTTTGAGAGCAAACTTGTTAGATTCCAAGAGAGCCCCTTTCTCAAGCGCAAACTGCCTATGTACATTTAAGAATAAATAACAATAAGTAGAATCTATTTGCCTTTCTGATAAAATCAATTTTATCAATGCCAAAGAATATGCAGTCTTGAGAGCAAACTTGTTAGACTCTAGGAGAAGTCTTTTCTCAAGCGCAAATGACAAAAGTAAAGTCAATAATAATAAGCAAGAAATAGAAGCTAGTTGTTGCTTCCTTAATAAAATTGGTTTTATCGATGCCAAAGACTTTGCAGTTGTGAGAATGATTTCGTTAGATTCTGGGAGAGCTCATTTCTCCAGCAGAAACTACCGATGTACAATTTATAAAAAAGAATAAATAAAATCTAATTTTCTTTTTGATAGAATCAATTTTATCAACACCAAAGACTCTGCAGTCTTGAGAGCAAACTAATCAGATTCTATGAGAATCTCTTTCACCGGCACAAAAAGTTGAGCTCTTCAACTAGTTTGAAATAATTATTCATCAAGTCGTGCCTTATTGCTGAGCTGTGCTAGTGGTTCCAGTAGATGTTGTTCCTTCAGATCCTGGTGTTTGAGCGGTTGCACTCTGTCTGAAACCATTGACTTTTTTATAGCTATAGTTTTACCAAGTAACACATCCCTACGTTTCATGCAATTCTTTGTGTGAAAGATTGCAAGGGAATAAGTTTTGTTCTGCTAAGAAATCATAATTTGTGAGAGTTCTTTGCGTGAAACTTGAGCTACTTTTGTTGTTTTTTTTTCACTCAAAGAATTTTTACAAGTTATAATTTTTTGTCGAATGCAAGTATAACCATTTTTTTCCTCTTTTTCAAGAAGAATTTTTTACAAATTGTACTTTTTTTATGCACCAAACTTTAGCTATTTTTGTTGTTTTTTTTTAGCAAACAGCAGTTACAACTTAAACTTTCTCCTCTCGCAAAAAATTTAACTATTTTTTTCCGAAAAAGTCACACTCTCACTAATTCAATTCCCAGCTCCTCCCAGCTGGTTTATGTTACGTGACAAATGCAATGTAAGCGTTGTGAAGTGCACCCATGGCTATTACAATCATAAATACAGTATTGTTTGGTCGACTGACAATGTAGCCCAATGGTGCTGTTTTGCTAATGGTGCGGTGACAATGTTCAGCATTGATTTAAACCAGTACCCAATGTCACCCCCCAACTGATCAGGGTTGTATTTCGCTGTGGTTAAAACGCTGAGGAAACAGTCCATTCATGAATTGTATGAACCAGCCAAGCAAGCAATGAGATCATAACTAAAACAACTCAATTAATTAATTCTACTTTTTTAGAAAAGTTCCAGTTTTTGACACGAGTACCCAACTGATGGTAAAGCAAAGTTATACCAAAGGGACAATGTTCATCTAGCAAGCACAAAGGGAAAACCTATTCTGAAGTCATGTGTCACCCTAAGACAGCAGTAAATTCAATCCTCAAGTATGAATTTTCCTATTTATATTCCACAGTGCAGCCTTGGAGATCTTACATAATTGATGGTTGGCACGGGGAAGAGAAAAGCTTGTTTCAGAAACAACATATTACACCAAACTAGCTCTCAACCAACAATCATCTAATGCTGAGCTACCTAATGTTGGACAGACATGTAACTCTTTTTTACTTTCCACCAGAGCAAACGTACCTGCATGTGTGGATCACACAGTTTCTCATTACAGTTCTCACAATAGAATACAGGGTTTTTACATCCCTCTCGGTCACAAAACAGTTCAGGTTCATTAGAGTTATTCTCTCCTGCATCAGCTACCACTTTCTTCAGCTTGTCAAACTCTTTCAGCTCATGAAACTTCCTATAATTTTTTTGTAAACAACATATAGTCCAAGTCAATATACACATGATTAAACAACTGAAGTGCATATGATTTGTCATTGAACAAAAGTACGTCTGCGAATAATGTTTGTTCATTAAAAAGACAATTCTCAATTTTTAATGAGGTGCAACACCTGTTTGATTGATTACATTAGTAATATTGTATTGAATCTCAGAATAAGCATTTTACTAATCAATAGAGGCAAACTGGAAGCTACTGTTAATGTGTGCAGCTACACGTGACATTCCATGCAGGGTTTGCATGTTGATTTAGATTGGGAGGTTTGAGCATTGTACAAAAATGAAGTGTTGTATTATTGTATTGCTATTGATAGGTAAGATGTCGACAGAGAAAGATGTGGAGATGAGAGTGATGAATGAAAATGATACTTTTGATGATAGTAAGAGTGAAATTGTAGATGTTGTACCGATTCTGAAACAAAAAGTGCTAATAGGTATGATGATAATTGTATTTGACATAGGATATTTTACTTTTGGAGGAACTACTAAGTTTAGTGTTTATGGAAACGCTGTAAAAGAAATGCAAAAAGCGAGAACCTCTATCGATCGAATCATAAATGAAACTATTGACGAATGATGACCATTTCATTCGTCATGGATGTTGATGCTGAAAAATTTGATGTGACGATGCGATCTCCTTTTACGGCAATGATTGCGGGTCTGACTGGTTCAGGGAATACACAAGTGATTTTACGAATGATTGAAACTGGTCAGACTATAGCTTATCCTAAACCGATAGAAATAAATTACCGTTTTGGAGCCTATCAAAAATCCTTTGACGATGTGTCGAGAGTGATATTTCATGAGGGAATGATAGATATAACGATAGTTTTCCCAGAGATGGACAAAGCAGATGGATGATAATAGATGATTTGATTGATAAATTTTCTGGTAAAGCCAATGACAATGTTTTGTATGTGAAACATAGTGGTAATTTGAACATTGCGTTTTTTTATTGTTCAGATTTTGCTTTTAAAAGGAAGTCATACAATTTCATTGAATAGTGCCTACTTTTGTTTTTTTCAAAGCCTTAGAGAAGCTTTTTTGATTACCTATTTGGGTGGTCATTGCTTTCCTTGAAGGACAAAATATGTAAAAGAAGTCTTTGAACAAGCAACCAAGAAACCGTACTTTTTTCAACGAATAAACAAGACTCAGCGAACGAATTATCGTCACGGACTTTTGGGAAACTTTACATCGGGTCAACTTAGGATGATATATGGGATCGATTAATAGCATATAAATGCAATTACCAATTGATTCAACTCACACCTATTTTGTTGTTCATTAGCGTAACACATTGTTAAGATAATGACCAAAGCTCTGCAACAAAAATTAAGAAGAAGTGCGGCACTGTTGTTATCACTCAACACCGCATCTGCTTCGATTCAAAAGTCTGTAACCGCTAATCCAAAAAAAGATCTTATTATGACTCCAATGGAATGCGTTGAAGCTATTACAAATGGAGCAATACCATTGTTGACTGCTCAGTATAATCAGTTGCAACGAAGCGCAAGGTATATTGATAGTCTGGTTAGGAAATGGTTGAAAGATGATAAAAAAGTTGAGTTGCAAAAAAGAGGGTCTCTAGCTTCCTTACTAGGACCTACCTATCATCAGCACAGTAGTTCCTGAAATACTGAAAACTGTATTAGGAGGAGGAAAAAAATGGATGTATCCACAAAAATGATGAGGAATAGAATGGCTACTTTTAGCTCTGGATGACTTTGAGTAAGAGAGGAAAAATTACTATAGTCGAAAAGGCCAACTCAGATCTCTTCCAATCATTGATAGAAACTGTTAAAAACATTATATTAACCAATGTTCCTCTAGAACTGAAACAGTTTATTGAGTTTCAACGCTACAAGAAGAAACTACCCAAATTAATCGGCAAAAAAACAGTTGATACTAAGCGTAGAATTTTGACTCAGACTGGTAAAGGCAATATTTTGGACGCTATAATAACTCCTATTGTACTGTTTTATTGTCAATAAAACCACTAAAGCTATGAGACTACAGCCCTTAACAATTTTTTAGTGTCTGAAAATGAGTACACTAGATTAATGAGAAAATCTGTCAATTAAAAAGTGACAGAGGAAAGTAAAACACCCATCCTTTGTATTACAACCGTATTGAAAATATAACGGTGAGAGATATGAAAAGAAAACGGAATACTTTGCTGGAAACAACGCATGAATCTGATTGGTCCGAGTAAGAAAAGTGAGATGAAAATGTTCAAAACATGCGTAAACATTTGAGCCACGTCAGAAAAAATAAAAGTAGTCACCAATGAATGAATAACTGGTCTCCTGACAAGAAACCAAAGTCGCAACCAAAAATCTCCCTCGTCTCATAGTACCATTATCAGTGACAAGCCTGACAACCTTTTACCAATCAACCTACCTCATCTACCTCTCATCCCAATGACTTGTCTATATTTGACATTGAGAAAGTTGGTGATGGAGAAGGTGATGACCAGGGTGAGAAGGATTGTTTAAAAGAGTCTGGGCAAAAAGTATATAATATAAGAAAGACAAATGGCAACCGAGCTATTGGCATCAGAATGTTGGAGGGATTGATCAAAACCGGCAAGCACGACTCAGAGAAGGACGTACTCAAAATCGGAGACAAGTGATTGAATCCTAAGACTTCCAAAACTTCTTTGCAAAGTGTTCTAACCGGTACAGGCATGATAAGATCGGGAAATACAAATTACAGCAAATTTAAAAGTCACAACTGCCAGGAAATCAACACAACCAAAACGCAAAGGGAGATGTTTGGTCGTTCTGGGAACAGGGAAATGGACGTCTATGCGCTAAAAGAGCTGTGTTACAAATCCTTGTTGCAAACATTTCTGTGAAGAGCTAGAGCTTTGCTGCAAGCTCAAAGAAAACAAGAAGGAGAAAGGAGAATTCATGAATGGCTGAGTGGAGAGGACGCTTACACGCTACACAAAAAAGTAGCGACAATGTTTAACCATCGTTCCACAATTGTAGCTGGAATAGGAGAGCAGTTTCTTGTAGACTTGATGATTGTGCGTTCTCGAAAAGAAAAATACGACAACACAGCATTTTTACTGACAGCTGTTGATTCTGTATCCAGAAAAGGTTGGGCTGTTCCACTCATCTCTAAGGCCAGTCACATTGTAACCAGAGGGTTGAGAAGGATACTGCATGGAGAAAACTACAAAGCTTTACAATCGGATAATGTTAAAGAGTTGGATAATCATAATGTCAAGAGTCTGCTGGCTGAGAAAAAGATTGAATGCTTTACAACCAAAAATGAGACGAGAACGGCATTAATTGTTGAGCGTTTCAACAGGACTTTGAAAAAAAAGAATTACAGATATCTGGCGTAGAAAGATGACAACAGATACATCATGGTCTTACCCGAAATGGTTAGCGCGTACAACAACACTATTCACAGTGCTATAGGTATGAGACCGAACGACATAAAGTTTCAAAACTAGGAACTCATATGGAATAGAGTGTATGAAGGAGATGAGCACAGTTTAGCCAAATAACCAGAGTTTAAAGTTCAAGTTCATGCGAGAATTAGCAAGGCAAGAGAGGTGTCTGAAAGAGGATACACCCTAAACTGGACCATCGAGATCCTTACTACCACAATGAAAAACAGATGGTATACAAAGTGAAAGATCTGGCTGAAGAGATGATCGAAGGGACCTTTTACGAAAAGGAGCTGCAAAAGGTAAAAAACCTACAATTTTCAGAATTGGAAAGAAGAATGAAGAGAGGTAAAAGAAAGATACTGGTCAAGTGGTTGGGTTACGGGGAAAAATTCCATGAGTGGGTGGATGAATAACTTATAAGGAATGAGTGCTCGCTCTTTCCATCATCCACTGAAAAATGTCAATGCTGATAAGTTTATCCCTTTGGCCCCGTTAAAACCAACTCCGAGTTTACATTGAGACTATATCAATCTTTGAATATCATCGGCGCTAAATGAGAGGTAGCCCTGCTAAATATATTGTACTCCAATAATTGGAAAAATGTGACCGAGGGTAAAGTATTCTGGAACAGATGAACGTTTCCGGCAAAAGCGAAATGTCATTCATCCTAATTGGTAACAGGAGATACAATAGCGTGGATTAGCGAGATTGGACAAAAATTTTGCCATATCCTATCCAATACAAGTTTACTGATCAACAGCGATCCCGATGGCGATACTGAGCTTTTCCAATGATTTGGCATACATCTTCGGATCCGACCTGAGTGGAAAAACTAGATATCTTCGGGGTAGATACAACAGTGTCTCATCTCCTGATATAAATTTTGAACTAACTTCGTTATACCTCTGTTCCAACATTGTCGATATTAGGAGGGTAAACGATACAAATGTAACTTTGCTAACAGTAGTACCAGTGCAAGGGAAGAGGAATACCATTGTGTACCAAGAGTTTAAAAACCCACACTATGTCAGCGCTTTATCACTGAATAGCGATC
Source organism: Cryptosula pallasiana (assembly GCA_945261195.1). Lineage (NCBI taxonomy): Eukaryota > Metazoa > Bryozoa > Gymnolaemata > Cheilostomatida > Cryptosulidae > Cryptosula > Cryptosula pallasiana. The sequence continues at coordinate 27,994,158 of OX183131.1, read as the reverse complement.
TTATCCAAGTGCTTCTAACGAGCGACGACGGTGAGCGAATACCATTTGATGGTGGAAAGTTCATGCTGACAGTTCACTTTAGAGAAAGAAACACACAATGAGTTTGGTACGATACACTCCCAAAGACTCGAAAGATTTTGTTGAAGCACTCTACAAAATGCGAGCAGGGAGTGAAATCGGAGTGTATAGCTGGCGGCAAGTGATGCCTACTATGAGGGGCAACCAACTTGGTATTATTTTTTCAACTATACTCAAATCGGCAACTCCTCCGCTAACTAAAGGAGCAACAAGTATGGGTCATAGTTTTGCATCATGTGCATAGAAGAGAGGATTGGAGGAGCTCAATGATCTTGGAGGAGATGCGCTCGGTGCAGTGGGTTGAGATTGCGTCAAGAGGAGAAAAAGATCGACTCCGAGGAAGAAGAGAGGTCCAGGCAAACGCAGTCATTCCATATTTTAGCAAGTGTAGGATCTATACAGATACTGGACGGTACTATTTGATCTAATTAAGTGATCTCGCTTCAATCAAACATCACTCGCAAAAAGATGGCTAGTCTAAATGGAACAACAGGTAACAAGTTGGAAGGTTTTTCCTACAATACGAAACCTGCGCTGGATGTGTTTGCGACAGAGCCCACAAACATATCAGTAGATAGATCGGATTACGTTGTCATCAGACACGATAGGTTGGATCCTTACGGCTGGACCGACTTGACATTGGCAGGTAGTAATGAGCATTACATAGATCTTTACAACTTGTTTCTGCCAATAGAAGCCACAGTTGTCCAAGACAATGGGAGTGATATTACGGGTACCAAAGATAAAGCACCTGTGTGGATGGGAGACTCAACCCATGGAATGTTCAAGGAGATGAAAATGTCTATAGAAATTAACACTGTCAAGCATGCCAACAATTATGGTTTGCGCTTCTACTTTTCGCAACTACTCGAAACTAGCACCACTGCAAAGAAATACCAGGGGCGTGTGGAAGGTTGGGTGTACGACGATTCGACGAGTAAAGATGCAGCTCCACGCAGCACCGCTGACAAAAATAAGAGAAGGGGTTAATCAAGGGTGGGAAGACGTAGGAGAATCTCGGGCTAAAAACAATTGGGGATTTTTATCGGAGAAAACTTATAGTGGTGTGGATTTTTTTACTCATTTTGACGACTCGTAGCCTTTCACCCAGACTTCAGCAAGTTGCGGAGGAGACAGAGAGGAAATGATTTAATACAGACTAATGAGATGCAGGTGCAAAACTCTTCGTCAACAGTAGGCGGGAATTACTGCATATACTTTGGTCTACTGAGAAGCAGAGGATGGAGTATTGATGAAGTTGTGAGAAGTTTACGAGATATAGGAAACAATAAGATAAGAGATTACACAATACGAAAATTTATCTTACATACCTATCCTAGCTACAAGTTTACAAGAGATAATATGCTAGAAGGATTAGATGGAGTACATGTCCAAGGAACCAGTCTGCTAAGTAAATTGCTAAGGTAAATTGTTATAACAAAATTTTATTTGATATAATAATTAAAATTGTCACATAGTACAAATTAATATAGTATTTGTATTGATTACCATAAAACCTATGGAACTAAAGTGCAGTGTTCAAAGTTAATGTTGAGCTCATCTCTTACAAGGTGCAGATAAGGCTCTCTTTATCTCTCTCTCGGGAATCATTCTTCAGTGAGATCAAAAAGACATAGTAGCTAATAACACTAGCATACACCGGTGCAGAGCTTAAAAATTGCTTTTGACTACGTGGTAAAACGAATACAATTTACCATCATTGATAATGAAATGTCTCCCGTGAGTTGGTGATCAGGTTGTGGAGCTGTTGTCTTAGACATTGTTCTTATTGGCATCATTAAAGTAGGTGAGAAAGTCACAATGCTCCATATCATCTAACAGATCGGAGGCTCAAATGAAGGCTTGAAGAGCTGTGAGTAGGATGCTGATGTAGGAATTTGTGTTGTCTGCAGTTTGATTCAGTAATTTGAGTAGAATAACTCTGCATTTTTCCGATACAACCGCTGAAGCTATTTGAGAGGGAATGTAGGTATATCCAATCAGCAGCTCTTTGTCTATCATGCATCTGCATTGAGCCACAAAAGTTTTGGCAGCCTTGTTCTATTGGTTTTCAAAACTTATAACACTATCTGGTAGAAAATCGTACAGGTGAGCTGCGTTGAAATAAGCCTTGATTTGTCTCATACTCTTGCCTGTCGATGCTTTGAATGCATCCTTTGACTTTAAACAGCTATTATATCTATCATCAGTGCGGAAAATTGCTTTTCCAGTCTTTCTCTCGCCCATGTAGATCAAAACCACTCGATATGACTGCTTAGCTTTATTAACGAGCAATCCTACATCACTTGAAACATCATTCTTCACTCGAATTGTCTTTTCATCCATTTGATAGTTGTAGATGATGGTGCACATTGCTTCATCATGAAATTCAACGGCAAACACCTGCATAATTATTGGCATTTGTAGATGTCAAATTGTTGCTGTTCTTCCAATGCTGTTTTGCCAATGTAGAGACACAGCATTTAGCAGAGAGGAACTCTTGTGGGTGAGGGCACTCAGATTGTTGATTCTGACAGCCGGGAAGGGGATCTTGGTGTGTCGAAGAAGTTGGTCATCTTCAACATCCATCACAGCTCTCCTTTTGCAGTTTGAGTCTTTTTCCTTATCCATAGTCTCATTATCTTGACTTGCCTTTTTCAAATCGACAGCATTGCATTTTATTACTTGATATCGTAGAATTCTGTTTGGTGAGGGCTCGCAGGCGGAAGATGGTGGTGGAAAAATTTTGCTGGGATTCTTGCTCTTCAATCATCAATTGACTTTTAGAGTCTTGACTACTCATTCTAAAAAAATACCATAGAAATGTGAGTTATTCATTATCATTCAATCACAATCAATTCAAAGATAGTTGATTCACAGCGCTGCAATTTGAGTGCTTCAACTAGCATTAATTAATTATTTATTATTTCTTTCCTTAATGCCAAGAATCACCCTAGTGGTTGTAGTAGACGCTGTAGTGAATGTTGCTCCTTCAGTCACTGTTGTTGAAGTGGATGCTTTCTGTGTAAAAGCAATGGCTCTTAAATAGCTAAGGTTGCACCGATTGACATGTGCTGAGACCAATGAAAAGTCTCACCCGAAAAGCCCTTTATAACATATGAGATATTGAACAAAAATGCTTATTTGCAAAAAAAAATCCTTATATATCATAGAGTTTTCGGTCAACAAAAATTTTTTATTCACTCAAAGATCCTTACATATTATAAAGAGGATTTTGCAAGAAAGAAAAAAAATTTTCAAGAGAAAAAAATTATTCGCTCAAAAAATCCTTATATCTTATAAAGGGATTTTCACAGAAAAAATAACACTTTTTTTGCAAACAAAAACAACATTTTTCACGCGAAAATACAGCAGTTTTTGTGCAAAACGGCTCTTTATAATAAATATAAAAGTTTTCACGTAAAAATCAATTTATTCGCATGAAAAATCTTTATATATTATAGAGTGAGTTTCGTGCAAAAAGCATCATTTTTCAAAAAATCAACATTCTTCATGCGCAAACAAACAAAATTCACTGTAGAAAAACCACATTCTTTGCGCTAAAGTCCCTTTATAATATATTTAAAGATTTTCATTCAAAAAAAAATTGATTGCGCGAAAAATCCCTATATATTATAAAAGCACCTTTGTGTAAAAAAACAGAACTCTTCAAGCGAAAATTCCTTTGTACTATGCATAAAGATCTTAGCACAAAAGCAAAAACACTTTTGTGCGAAAAATCCTTATATATTACAAAAGGATTTTCACATGAAAAACAACATTTTTTGCGCAAAAAATCAACATTCTTCACACGAAAAAAGGACCATTTTTTGCGCGAAATTACCTTTGTAATATATATAAAGATTTTCTCGCGAAAAAGAAATCTCATTCGAGTGAAACATCCTTATTCATTATAAAAAGGTTTTTGCGCAAAAACAACATTTTTACGCAAAAAAAAACGACATTCACTCAAAGATACTGCAATTTTTGTGCAAAAGATCTCTTTATAATATATATAAAAATATGACAGCAAAGACATTACATGTAAAAAATTTCATTTCAAAGATATATCGTGAATACATACGAGACAATATGGTCATTCAAGAGGAGTCAATATACCTGGTCACACTTCAGGATATACTATTTTGCGCTACACAACATGTGCTGAATATGGGAAAATTACACGGAGAAATCCTTATGAAACAGTACAATCGTAGAACGTGTCTACGAGAAATGCTGTAGACTTGTCTATGGAGATGTACAAAACCAATTTTGAATCCATTCCACGCATGAAAAACATTGTAAATATTAATAAGTATTTAAAAAACATTAAAAAGAGTGCTTGGGATAAAATTCTTTTTCAAAAACTAATTCAATGGATGTGGACTAAGAATCTTTGGTGTAAAATCCAACCTCCGGTAAACAGATACCTACAAATAAGTTGTGAGGTAAATACTTCTGTACATTCTTTGGAGTTGGTGGTAGAATTTTTTTCAATGTTTATCTATGATGGTTCTTCTTGTATAATAAATTTATACAATAATACAACACATCATTTTTATACAATTTAAATCATCATACAAATCCTAATAAAGACAACCTCTGCACAACAAGTACTTAGTTAATCATACAAATACAAGCAAAATGAAAAACAATAAAGCTGGTGCACAAAAAAGTAGCCTTTCAGGTTCTCATGGTAAGTGGTACCAACAAAAATACACTTTAAACCAGGAGAACCTTGTCCTTAGACTCCATGTCAGAGATCTGCTCCTACAATACTACTAATGCTACCTACTAACTATGGCATAAATTTTCTCTAAAGATTTGCATTTGAAATCTACTGTTCTTGGTATTCTGATAACTATCTACTTGAAAATAGTTTTGCAAATTGACATACTAGCTTTAGTTTTCGAATAAGCTACCTCCTGGAAGCCCATTTTACATAATAGAGATTGGCTAATAATAAATAAAAGAGCTGATTTGACTGAAACATCTTAAAATGTGTTAAAACGATTTCTAACTGGTTGGTTGATGCAGTCGAAAATCCTTGCTCGATAGTTTATTTGGATGGCCCTTCCACAATACCAAACCAAATCTTTTAAATCCTACTTTATGGTATTAGAAATATTGCTGAGTCCTATAAAACAAAAATGCATGAAAACCTGTCTACACTATAAGTAGTAAGAGACCTACCCCACAACATTTCTCTTGCAAAAAAAATGACCTGAAATACATCGAATATGTTAATTCAGTCTAAAATCCACAATCTAGCATTTTTAAAAGAATTGCATTGGTTTGTGTTCTAAAGTTTTCACATAAAGCACTAGTTATGCAAGTTAATGTCACCAGAATAATTGCAACAGATCTCTGGGTGATATGCATTCTCGCCAATGACCACCAATTTTCATGTAAAAGTACTCCCCTGTTGTAAGCCACCACCCCCCCCCCCCTCCTCCACTTCCCGTACCTTTCACACACCCCTGTTTCCACCCCCCCCCCCCCCTCTCCCCACGCACGCTATTTAATACCAAAATCTGTTATTCATCTGCCCAGCCTCCTTCATAACCAGCATTTCTTTCCCAAGGAGTTACTAGAAGCAACTACAGCCTGCAGCTGTGTCAGTACATAATATGTCTTTTGGAGTTGTCTGTCCATTGAAACTGTATTCACCTATGACATCTCTCAGCATATCCAAGAAAAACTTATACACTTTTTCCTTCATCAGAATCCACTTATCTTCTTGTAGTTACGCCAAAACGTAGAAGAAGAATAAAAGGATAGTATTTAGAGTTGTCCCCTCTTGCTCTTAAACATTGACCTCCAACTTACGTTTTGTAGCGGCAATTGAAAGATAAGTTTCTACTAAACATATTGTGTTTGTTTGATGGGTTGTATTTTTACACTAATTTTTTGTTACTAGAGACTTTCGGAAGACTACTGGCGCAGTGGTGACAGTGAGAAATAATAAAAAAAAAATACAAATACGATCTTATTGTGCGTTGGGTGTTAAAATTAGCACACAGAGGGAAGATCCAGCCCTGTACTAGCATTAATCTAAGAGATGGTGAATGTTTGGTGAGCTGCAGGTACTTAGTGCTAAGTGGTGAATACTAGCGTAATAAGGGGCTCTAATCAGGTGATAATGATTGGGTTTCACATACACCCAGATGATACCCTTCACAGCACCTTATTACATGTATACCTAAGAGATGCCAAATCATCTGGGTGAGTTTCCGCAACAAGGATTGTAAGGCTAATCGCTTCGGAGTACGATAATTGAGAGACCAGATAGGGTTAAAATACTGATAAAATAAATAGACTTGCTAACAAGACCAGCCATGAAAATGAAAGATGGAGTTGTCTGCTCTGACTGTTCAATTTATGTGAAGATAACTCCATAATATTTATCAATCATGTTTAATTGAGAGTTCTATTGCAGTTAGATAAAAAAATTACAAGTTTCTCAATGTTGCAGGTATCAAGTTTACAATTTTTTAGGGTTGAGCTTTGATAATACAAGGAAAGAAGGTAATGTAGTTATTTGCTGGCGTTTATACACAACAAATTGCTGTATACACAAAATGGAAAGAAATTATCAATATTGGAAAGTGAATAATTGTACCCTAGTATATTCTGATGTCACTGGAGCAGCAAAAGACGGAATATGGATTTAACCCCTTGGGCTAAGCATAGGCCAATGTTCACAATAAATAAATTTTCCAGCTAGTTAGATTTGACAGAATATAAATAAGACTTCTAACAATAATAATAAAACCAAACAACAATCCCATAAAATTGCCCGTAGAAACCACAACTACCAGTTGGTGGGCTTATTTTACAAATCAAGTACTACTTAGCCAGAAAGGTGTACCCTACTTTTTATTTAGTTCTGATGAGCAACGGCTCAACGACTTTTGTTTACAATAACACAACAACAAATTGACCTTGGCTCTTCGGATGCAAGGTCAACCAACCTTTTTGAACCTAAATAAATAGGTTGGCGCAATTAAAAGGAAAGGAAGCAAAAACCTGTGATAGGACTTCATGAATAAATTGGCGCAGCAATGAAGCTAAAGCTTTGATGAAATAAAACCAACATACTTGGATTGATAGAGAGAAATATACCTAGAGGGATTAACCAGGTTAGCTAAACTAAGCCACTCATCAATTATTTTATAAAAAGGCAGTATGCCCCCATAACGCTTTTTTATCAATTGTAGACTAAAGATTTGAAATGCTGATAAAAAAGCAGCTCATTAACATTAGTGAGTAACTCGCAATATTGTATGTTAGCCTCTTTGTGAGTGGAATTTGGTAAGCTTTCGCATCTATTTTCTAGATATTAAAAATAGTATGGTATTATAAACAAACAATATTATAGGTACAAGTTAATTAGCATAAGTTGATTGTATCTATTTAGTTTCCAACAAGATAAAAATAAGTACAGCATTCAAAAAATAAATGTTGCTTATTTGATAATGGAAGTAATCAGTTGATTATTTATCGCACCAACCAATTGTTCCAAAGATAAATAGTTATTTGTTAATTATTTTAAAAAATGAAAGATTATTTTTACTTGCTAGACTAGAAAGCTTTAATCTATAAACAACTGTCCATCATGTTCAACTACCAGTCAATAATTAAGAGGATTGGTAAGTGCTTGTATTTGTTTTGGAATTGATTGCTGCTACTAACAACAAGTTGTTTGAGCTGCTCTTTAACCGCAGCCAATTTCTTTCGCATGGCTAGCAAGGTTCTTGGATAAAAAGGAAAAAACGAGTTGTTCATTTTATTTTCTTTCCGCTGATGCACAAACCAAATGGCACATAATCAAAAGTTTCATTTGTTTAAGTAAATAAAGTCAACTCATTGTATAAGCAGTTGAGCTATAAATAACTTTCGATAATAAACTGTTATTGCTGTTGGATTTGCAGAAAACAACAATGGTAGCGATACCATAACAGCACAGTTCTACGTATGCAGTGACGACCCAGAATTCATTTTCGAGATTGTGAGTTACGGAGTAAACTGATACTAACATCAGTCACATGACTGCACTAGGTTGTTTCATTGTGTTTATTGGTGTCACATCGGTGCTGATATGATGTTGTACGGATAAAAATGCTGCAGGCAGGCTCTAGAACAGGATACAAGTTTGTCCAACAGGTAATTAAACCTTTGTGTCATGACCTAGCTTACCTGCTGACACCTGTTGGCTTTTACCACCAATAGGAGCTTCCAGTTTACCCAAACAACTGTCCTAAGGTCTTCCAAACAAATCAAGCTAATCAAAACTTTCTATACCTTAGCAGCCACAAGTCTTCCAATACACACTTACTTGCACACTTGACAGCAGACTCCATTAGCCACACTTTTACCTTCCAAACAAGGTACACAGAATGTATGTCCACATGGTAGTTCTCTTGGATCTACCATTTCATCAAACTTCAACCAACAAAATCCACATTCAACATCAGATATGTTAGATTCAGCCATTATTTAGTAGGTAGGTGTATCAGGGTGTGATAGAGCAGTGCTAGTGTGTTGTAGCAGCGTCAGCGTACAAATGCATCACAAGGTGCACAGCCGGTTGTTATCTACTCAAGTCACATGATCAGCTGGTGCCAACCTTGTAGAGTCAAACAGGTTTGTTATCAGTATCAGCCCACTAATGCATGATTGATATGAAGTAGCCAGGCCTGGGTAAGCTTGCACCAGTCAATGTTACACCTTATCAGCTCTTTAGTAAACACTTGGGAGCCATTGTTGGCATTCGTTCAACTATATATTACCTCACCTTGACTACACTCTAATACGGCATCTCTCTCCTTCAGCGGCCTCACCTGCTGCTCAACTTCAATGGCTGCTACAATACATACTACTGTAGAATTGATATACAAGATATGCTTGCTTTCTTTCTTGCTAATTCCAACTCTGTGTCACCTCTGCATCAGTTAGATGGTAATCAACTCTCATATTGGTCTGCCTTTTATTACATGAAACGCTAGAATGTTTTTACAAATAAGCAAGGAAATCTTTCTTGCAGATATCAAATATTTTGGCACGTTTTCTCACAGGTACAAAGAGAAATTGGAAACTTTTTTATAACTCTTTAAACTGAATTACAGTTTTGAAGTATTTCTTCCTGCTCAAGGACATATTATATACAAGTGGGAACCTCTTATCTTGTTTTGTGGTTTTTGTCAGTTTGTAGAGATAACTAATAAGACTTACAACCAAGAGATTCTTGAAGCAGACCTACTTGTCACAATGACACCAATATAGGCTATCTATGCTGGTGGGTATCTGGGTAGCGTATGAAAAGTAGGTTTATTTATTTCTCTGAGGTGGTAAGTGTAGCCTGGGCACCAAAGTTCCAAAGCAAAGAATTTTCTCAACCGTTCTATATTCAAACTAAACAAATAAAACATCCTAATTTCAATATTGGCTGTACAAAGTATTATTAGCCAATTGCATGGATGACTTACACACATATCTGTAATCTCATTGGATCAAAACAATAAAAGAAGATGCGCTCAACTGATTGTTGTATAAATACTTGGTACATAGGCTATGATTTACAACAAGGTACACATGCTAGCATCTACCGCAAAGTACACCAGCTATCATCAACCATAAGGCTCACAGACTATCATCTATTAGTGACACACAAGCTATTATCTACCATATGGTACACAAGCTATTGTCTACCATATGGTACACAGGCTATTATCTACCATATGGTACACAGGCTATTATCTACCATATGGTACACAGGCTATTATCTACCATATAGTACACAGGCTATTATCTACCATATGGTACACAAGGTATATTCAACCAAAAAGTACACCAGTTACCATCGACCTAATGACAAGCAAGTACTTGGCTAAACATCAATACAAGTTATTGCAGGTGAGGTCTGATATACCACAGTAAAATTAAGGCTAACATAGCCTCAAACTATGTGCCAAGCTATTCATAAGTTTAAGCTACATGTACATCTATCGATTGCCTATTGGTTATCCACTACCGATCACAACTAACTACAAGAGTTTTCCTTTGCATTCTTGTCTAGTTTCCATTTTCTTTCAATTCCGGTTCAGATTCAGGTGTCGGTGTTCGATGTCCTTGTTAACCATAAAATGGATTGCTACAACATCGAACAGACCTTTTTGTACCTTATTTGTGCTCCAGAAATAGTTTTATTGGAAACAATGAATCTGCAAAGTGTAATGTACCTGGATGAATCTCATGTGTAGATGGTGCTTGTATGTACTAACTAGTATCATGTACAGGAAACAAACAATCATTGTCATCGTACATGTACCATACAAGTATCATACATGTACCATACATGTACCATACAAGTACCATACATGTACCACACATGTACCATACAAGTACCACACAAGTATCATACATGTACCATACAAGTATCATACATGTACCATACAAGTACCATACAAGTACCATACAAGTATCATACATGTACCATACAAGTACTATACAAGTACCATACAAGTACCATACATGTACCATACAAGTACCATACAAGTACCATACAAGTATCATACAAGTACCATAGAAGTACCATACAAGTACCATGTAAGTACCATACAAGTACTATACAAGTACCATACAAGTACTATACATGTACCATACATGTACCATACATGTACCATACAAGTACTATACAAGTAACTGATAAGTACTATACAAGTATGATACTTGTATAGTACTTATCAGATACTTGTGGTATAACTCTCGTGTGATACCCGCACAACACTTGCAAGAAATTTTTTTATACTATTTAAGGTTCATCTCATTTACGATTTTCACTCTGACTTTACCACTTTTTTATATTTACACAGTTACAATTTTAATATCATTTAGTAGCATTTTGTGAAAGCAGTTAAGAGTTGTCTTTGCAATGTTAGCTCGACACAACTCCTAAGGTAACTAATGTTGATCTGGCACAAGCTAACAATACAAAATGGTAGTAGGTAGAAGATACAGCCAGCCAAGCTCTAAGGCTAATAATACAAACCATATAACCTCAAGCTTCAATTTGTAGCTTAAACCAGATAAGAATGAAGGTCTCTTTCAGAAAAGGGTTAAAGCGGTGTCACACAAATCGTGAGTTGTCTTCTCGACATGTGCGCTTGAAACTTTCAACTAATTTAAATAACGCGAGTGGAATGTATTCACTGCGGAGCTGCTCTATTCCTGGTAATGGAAGACCATGGATGAAATATACCAGGATTGCCAGAAACCCGAATGGGGTGCAGCCAATTTTTGCCAATGGGAAGTCATCCATGGCGCCCATATTGAATCGGTTGTTCGGAGCGGAAACATGAACTACTGTAGCAGCTCGCAAAATATCGTAACTATTTTATTGAAAATGCGATGTTCTGATTTTTTAGCTTCGGAGCGGAAGCTGCATAAAATCAATAAATTGTAAACCGAGTTTGCCACATACCAAAGATTACATATATGTTATTGTTGGCATATTCAATTTTGTTCTCGGAGCGGATATGGTATTGTAAGTAACAAAACTTGAATTGTCAAAACTAACGCAGTATGCCCACGGCGTGAAATGAGCGTGTTAAAAATTAATTAGACAACGATATTGATTACGAGATCCGAGTGGTCTTGAAAATTTCGGAGCAGTATGGCGGCTCCCACAAACGGCTACATTTGGCTCATCACAAGATTTCTGTTACGCAGCTGCAGCTGGCAATCCTGGTATATGTCATCCATGTGGAAGACTAACTAACCTGAAAACAGAACCATTCTTTAGCTATACTACATTTTTTCAGTCAACTATTCGTAATAATAGTTATATTATAATAATAATATTAATAATCTATCTAATCAATAATTAACAACAGAATAACTTCATTCATTCATAATAATAATGAAATATAAAGTAGATAACTAGAGGATGTGCGTATTCATAAATTAAAAACATACTTTTATTTATGCTTTGTACACTATTCTGGAATGAGGATTTCTTGCCAATCAGTCATTGTAATGTAATGAAAAAAGTGAAATTGCTGAGCAATATTTATCGATGGATATTTGTAACCGTGTGCTGTGCTGACAAAGACATTAGAAAGTGTGAAAATGCTTCAGCTGTGAGTGCTGACGTTGCTGCTGCAAAAAACCAGACCAATGAGATGGCAGCACTTGTTTATCGTGTATGTCAAAGGTCAACATGCTCAGCTGTTTCATGTTTCATAGAAAATCGCTCGTGAACACTCAAACGAGTGGATAACTCGTGTTTATGTTTGTGCTTGGCCGGAAAGGACTTTTATTCGTTGTTGTCACTTCAGTCACACACTATCATAGGTGGTGGAATTTCCAACAATTTTAAAAGGCATTAGACGCTCAATATTGGTTGTAGTTGATTTAATTTAAACTTTTTCCATAGTGGCATATTTAAAAAAAAACTTTGTTTAAAAGTAAATATTCAATCCAAATGTTACAATACTTGTTTAAATACAATATATTATGATGAAGCTGCCGCTAACCACAGCTCTCTAGTCAACCATAGCACTCTATAGACTTCAATAGACTTACTGTACTTGGTTTGCTATGAGGTGATTTTCTCTAACTTTTTACATTGCTTAATGAGAGAACAACTCCACATTCTTTAAAACTGGGTTTGAGTCGGGTAGACGTTACTTATCTGTATGTAAAAAGATTGTCAGAGGATTAGTAACTTTGAAATAATTTTCTCCTGTTGTAAGGTGATGGTTACTTTCGTTGTTCCTCAATAGGGGAGGAGCTTATCCACAGGATAGAGTAGTTTGGTGTAAGCAAACGTCTTTATCGTCTGCTACTCAATCACTATAGGGATAGCTGCAGTCTTTCTCAATCAGCTCATTTACTGCAAACGGTTTATAGCCAGATTGAATTATATAAAATGGTATGTTTCAGATTTGTTGTTATATTTTTGTTTTCTTTGTTTTAAATGTGTTTAAAACAAGAAGATGTATCAAGTTCATCAAAACGGAAATTAAAAAACAACTCGCTAAAGAGTGTCAACTAGTAGTTTTCATCAATAAAAAAGTGGCAATAAGCTTTGTATTTCAAAAAAATGGAAATGCATGTTTCCTCAGGTATGGTGACCATAGACTTTGAAAATTATCTAAAGATGTATGTCGGTGACGTCAAAGCCAAAGAGAGTAGTTTATGTAAACCATTCTCTCTGTCATTGTAGAAATAAACGTCACCAATGGACTCAGAGATGACATCCCTTATGTGTAATTTGATAGTTTTTGTTTTGAGCATCCTACTTGAGAACTGATAAAAGCCCTCAGCCTATTTATTCTCTCAGCCAATAGAATCAATTACCTGGAAATTGTGCAACTCCTAGCGCATGTACATTTAATGGCGCTACCCTCATTTTTCTGCTTAGATGATAAGTTTTTGAACAAAGTTGTTGCAATGGCTATGATTATGCAATCCTTATACTTGGTCTACATTGCATAATTCTTAATTGTCCCTACAACAAACAAACATTTTGGTTAACAGCTTTGTTTGCTTTTTTGAGCTGTATGCAGGTAAACTGTCCACCATCCATACTGCACACCATTATTGAAACCATCAATTAGTATTCTTCAACCATTTAAGATTTGTTGGTAAAGTTGAAATTTGGCAACTTCCAAGGACTTTTGGCAGCAAAAATAACTTCTATTCTGAAATTTTTTTAAACAACTTAATAATTTTTGTTAAAAATGAGCTTCAAAACAAAAGAGACATCAATGGTAATTGTGGAAACCAAAGAGACATCAATGTTAAATGAGGAAACCAAAGAGACATCAAGGAAACAAAAAGGTTTCTATAGTCACAATAACTATTTTCACAACCAGAAAATAAACTCTTCCTTCACGAACGCGTACACATTACCTATTATTGTTCTCGATTATATCAAGTAAAATGAATACTTTGCACGTATTAAAGTTTAATTTATATTTTTATGCGTAACTTAAAAGGAATCAGATATGTTGGCGTAGGTGGTGAAGAGGATGCAGGCGGTGGAGGCGGAGATGGAGATGGAATCGGAGGGAGTGGTATCTGTGGTGGTGGTCCCATATTAAATGGGACTCGTTTCACATTTTGTGCTCTAACATCGATCAATGGTTCAATCTCTTCATATATAGAAATTGAATCTTGTTCTTCATTCAAATCATTTGAAACTGTTGGATGTATGGTACAGCGACATCTGGTGTGAATTGGTAGTTCCCTCTCTGCGACAACACCATTACATCGTGATGTCATCCAATCCTTCAACAGCTGTGTCATCTTTTGAATAGTTAGAATCAAAATTGCTGTGATAAGCGATGTGAATGTTGATATCGCAATTACTTTATGTAGGGGTAAAGAGTTGTCTTCTCTTTCACCACTTTGTCTCAGAGCCACCACTGTTTGGTTTTGGGTAGAGGGGTTTAAGGTTGTCACGTTTAATATACTTATTGTTGCCATCTTGAATTTCATATCTTGATTTGCAGTGCTTCTTTTTGCAAATAAAATAGTTTTTTCTTCATGCTGTTGTCTTGCTTGTCGACTCACTAAAAAAGGAGCAAGTTGGAGTTTCAAACCAGTGAAAATTTTTGGAATAAAAAAGTTCTTTTTACTCTTGGGTATCTAAAATTCACAGAGATAAGGGAGTTGATAATACTAAGTAGTTTACTAGAATGAGCAGGCTGATGGGTTACTCAACTAACAACTCATGCATGAATTAGGGAATGAATCAGTTTTAATTCAAGAATCAATACTAATAGGCTATTTCCTTATGCATTCGGGACAAACTGTCAATGATCTGAGAATGATTCAAAGCGTATGACGTTTTTATCACCATTGTGGTTGCCTGCAAAAAGCACTTCCTGTTCAGTTTAGTAACTATATATGACCAGTACTAGCTACTAACCTGTTACACTGACTTGTAAGTTGGCAGGTTTCATATATCCATCAGGTACAGGCATACCTCCCACAAAGCCAGACATATCTCCATCACGACCAGGCATATCTACGCCATGGTCAGATAAATGCTGACCATCCAGCTCTAAATGCTGACATTGCCCCATCAAGTATTGGTCCTCCTTATCACAAGCAGCTGTGTACCAGTACTGATCTGTAGGGCACTCGCCTACCTGCATTTGTAGGCTCAGTGAAGTCAGTAGGTAAACCGTCAATAGCTTTTGACACCTAAGTTTTTGCCTGCAAACACACAAATGAGATCTTTAGGATGTGTCTGTTACTAGCTGACAGAGCCCTGTTCCATCAACACCTACAGATTACTCACTCGCATATCTGGTGCTTCAGCAGTAAATCCGTCAAACAGTACATGAACAGGAAATAAAAGCATTTACCAACCGAAGTCAAAAGGCTCCGGAGCGTAAGCTGTTGACTATTTATTCAGTATTTAGCCAGCAAATCGATTACCATTTTATGAACCTGCTATGTTTGCTACATGCACATCTTACAGCAGGTAAACTTGGTCTGAGTATGTTTTAAACTTAAATTCAGAAGCGATTATTGTTTATACAACCAACCAGTTTACTGTTTTATAGATAGATGAGGTAGATGGCTTCATATTGTAAGCATTCCGAGTTGTAAATAATGAAGGATGAAAAAATCAAACAGGGGTCATCAATTTTGACACAATCACACCCATCAGCTCGGCTATGTCTCTCTGATCTAAAACACAGTAGTTGGCGCTGCCGCCATTTACTATGTGTTAAAGTAAAAAAAACATATCAAAAGGTTTGAGCCCCAAAGAACAATTAAATGAAAATTTTACTAGTTACAGAAAGTAACACAACTATTGCTGCTAGAATAGTCAGTTCTCTGCATGAGATATCTCCCCTGTGTGTTGCATTAGTCTTCGCGACTTTTTAGCTGCTTTTGCTGAAGGAGACAAGCAAAATAAGAAACATTTTATTGAAATTTATAGCGATTCCTGGTAATCGGACTTTGATCATCCCCACTCTCTCTGTACCATTTTTTCTCCCCGAACAAATTCTGATAGTTTTCTCTTACACTCTGTTTACACTGGTGAGCGCCACAGAGTAAACGCGCACTCCGTGAAAATGTGAACACTGGAGTTGGTGGCGATTACGCCAGCTGTTCAGATAAGTTAGCATCAATCTAGGTTCCGTATCGTCTCCAAATAGAAACAGGGCCCAAGGTGTTTTAATACGAATATGGAACTAATGTGCAAAATAAACGATGGTCTAAACAGGCACTTTGGTGCGGACAAGTACCGAACAGTAGCTGCTACAGTTTTTTACCCTGTTTCGAAGCGTACAAGTGTAAACCGAGCCTTTAACACTTGATATCTTACTCTTTACGAGGGGTCAAATATAATTACACCTGACCTGAGCATGTCTCTGTCTACTCTTACCACTAGTCTATCATCCATAATTGACAAAATTAACCCCAAATTTTCTATCAAATGTTAAGTTTCAGAAATAATTCTAGAAGACACTAAAGAAACAATACATACTTACATGTTACTGATCAGGAGCTCCTTTCTCACACAACAGCACAATGTATAAGTCTATGACACTTCCCCCTCAGTGGATATGCTTGAATGCACTTCTCTTATTGCTTCAAATGAGCAATTTCATCATCACATAGCTTATCATTTGACTTTAATCTACAGTCTTTGTGGCTATTGTTTGTTGTATCGCATGACAAGAATACAATAGCTTTGGCATAGCTAGTTTATCAACTTTAGTATCTGTCATCCACAAGTATTCGTCCCTGGAGCTATGCTATATTCTACACCATAATCACGCTCCATATAGATGGTGTTCATTTTATTAAGCTACCCCTCAATACTACAGTAGCGCTAACTAGACAGTCGGCTGCTTGGGTTTTCTTAGGCAAGAAATGAATGCGGATACTGATGGTAAGAGTACATATGCCAGGGGTCGCTAGAGTATTGCGGCAATTGATTCTATTGGCTGAAAATAAAAATATGCTGAGGATTGTTGTTAGTTTTCAAGTAGGACGCCCCAAACAAGTACTATCAAATTAGGTGCAAGGGACATCATCTCCGAGCCTATCGATGAAATTTTTTTTTAAGATGACAGAGAGGGTAGTTTACATAAACTACCGTCTTTGGCTTTGCGTTACAGTATAACAATATAGATAACTTTCCAAGTCTGTGTTCATGATATCTAGGGATATTTGCTTCCGTTTTGCAAAGACACAGAACACATTTTAACTTTTTATTAGGTTAAATTGCTAATTTAAACCCTTTGCCGGGTAAGTTTTTTATTTCCGCTAAGGAAGTAATATGTTTTCTTTATTGTGGATTCATTTTACACAAACAAAAAAGGATATAAGAACAAATCAAATAACAAATCTGAAACGTACACTTGTGTATAATTCTATCTAGCGGAAAGCTGTGTCCGGTAATTGAATTGATTGAAAAAGACGGTTTTTATTTTAGTTTTTTTTAGTGTAAGTGCTGATGGTTGCGTATGGACTCCTATTACCGCAGACCCCAGTAAGTTGTCACTGCATGATTTTCAACAAATTAGTACAATCAAACTACAAGCCTGTAACAGTCTGCTGATACATGGAGTAAACAAGCCTATTAATAGTCAACAAATATCAGTGTTATGTAATAGATTTATTGTCTGCCCATCAAGGCTTGTCATCAATTTTGTCTCGCTAGAGTTAGTAGGGGATTGTGTTATTTATTCCTCTGCGTAACAGCTAGCTACCTATCCGTGCCAGCACCTACCTCTCCTTGCCAGCACCTAGCTGTTCTTGCCAGCATCAATATATTTTTTTTCTGACAGAGGTGTCCTTCTACAGGTGAGAACAATTTATCAACATATTTCAATTTTACAGCCATTGGACTTTTCTGTACATAATTGAATTTGTTTCCTAGCCTTATTTTTTATGTGTTTGTCACAAAAGTTAGACTGGCTTGAAGTATTTTCAATTATAATGTTTATAGAAAAATCCATGGGACATTTTGAGCAGGCGTCATGCAGTTGCTTTTAAATTCAAACGTTTGCAGTTTTGTAGAAAGGAGAGCACAATGAAGGACGTAGCAGTGGATGATCTGTTGTGTACCAAAGTCTTGTATTGGCACAGGAGATGGAGGGAAGGTGTGGTGACTCATGTAGAACAGACATGTATGTAGCTATACTTTCTTATATTATAGTGAAAACGCAAGAAAAATGGCCTTCCTGAATTTTGGTATTCACCCATCAAACTCATTTTAACTACACCCCTTCATTGTGAAACCCCCTCCACCCTCCCCCGGACACAACCCCCTCCACCCTCCCCCGGACACAACCCCCTCCACCCTCCCCCGGACACATCCCCTCCACCCTCCCCCAGACACAACCCCCTCCACCCTCCCCCAGACACACCCCCTCCACCTTCCCCCAGACACACCCCCTCCCCCCACCTAAGCCCTTCACATACTTAGAGTGACCTCTCCCACCTGTAGTGGATGTACCAACCACCACAGAGTTTTTTTTATGTGTAAAACTGTATACATTGTTCATTATCTATACAGGGTCTCATTGTATCACTGTAAGAGATAGTAAAAGTAGCGGCTCTATACACAGACATCCATATCAGATAAGATTGGTGAGTGAGTAGTTAACCACATACCTATGTTATGTATGCTGCAGTCAGCATTTCTGACCTGCAAGTCCCGCGTAGTATGGCGTTACCATTTAGCAATTCAAATTTTGCAAACCATCAAGGCTTTTAGTTGCTGTTGCGCTTCATTTCTTATTCAGCTATCAAACATTTGTTACTAGTTCCAAGCTTGATAATTTGCATCAATTTGTGACTACTTCCTGCAAACTAAGTGATCTCAATTAAAACGTTTCTATTTTTTACCTAATGCGAATAAAGCAGTCACAAACAAACGAATAGTTCAAAATTAGTCCTGTCTACATTTTGTATGTCTGACAGGCTTCATTGCTGTAAATCTTACAAAACAAGCCGTTTTGTTATTTATAATTTATTTGTGTTCTCTTTTGATTGAGCTCCAAGTCTGGAATCCTTGCTGCACTTTCTAAGGCCAACTGGTTTACTTGTATAACTTTGTTAAGTATAACTTTGAAAGTGTTGAGAGGTTGAGGCCAGATTAGTTGGAAACTAGTTCTTTCTGAAAGAAATTACAATCTGGCACGCACGTTGTATTGTAGTTTGGGGGATGCAAGGCATTAGAGTTTGGAACACGTACTGGTGAGTATCAGCCTTGGTATGATTTCTTACAAACAATTCATAATGGGCAGTTTTTTTAACTTTGATACGCATGACAGAAATTGATTTTATTAATGTCTATCATTTTTGGTACAGGCTGTTTGAAGTATGGCAATAGCTGCAAACTGTCAAGTTCTGCTTGGGCATGTACAATACGGTAGCTTGACCAACATTCAAAAACACATCAGAGACCTGTGTCTACACAGGCTACGGTTTATGATAAAAATATGGGACCAAGCTGGTATTTGAATGTTGAAGTGATCTACTGAGATTTGTTATTTTGATAGTTTTGTTCAGCATGCAGCTGAGCTTAATTAGGTGCTTAGAGCTAAGTTATTGGGCAAAAGCTTGGCTAAGTATTGAGCATTGCAAATATAACAAGTTCCTGTTCAGAATTGTCTTCTCTTACAAGAACTATATGTTGCGAAGACTAATAATCCAACTTAATAATGATTACTATTATTACAATAATAAACGATAACTACCACAACAATACAAAAAAACACAATTATATTTGACATCGCTAATGTATATTAATGTTATGGCACACAGATAGTCGACATCATAGATTATCTCAAAACTTATTAACTTGAACCCCGGCTAACGACCTTGCATGATGCTCTGTTTTGGTTGTAGTTGTTTGCCGCGACAAAAATTAAAATATTGGTTACCATAAAGCAACTCTGAATTTATTCTCTATGCATAGGATTGGGAAAGACAACTCCTAAATTTATTACATGAGTTGTTTCTTCTTGTCCTATTTTTTAGCCACCGGCACAAAAACAGTAGCACATTTGTCACTACTGTGGAATTGCGTTACCTTAGCTGTTAGGGCTTAATAAGTATCCTACAAGTTGGTTTTGGTTTACTATTTAAGTTGTAAGTCGGGTAATTCATTGCACTCATTCTTATTATCTACTGAGCTGATATCGTTAACCTTCAACTGATGTTCTTAATATTCAAAAATCATTAATTTTTTTTGTGAAACAATTCTGTAGTTTTCATTATATGCCAGTTGATCTATTCGCAGGCTAAACTGCTGGTTTTTTAATTTAATTTATGATATAATGTTATAAACTTGCAAAAAAAATATAAAATCAAAAAATATATAACGTCATCATTTGAGTTTGTTAAAAAAGAAAATCTTGCCGATCACCGAATAAACTAGAAATTATCCGAGCCGATCTGGTTCTACTGAATAGATGATCTTCAGTCAATTATTTATCACCAACAGCCAATTGGCAAATATATTAATGAATTTTCGTTGAGATTGAAAACCAGTTTTTATCTCATTAACCAAATAATATCATAACAACAACTAGTTATCCCCATCAAAAATTTAATAAAGATCTTTTTAAAAGTAGATCACATGTTAGTTTTTATCAATATTTGATAATTCCGCATCACTCTTTCATCTAGCGTTTATGGTCGTTGTTTTTTTCTTGTTTGCTCATCACCAGCCTGTTTTTATTCAGTTGAAAATGATTTTTACCAAATTCATTTTTAATTTATCTACTACAGCAATGTTTAATACTATTCTTTAGAGATACTCTTGGAAGTTGGTACATCTATGAGCGATGAAGACATGAATTCATTCATAGTACCGGTAAGCCCTCAAACTTGATTAAAAATAAAGTTTTTCACATTGATGGACATTGTATATTTCAAATTCCCTGCTCAATTTTTTTGTTGTTTTGTTCTAAACAGTTACATGTTTAGCTGATTAGATTGTTTGAATGAAAGAAATTGCGAGTATTTTGCACTCCCTTCAAGTTACGAGATGTTTTGTTGCTATATAGCTTACTTCTGTGCAATGAAGCTGTGTCCTACAAGGTAACACAACTCTTACTAAGCTAGCTTCCTTTTCTCACTCAAACGGTTTTCGGATACGGTTTTCTCCAGTTTGATACCCTTGAAGCTCATTTTTGTAAGGTTTATGAAACTTAAACGCCTGAAAAAAGTGATTGGTTGAAACTGGAGTTATCCTCTCTCTTAGAAAAACTGTATCAAGCCAGTGGAAGTGAATCTAATAATGTGCGACACGTAAAACAGGCAATGACGTGCACAAAAAATTGTTGAATTGAAATTTTCTTGTCATATATGACAAGCTGTTCCATTCTAGAACATGTTTGTAAAGTGATATTGCCCTACGCTGGCTAAAAATTTTCACTATCAATCATGTCCTAGAATCAATCAAAATTTATTATGAAAGGGGTAAAAGTTTAAGGTATGCCATAATACAATTTAATGTTTTTATTAGCCAGGTTAAGAACAAACCGTACAATATCCGTGAAAAAAATCTTTGAGAATGTGCAAAAGCAATGATTACCTGAGAGTTATTTATTCTGTGAGATTATTGGGTGATGTACAGACAAAGTCTTATA
Organism: Cryptosula pallasiana; assembly: GCA_945261195.1. Lineage (NCBI taxonomy): Eukaryota > Metazoa > Bryozoa > Gymnolaemata > Cheilostomatida > Cryptosulidae > Cryptosula > Cryptosula pallasiana. Next base: position 27,972,439 of record OX183131.1, on the reverse strand, counting down.
AAGAGAGCTATGACTATTGTATAAAATGGACGAAAGTGTAGCTCAAACATAAATAGTAGTAATATAGGAGCAGATTACCCAATGTTCCAACAGTAAATGGTAATTTCCTAGTAAATGTGTATTATCCCATCTCTTTGCCTGCTTTTAGATATTGGAAACAGAAGAAAGTGGGCCAACAGCAGACTGGGATGAATACTTTAACGCAGGAAATGCCACTGGTTAGTAGTTATTTCTATATTAATTGACTTCTAGACCTTTCTATCTAGCAATAATCAGGGACTTTTGTATGTTATGAACGGTTGATGTTCACCTATTTAATCAAGTTCACCTCTTTCTCTAGCTATTACTGTATACGGCCTAAAAGATGCACTCACTAGCTGCGAATTGATAGACACAAGAAACGATGTAAAAGTCTAACTTCTAGTATGAATACCAGTGGTTTTAAACAACTTGACCTCAACTTGACTGGACTTGGCCTGGACTTGACCTCAATTAGCCATCAACACTTTTACCAATCGACCACCAGATGTAGCCAAGGCAACCAACCAAACAGAAAAGTCAAGTGTGAAAAATTGACCAAACTTTGGTGTGCTAGATAGAAAGCTACAAAAATACGATAGTGAGATCATGCACTTATTACAGCTAGCCACCTACTGACTGGCACAAGCTCTCCTATTCACACAATTGGTTATAGGTAATGTAATGTAATGTAATGTAATGTAATGTAAACAGTCGTATTGGCTCCTAGAAAGCAAGCCCATTGTATCAATGTTCATAATCCTCTTCTAATGGGCCGGCTTTGTGGGGGTATTTGTTTAGGTCTCTGAAGGAACATCTTTCCTCGCTATGTAGCACCATCTGGGGTCTTCCAACTTTCCAAACTATGGGAGTTGTGCTGCCAAAGGGAGATAACCCAGTCATAACAACCGATAACTTCATGCCACATATAAAAAAAGAAAACGGGGCTTTTAATTGCGCTTGAGTATTGGAGCTTGGGGAACTTAAAGGAAAGGGATGGAGGTTTAGATTGGGAGAGTTTCAATAGGTTGAGTTGGTGGCCTGGGGAAAGGGGTAGGAGTGGTGGGGCATTACTTCACTAAGGGTACTGGGTGCTAAGGCTAACAGCATTGGGTAAGGAAAGTACTGCATCATCTCTTTTGGGTTTGGAGGTGGCTGGAGAAGAGAAGAGGGTAGAAGGAGGGTAGAGCAAGGAGGGGAGGGTAGCTGGGATGTGGGACAAACGGGAGGGGTAGCAGGGGGGTAGGACAAGGGAGAAGGGGTAATAGAAGTGTAGGAAAAAGGGGGAAAAAGGGGTACACTCAAGATAGTTTTACACATTTAAATCAATCACTACACATCAAAATAAAAAATTCAAAGACGAATGATTGATAAAAGCGCAAGCAGACACATTCTGTTGATTTATTTTTAGATAATCACACACTTCAAGGTTGAATTGAGATTAGGTAACTTTTTACTAGCATATACAATGCATAGATTACAACTGTGACTCGCATCTCTATCTCATTGCAGAACTAGTGTTTATTGGTTTATCTTTTTTGTCAGTTGGACGAAAGTAGTAGAAAGAGTCATTTCCATGGCAGTTGTTGACTTCATCGCAATGATTTGTATTGTTTGTATAAAACAGAGACAGAAATGGCTTTCACCAGAGATGAGAAAGAGGAAACTATGACAAGAAAACGTCAAAAACTTCAAGAAGCACCTAGAGAAAGTTTGGTGAAACTTTGCTCAGGTATATGTGATGGTTTATGTCATAGCCAGTGTCGGCTATATCCTTGCCATGAAATTTTTCTGTCTTGCAACTCAAAACATAACATGTTCTCACCATTCACATTACCAATGAAAATAAGAAAGTTCTGAATTTGTGAAAAAAATGGTATGCTCAGATTGTGCATTCACTTCATACTAATAGTAAGCCCTCAAATGAAATCAACTTCTGTCCATTCTTGTTTCCTGTTTCCCAATGCTACACTTTACTTCCTTTTTTTATTTTTTTTGCCTGGCACTCCACCTGTTTTCATCAGCTGCATTTATTCATGAAAAAAAATCATTTGCATGTCTCTATGTTTTACAAATGTCTTGCAATACAAATAATTCACAAACCCTCGATGATATCATTGCAACTGTCATGTATATATCAGGTTGTACAATACATCACTTCAAATAAATTTATCATCATGGTCTGGAGTAGTAACTTTCGGTCTACAAATTATTTTCTCTATCAGGCACAAATTTTTCTAAATTAGGTTGAGCTATATACCATAACAACTGAGTGTAAAGATCACATAAATTACAAGATTGACAGCAAACACAATTTATATTAGGCTTTGTTTCAACTGTAAAATAAACAAGTTCTGATATAGGAGCGATCAATTTTCTACTAACTTTCTTGGAAGAGAGAATATTTACAAAGAAGTTTTATTATTTAACTGAAGTTTAGGGAGTCAAAGCTAAACACCGCCAAACTATAATTTTTTTGATGGACTCCGTATCTGGTAAGAGAACATGTATCATACGCAGTTAGCAATTTCCATTGCATTCCTTAGGTGAATAGTAAAGAAACTTTCCTATTGCCCTCCCTTCATCCCAAGCCCTGTTTATGTCTAAATTTACCCTCACAAAATGCCAGCTTATGTATTTTTACGTTGTCCCACAAGATAGATGCTAGTTTTAAAATTGTATAATCATATTTTGTATTATCTAACACAGATGGTGATGTAACAACTACCATAGTACATGACGCAATAGCTAGTGAAGACCGCAAAGTAATGACTGGCAGAGATACTGATGTCACATCTAGCACAGATGTTGATGTAATAGCTGACACAGATGGTGATGTAATAGCTAGCACAGATGCTGATGTAATGGCTAGCACAGATGGTGAGGTAAGAGCCAGCAAAGATGTTGATGCAATAGCTAGCAAAGATGGTAATGTAGCAGCCAGCACAGATGATGATGTAATAACTAGCACAGATGCTGATGTAATGGCTAGCGCGGATGCTGATGTAATAGCTAACGAACACGCTGGTGTTGCAACTGATGAGAGCCTAGAGAGGATGTGGCAGATTTCAGGCACTGCAGGTATGCTTTGGTCTTTGTAAACATTAGAACTTTCAAACTAAACCACCAAACTTGACTAAAAGACGAAGATCCCTGTGTTTTAGCTAAAGAAGACTGGCTTCTCACCAACAAACAAGCGATTGCATCTGACATTTCATCTGAGGGTGAAGACGAGGAAGGTAAGTAACAATCATGCATGTTGGTTTCTAGATCCATCCTTAAATGTCACAAAAAATCTCAGAAGGACCGAAAAAGTTGTTGGAGGATAAAATATTTATTCCGGAGGCTTTAATCTGACAAAGAATATCCAAGTAGAACATGGAACTGGCACCAGCAAAATGAGGAAAGATTTGACAAGTTTTCAAACTGTTTGAAACCTTTCTAAAGTCCAGCTGGTTTTTAGAAAATCATGCAACACATCTTTTGGCTAGTTATCGCATAATAAATCAGTTATCAATAAACTTAAATATTGGTCCCCGTTCCTCTGCAGTAAAGTTTTTAACATTGACATCGGTTTTAAAATTTATCGTTTTCTTCTTACTCTAAATTATTTTAACAGAATTCGGCTTTCAAAGTGGGTTTGCACAAGAAAAGTGTGCTATCTATTTGCTTACATTGAAGCCTCAGGATAAACGAGAGTATATTGTTTCCCTATCTTTTGGCAGAAACTATATTGATGTTTTGGCTAAAGACGTTAGTTTTGGAAAGTTTATTGAATTTGAGTTTTAATCAACATTAAACTTGTCAGAGATTGTTAAAGGCTTTCATCATCTATTATAAAAAACTCAAAGATGATCTAAACTATTTTAGAGTCTTTCCCAGTCATTGGTCCAAAGAAATCAAAGGATGACAAACGCTACTACTGCTTATTTTGCCAGATGCCTCAATTCAAATTACGAAGGCATTTGGAAAGACACCATGAAAAAGAACCAGGAGTGCAAGAAATGATGAATGCATCAGGAAAACAAAAGCAAGCCTTTCTGACCAAGCTGCGAAACATGGGAAATCATCGACACAACAACGAAGTTATAAAAAAAGGTAGTGGAGAAATAGTTGTAGTATATAGGTCGAAAGGCGCAGCTGAAAAGAAGCATTCTCGCTATGCACCTTGTATACACTGTTTTGGATGGTTTGAGAAAAGAGAACTCTGGAGGCACATAAAGAACTGTGTTCTAAACAAAGGAGAAACAACATCCCTCAAAGGCTCAACTAGAGATGGTGAGATGCTAAAACAAACAGCTTCTGAGATGTCAGATCGTTTCAAAAGAGTTTTGACTACCTTCAAGAAAGATGATGATGTCGCTGACTTTATCCGGAGAGATAAATTACTCTGTGAATTCGGTGAGCGGCTGACCTTGAAACATGGCCATGATGTGGATAAGTTTGTACTCATTCGTTCCAAATTACGACTGATGGGAAGGCTGGTGTTGGAGATTAGGAAACAAAACCCAAAGGTTTCCACCACAGAAGAATCAATACACCCAAAGCATTTTGAGCTGATCCTTGCAGCAGCCAGAAAAATGACTGGATTTTCCTCATGCGATAATCTGATTGACAAACCGAACACGGCACAAAAACTTGGAGCATATTTTGTGAGAATTATTGATGTACTGATGTCCACAGCTATTGAACAAAACAATGCTGATTTGAAAAGTCGTTGCAGAGAGCTGAAACAATTGTTTGATATTCGTTGGAAAACAGAATTTGTTGCAAATGCAGAGAGGTCCACTATTGAGAAAATGAAAAACACAATTAACATTGTGCCTTTAACAGAGGATGTCAAAAAACTATCAACATACCTCAAAGCTGAAATGATCACATGGCGTAGAAAACTGGAGGAGAATCCATCATGTCAGTCTACGTACAAGCAGTTGACTAAAATTGTCTTGGCCTCAGTGATAATTTTTAATCGTCGTCGCTCTGGGGAAGTTAGTCGCATGAAAGTTCGCGATTACCGTAAGAGTACAACAGGAAGTCAGACAATCAGCCAGCACGATCTTGACCTGACACCGCTTGAGAGGCACTTTGTCGGTAGCTATACTAGAATAGAACTGACCGGAAAGAAAGGACGAACCGTTGCCATTCTCCTGTCTAAAACTGTAAAAGAATCTTTGGATTTTCTTGTTGAGAACCGCCAGCTTGCAAAGGTTCCCGATGAAAACCAGCATCTGTTCTCCACACTAACAAGAGAAGGATATTTTAGAGGTTATGCAGTCATCAAAGATTTTAGTCAAAAGTGCGGCGCCGTGAGACCCGAAGCTCTGAGATCGACAAAACTCAGAAAACATATCGCAACCATGACTCAGATTTTAAACTTTGACGACAATGAACTTGATATTTTAGCAAAGTTTATGGGGCATGACATTAATGTTCATCGAGATTTTTATCGTTTGCCCGATGAAGTGGTACAAGTTGCGAAGTTGTCAAAGTTTTTGATAGCAGTTGAAAAAGGAGAAATTGGGAACTATCGAGGCATGAGGCTTGAAGAAATTCCCTTTCCAGAAGATGAACTAAAAGGTAAGTTGCAGTAGCCTTCAAACTTTCTCATTAGTCGCTATTGAAATGGATCAATGAGAATAAAAATTTCTGTATAGTTACACTCGCCAAGGGATATAATAAACAAGGATTGCATTTTTTGCTGGTCTTTGTACATCTTGAAAAATTAAGCAAAAACTTGCTTCCAGAAATGTAGCTTCTATAACCTATTGATGACATTTTATGAGTGAGTTTCACCGGAGAAAATGTGAAACCCTGACACCCGAGTAAAACTTTCATTCGCTTGTTTCCACCTCATTCAAAACCAGAATAAATTGTGATGACGACAAGAAACTCAAACTTCACTTATGAAAATGAGAAAACGAGGAGAGTATTTTCTTTTTGCTCATTTTTGACAAATCAGTAATTACACAAAAAAACATTATCTAAAAGCTTTAAATGACCAATAATCATAAAACGGTGTTCTGCAGTCACTAAACTGAAAACTAAAATGGCAATAACTCGTTTAAAGACAAAGATGTTGTAATCCAACCAAATCGAAAGCAGTAACCATAAACCATTGGACAATGTTATGGTAAACTGAAAATGTGTTTTGATTGGTCCACGCTTACAAATTCAAATAAAATAAAGTTGCGTGCAGATACGCTCTTGCTTTCGTTTCAGGCTGAATGTATAGAACATGGAGCTTCCTGCACCACACCTAGGACTAAGGGCGTTATTTAAAAACTACAGATATGAGGGTAATTATTGCTGGCTTGTGCTGTCATGAGCTCCAGAGCTAATCTACTCTTTGTTTGTATAAACCAAAAAAAACACTTTGGTTACTGATCAAGAAAATTTTTAATTGGTTGTGAACATGAAATGGTGAAGTGGATTTATAAAAGTCTATTTGATTCATAATTTCTATAGATTTACCATTTAGGAGCAGCACTGGCAATTTATTGCAATAATACTCTTTGGGGTTTGGAAATGACACAGGCGTATCACAAATTAACCAGTTCTGTACCTACCTCAATTTATCAACTGATTGCAAATGTTTTGTTAGTTACAGGAATATACTTGCTCTAAAATCCACCACAATAACATATATCAAGCAGTGCAATCCAGGCTGTAGACGGAGTGTAATATCTGTCCACCACTAACCTTGAGGCATTCTCACCACATTTCCAGTGATGAATCTCTGTTGGTCTGCGTTAGTTGAGCATTTGAAACGTTTATCTTTGCTATTGCCTATAAATGTGGGTTATTGAAAAAAGCGGAGCAACATGAAATGCAGCTTTGGCTGGTTTGCTTTCTGAAGAACTGGATTCCCGGGCCGCAATTAAAAACCAAGCTCTCTGAGACCTAGCCCAGATAGATGTGGCCATATTCCCAGACACACAGATGTGAGAGCAAAAATTGTCACCGAGGTAACAAGGCCCAAGCAATGATTATCAAGCATATAACTAACCATTAAAAACCGTAAACTAGTTCCACAAATTTTGTTTTACCATGCAAACAAAGATTTATCATCTCTCACATTCATTTCCAAATACATGTGCTAAAAAGCCTTTTTGAGACACTCAATAGCTAATTACGTGAATTTTGGCAACTGCGGGGCATATGCGGGGACGGGTGCCCTGCACCCCACCCCTCCCCCGCACTCCCTCCCTTCCCACCCAAAAATAGTAGTGAGTCAAATTTTTGGAACCTACGCCCCTGCACTCGATTAAAAGAAAAATTTTGGGGTATGAGAGTGGATGTGATAAGAAAGCAACATGAAATTCCAGATGTTATAGTCCAACGACAGATATACAAATGAAAACCTTCAAACAAAACCTCAGCAGTTGAATCTCCATCGAAACTACCAAAAGCCATTATACGGTCTCCAATAAAGGTAGGAACAGCTGGTCAAAACCAACACATATCATTGCTCCACAATGATTGTTTTGTTTTAAAGAAAGACTGACTACGTGTCCTGGTTTTTTTTGTGCAGATATGCATAACAACTTTTGTCGTTTTCATAGAGCACTAAGCTAAACCCTGAGTAAATTCTAATCAAAAATTCTACTTTTGCAAAAAAATAGTGCATATTTTAGTTGCCTCCTTTCTCGGTTAGCTGCAATTACCGCGTCGACCAAGAGTCATTCAAATACTTTGAGTTCTTTGAGGACTTTCAATATATAATTTGGAAAAATAGGATGTAAAATGTGTATATACATAGCAGCTAGTGGCTTAGCAGGGTTAGCACTTTGCACTTCTTATACCTCTAGCCGCTTCAAGCTACATTCCACCAGAATACAATGCAAACTCTCCAGATATTTTGTACGATTTGCAAGTTTGTGCGTACCAAAACCATATTACTTGTCTATTTTTGACTGTTAGATTTTGCTAACTATCGATTTTGAGTGCTCAGTGGAAAAAAGTCTTGTTTTCTATTTTTCATTGTTATTTTGAATGATCATCAAGTTTCACAGAAAATAACCAAACATAATTTGATATTATTGTCGAATCTTTTATTACTTTTGAAGATAATATTGACAATAAAACTTGACAATGTTTTATAGGGAAGTATATAACTTATCATGCTATGTGTGTCTCTGTGAAAGTTGTTTCACAAAGAGGGGGTAAACAAAATGAGGCCAGCTGATTTGGTTTGAAAAGCATATTGTAATGGATTTCACCGTCCACTACTGGACACAACTACTGCCGGCTGTGCAAGGACTTAACTCCTGCCCTGTACAATTCCCTAGCTACCCAGTCAACACTGGCATAACAGGGTAAGATCTGCTTCAAATGTCCTGACAGGTATACAAGCCTGCCAGAGACTACTGCAACTCCAAGTGTTCCAAGTCAAGAGAGAGATGTTCACAAGTATAAGGGGTATTTATTTCTGAGCTCTCTGGCACCAACATCACAATTTATAAGATAATGTTAACATATACAAACAACAAGCTCACTGAAGCGTACATGAATTTAGCCAATGACATTGCTAAGATTGTTTATTTTCCAATCAGTTAAGTTAGTAGGCGGAGCCTTTGCCTTCTCTAGCAGTGGTCTCTGCTAGCAATAGTCCATGCTTGTCAGAGCTTGTTCATCAGGTAAGGGTACACAACTGCTACAACTTGTTACAGGGGGTAGCAACTACCAAATTCCCCCCACAATATTCTTTAATCACTCGTTCAAATCTCTAGCAAGTGGTTTGTAGAGCATCAAAACAGTTTGGACTATTTCAAAATAGTTCAATAGATCATGGTTTGTGAATAGTTCATACAAGTTCAAACTAGCTCAAACACTCTGATGTTTTGCAAATCATCTAAAATATTTAAATAGCCGCAGATATTTTCCAAAACAGCTAGATGGTTTTACAGTTTCTGTGGTTGTTGCATGGAAAGCTCATGTTTTTGCCCAAGTTTTTCATCAGCCAATAGTGAGACTAATCATGCCTGAATTACACTACAAGCCTGTGGTAATTTTTCAAAAAATCCGAAGTTATACAAACTGTGTATGCTATTATAAAACTTTCTAAATGATTAGCTTTCCAAAGAAACTATGAGCCACCATTAGCACCTCTTGAGTGACTCTTCGCTTCGTCGCATCTGAATAGATTGAGGGACATGCTCTTTATTAATGTGTTTGTGTATTATGAATTTTTATTATTCAGGGCTTGGAAAATCACGTTGAAGAGATTAAAATGGAAATGAACAGCCTTATAGAAGAAACAGATCCAACTGACGAGGCCGTGTTACACGAATTGCAGAAATCACGAAGTCAGCAAATGAATGGAGAGGAAGCAGAGAAAGTATTCCAAAATTATCCAATTCTGACAGACACGAGATACGTAAGTAAACCATCACGCATTCTGTCTCGGAGTTGCTGTGACGAGAATCATAATTACTTTAGTAGCTAATAAGTAACAAGCCTTACACTTGAGCTTTAATGGTGCACTGCTGCAGATTGCTTCAGCCAGTCAACTGTTGGAGTGGTCTTTTCCTTAGTGCCAAATAGTAATACATGTAAATAGTCACAACAAAGTTTTTAAAAATAATTTTAAACTGGCTCATTCAGAGGTATACAAGAGATTTCTCTACCAATAACATTAGAAATCTCTTGAGAAGTTTTAAAATGAAAAATTGTGAAAGTAATAGTCCGCTAAAAATAAAAGTAAAGAAAATGGAAACAAACTGAGAGAATTTTGTGGAAAAACCTGGTGAGTTGACCCAAGTGACAAGTTACATGTACTATCTATGTTCCAACATGAATAATGAGTACACAACTCCTAAAGTTCATACACACAGTACATTGAAAGCTGCTGTGCAGGGGGGCATCAGCACAGTTGATACAAAGTGCTGAGGCTCTTTGATGTGGGAGAGCAGAGAAGAAAATTGGGTAGTTTATGACAAACACAAAGTTTTATTGGTGTCAGTAACACATTAAGCAAAAAAGCCACTATAAAAATTATTTTGAACTTTGGTTGAAACATATTGTAAAGAATTTTACTTGTACCAAACAACTGCTGGAGAAAGGTATGCCCTGTGCAATCTGCAGACAACTGATAAGGTTGTCGTGCTAACAACACACTGTAACACATGGTAGCAACTACACTAAGCTGTACCAGGTAGAGAGCGCTACTGTAAACAGTAGTGACGGCTTCTGTTACTAGATATCAGTGTATAAGGATACACTGGGTTCTTCTGTGTATGGAAGAACCAACAATTAAGCCGGCAAACTTAACACGTGTGGGAGAAATTGCTGGCGAGTCAAGCTCACCTGGCCCAAGGTGAGATAGTTGTAGCTGACCATAATTACCTGTGGAAAAAGACACCAAAGATTACAAGTTGTCTCCTCCTAACGACCTAACGTCTGAAGAGAGGACAACTCTTGTCAATATAAGCAAAGGTATTAGAGGGGCAAAGGTCATACAGGAGCCCGCCCATCTTACCGTCAAGGACCAAGAGGACAATAAATAAGCGCTATGCTCAAGTGATTCACTGCATACTGTGGTGGATTTTTGTGACCACTATCTTTGCGTAAGGTCCCCCTGACAACTGCTGGGTGTCAGGCAAGCCTAAACTGAGCCTGGCACAGCCAGAACACGAACAAGTAAGCCGGTAGAAACTCTACCGGCCCTGCGGTATTTACTACCTGCCCTGCAGCATTCACTGCCTGCCCTGCAGCATTCACTGCCTGCCCTGCAGCAATCACTGCCTGCCCTGCAGAGGTACCACCGGCCCTGCAGCACACCCTGCCGGCCCTGCAGCATGCACTACCGGCCCTGCAGTGCCACTACCAAACCTATACCGGGTCGGTGAGAAAAGAACTGCTATAGCCTGAGAACCTAAATTGATACCAAAGGTGCAGGAGCCCGACTTTGCAACATAGCTGTCCTCAAACAAGACCAAAGCCAAGGACCACAAGCCATAAGGACCAGGAACCAGAGCTACTCATTGCACCACCATGAGTAAGCAAGATTGACTGAGAAGCTCCGCCCCCTACTTCTGGGCGCCTTGCGCATTTAACTCTATATTAACCAATGACTGTATCATATATTTATATCTTATGATCTGATTAGTGTAAACACTTCCTGCCATTGCTGATTTTTTGCCCCTTGTTTGGGCATATGTTTTAATCCTGTCCTGCCTATAAAAGGCAGAACACTTCACTTGATTCATTGTATTGTATTGGGATTCTGCCTGTGCTTAAGCCAAGTAGCATGATACATTTACCCTTATTATACATTGCTGGTTGTGCTGTGTAATAAAGTATGGTTTACTCAACAAGTCATTGAGTCGTACGTTTGAGCCGCGGGCTCCGAGAACATTTGTGGAGTTGGTATACTCCTCTGTTGGAAGTTGACCTCTGGAGTGAGGCGTTGTTGGTGGACGTTTGGTCGGCCCCCCCAAAATCCACTACAATACCTTATTGTTACAGTAAAATGTGTTTAGACATGGACTATATTATACATGTTGTATTTTTGTATAAAGTTGAGAGACTGAGCCAGGGAGCTCAGTTTTATTCCTAGTAATAAAACTCACACTTAAAGACTAGTCTTGTTGGTGATCTATATAGAGAGTTGCAGATTTACACTTAGACAAGCAGAATAGCAGTCGCAACTGCTATTCTGCTTGTCTAAGTGTAAATCACATGTGACCAAGTAGCAGCAAAAAGCACTACACACGAGTAGGTTAACTTATAAACACTTTATTGCTGTACAATAAAAAAGCTTGCAGGAGCAGTTTCCTTCACAAGTGCACAAACAGATCTGCCCACTGGGCTAAATGACTCACGATTTATGGGAATCATACAGTTGAAATTGCAGTTGAAATAGAGGCATACGATTGGTCATAAATAAACCGGCGCATAGTAATAAAATTGTATTCACAGGCTGGCATTGTAAACTGGCTAACCGCCAACATTTGAATAAACAGACAAATGACATAATGAAAAATTACTATAAAGCCATCAAGAACAATAGTGCGCGTAAAGTACAATAGTCTTGCAATCAGCTGGTAGTGGTACAGGCACATCTTGCATCAGGCAGAGGAGCCAAGGCGTAGTCAACTGGAAGTGCTATCAACAGAACAAGCTTGGGCTTACTCAGCTTTTGCATTTCAAGGATTCACTGCTTGTGAACAACACACTAGTTACTTGCATAACATACTAACCTAATGAAAAGATGCAGCTAATCAACTCAACGGCCACACTATGTGAAACCATTACCATATCATATTTTATGATGTACTGTAAAAGTAGTTTGTTTATACAGTCGGTAACTTTGTTAGTCAAATAATAGTATTGATTGTCCTGTAGAGCTACAGCAGGCTACATGTCAAATTCTACTTTTCTAGAGAAAATTGGCTACAATGTGTAAAACAGTGCCCGAGATGTACAAATGCTTAAACTTTCAACATTGACTCTGTTGATGAAAGTTTACAGTATAAGATAACACTTCAACTATACATGCTTTAAGTACAAACTGACCCAAATGCATTTCTAAAGTAGGGAAATTAAACTTCAAATAAGAAAGTGTTACATCAGGTTGTCAAAAAATATTTGCTCTCTGATAGAAAATGAACCCTCGCAATGTATCAAGATGATTAAATCAGCTTTCATTGAGTTACCCAGAGGTCGCCGAGTAACCAGGTTACGAAGAATCAATAAAAAAAAATTTGTATTACGAGTTTAGTAGTTTCATTATTTTGTATCACTTTTTTATGAATCATTATATTCCAACCAAAATAAAAATAAAATTCGCTCTTCCAATCTATTCAATGTTCAGCATTTTAATATTATTCATTGTGGCAATAGAGAGACTGTTGTTGTATTTAGGGATATACTTTGACATTAAAAAACCAATATTTTCACGAATTATTTCAGTTTTCAGTGATTTTTCAATTATTCAAAATTTGCCATCCATTAGCCATTTATAAGTCGCTTCATTTCAACATTAAGACTAGTGTACTACACCTATAAAAGATTTCCAATTTTTACACAAAATGACGTTGTTGAAGAAAATATTTTAATTTGGAGTTTTGGTTGTTCTCTTGCATCCACTCCTTGAGCTCTTCACCCCACTTTCAGACACTCCTAGCCAAATTCATTAAAAAAACACATTCTCCTACGGACTCTTTGATACCTTTTGGAGTAAATATACTAACCCACTTGCAATGATTGCAGTTGTACACTTTGGCAGCCTCATCACTTTATGCCACAGTCTCCCAAATTCCTCAACCCCTAACATTTTCCCAAGAATCCACTTTACTCTTTCTGTAAGTTGGTGATTCCTCTATAATACAAGACAGGCTCTAGTTCCCTGAAGGCCTAATGGACAATCATTTGAAACCTGAATATGAGAGTTGTGCTTTCTTTTGACTGCCAAAGAAGACAACTCCCACTTCACTTTTCGACTCCTGTTGCAGCTGGCTAAAAATGTTTTATTTACCTGTGCAACATCTGTGTCATCAGAGTGGCTCTTTAGCTTGGCTGGCAATAATAAATTCGAAGGCTGAGTAGTTACTGCTAATGTTTGATACATCATACTACTAGTGTTTGATACATCATACTACTAATGTTTGATACATCATACTACTAATGTTTGATACATCATACTACTAGTGTTTGATACATCATACTGCTAATGTTTGATACATCATACTGCTAGTGTTTGATACATCATACTACTAGTGTTTGATACATCATACTACTAATGTTTGATACATCATACTGCTAATGTTTGATACATCATACTGCTAGTGTTTGATACATCATACTACTAATGTTTGATACATCATACTACTAATGTTTGATATATCATACTACTAATGTTTGATACATCATACTGCTAGTGTTTGATACATCATACTACTAATGTTTGATACATCATGCTACTAATGTTTGATACATCATACTACTAATGTTTGATATATCATACTACTAATGTTTGATACATCATACTACTAATGTTTGATACATCATACTGCTAATGTTTGATACATCATACTACTAATGTTTGATACATCATACTACTAGTGTTTGATACATCATACTACTAATGTTTGATACATCATACTACTAATGTTTGATACACCATACTACTAATGTTTGATACATCATACTACTAATGTTTGATACACCATACTACTAATGTTTGATACATCATGCTGCTAATGTTTGCTATGTCATCCAATGATATTTGGGTGTTCTGTTCGACTGTGTGAATATACATTTATGCATGTATACAAAATGCATGGGTTAAAGGAAAGATTGTTAAAGTTTTTTATGACCATTAGTTTCATACAGTGTTGTCACACTGCAATCATCCGATGATTGCAGTCCCAACAAGCAAATAACATCCAGGGGACATTTCACAACATTGTCTTTATGAAACATTGGCACAAAATGTTTTCCGAATATTGTTGCAACGTTTTGAGATAACGTTTCAGGAAAATGTTTTGCGAAAATGTTTTTCAGACGTTTAGAAAATGTTATTCAAAATGTTTGCCCGGACATTACAACAACATTGTGACAAAATGCTTATATAACATTCGGAAAAATGTTAAGAGAATGTTACTAAGCTAATGTTCTTTTAAAACGTTTAAAAAATGTCCAGACAACATTTGTGCAAATGTTAGTTTGTAACGTTACAGGAATGTTCCACTTGGATGTTATTTCAACATCGTGATGTAACATTCAAATAATGTTACTTTTGAACATTGTTCTAACATTTTAGCAAATGTTATCGGGAGGTTATCACCCGACGTTTTTCTTCAAACCTTTTTACAACATTAAGATAATGTTTTCCCAAATGTTACTTCAGCACATTGTGACAATGTTATTGACTAAGGTTTAGCAAACGTTTGTTTACAACCTTTGTTTAACATTTTTTAAAAACATTACAGCAATGTTTCTACTAATGTGCTGGGAACGTTTTGCAGCCAACATTACGGTCAAACATTTGTGCAATGTTGAGATAACATTTGTTCAAACGTCATTTCAAAACATTGTAACTATGTTACTATGTAATGTTCAGCAAATGTTTGTTTTTGACATTTGTTTAACATTGTTTAAAAACATTACAATAATGTTTTCACCAATATTCTGTGATCGTTTTCGGCCAACATTGCTTTTAATCCTTTTTATAACATTAACATAATGTTTTCCGAAATGTTACTTCAGCACATTGTCACAATGTTATTGGGCAATGTTTAGCAAACATTTGTTTACAACCTTTATTTAACATTTTTTAAACACATTACAACAATGTTTTTACTAATGTGCCGGGAAGGTTTTGCAGCCAACATTGCTGTCAAACATTTGTGCAATGTTGAGATAACCTTTGCTCAAACGTCATTTCAAAACATTGTAACTATGTTACTATGTAATGTTCAGCAAATGTTTGTTTTTGACATTTGTTTAACATTGTTTAAAAACATTACAATAATGTTTTCACCAATATTCTGTGATCGTTTTCAGCCAACATTGCTTTTAATCCTTTTTATAACATTAACATAATGTTTTCCCAAATGTTACTTCAGCACATTGTCACAATGTTATTGGGCAACGTTTAGCAAACATTTGTTTACAACCTTTATTTAACATTCTTTAAACACATTACAACAATGTTTTTACTAATGTGCCGGGAAGGTTTTGCAGCCAACATTGCTGTCAAACATTTGTGCAATGTTGAGATAACGATTGCTCAAGTGTCATTTCAGAACATTGTAACTATGTTACTGTGTAATGTTCAGCAAATGTTTGTTTTTGACATTTGTTTAACATTGTTTAAAAACATTACAATAATGTTTTCACCAATATTCTGTGATAGTTTTCGGCCAACATTGCTTTTAATCCTTTTTATAACATTAACATAATGTTTTCCCAAATGTTACTTCAGCACATTGTCACAATGTTATTGGGCAATGTTTAGCAAACATTTGTTTACAACCTTTATTTAACATTTTTTAAACACATTACAACAATGTTTTTACTAATGTGCCGGGAAGGTTTTGCAGCCAACATTGCTGTCAAACATTTGTGCAATGTTGAGATAACATTTGCTCAAGTGTCATTTCAAAACATTGTAACTATGTTACTATGTAATGTTCAGCAAATGTTTGTTTTTGACATTTGTTTAACATTGTTTAAAAACATTACAATAATGTTTTCACCAATATTCTGTGATCGTTTTCGGCCAACATTGCTTTTAATCCTTTTTATAACATTAACATAATGTTTTCCCAAATGTTACTTCAGCACATTGTCACAATGTTATTGGGCAATGTTTAGCAAACATTTGTTTACAACCTTTATTTAACATTTTTTAAACACATTACAACAATGTTTTTACTAATGTGCCGGGAAGGTTTTGCAGCCAACATTGCTGTCAAACATTTGTGCAATGTTGAGATAACGTTTGCTCAAGTGTCATTTCAGAACATTGTAACTATGTTACGATGTAATATTTAGCAAACGTTTGTTTTCAACTGCTATTTAACATCGTTTAAAAACGTTAAAATTATGTTTTTAAAAATGTTCTGGAATCGTTTTCAGCCAATATTGTTTTCAAAAATTTATAGAATGTTCAAATAACATTTGCGTGAACTTTATTTCAGAACATTTTTACTATGTTCCTATGTAATGTTTAGCAAACATTTGTTTTCAACCTTTATTCAACATCATTGGAAAACATTACAATAATGTTTTTAAAAATGTTCTGGGAATGCTTTCAGCCAACATTGTTTTCAAACATTTATAGAATGTTGAAGTAGTGTTTGCTCAAATGCCATTTTATAATATTGTAACTATGTTACTATGTAATGTTTAGCAGACGCCTGTTTCAATGATTATTTAACATCGTTCGAAAATACTACAGTAATGCTCTTAAAAATGTACTGCGAACGTTTTTAATCCAACATTATTTTCAAACGCTTGTGGAAAGTTGAAATAATGTTTGCCCTAATAGTACCCCAGAACATTGTAAAATGGTTGTGAGGCTCCTTGTAGGACAAAATTTTGGATAAAATTGTAGTATAAAACATTTGTTTATTTTTATGGAGTAAAGTTGTTTCTGACCATGTTTTTTTGATGAACTTTTTATGCTACTTTGTGACACAATACTAAAAGTACTGAACACACAGAGGTTGTTACTTGTCAGTTACCTCAAAAGCATTTTCTGACGAACTTGTGATTATGTTTCAGGGTAGCGAAGGGCTTATGCTCCTATTGCTGAACATTTTTTGTGAATGTTTTTTTTTTTCAATATCTTGAATAACTTTTTGACTAAGGTCAAGCGTTGATGAATTCCTGAACAAAAGAACCTTTTTTTTCTACATTAAAACTAGACAATGATCACTTTATATCAGGCTATTGTTTTGCAAAAAAAAGTTTGTGTGAGATTTGAACAGTTTTGTTTACCATATTTTCCATCATTTAAATAGTGTTGTATCCAAGAGAAAATCAGATAGTTGCAGGGAACCACATAATGCGTATGTATGCACCAAAGCTTGATTGCTGAAATTTACTAATCTATTTGCTAGCAAAAATTCCTACTTTGACAGAGAAAGTAATGGGGACACAACTTCTCTGAATTGCTGAGCTATACCATGTGCTGAGTGAAATATTCACCAAGTTCTAATTTGCAACATGGTAAAAAAAATTATACCAGTAAGTAGCTTCAGCCAAGTGGTTAAACTCTGCAATGTGATTCAAGTTTGTACATTAGGCATTAATACAATTGTTTCTTCTGTGTATCAGATTTTATTTATTTTAGGCCCACTATTTTGTTAGAGGTGAAGAAATTATTAGGTCAACAAGGCAAAGCGAGGTAAAAACTATTGGCTGGAACAACATATGCTTAAGTGCAATAACTAGCTTTACAGAAATAACTCTTTTTGCAGAGCTCATGTACTTTTTGATTGCATGTTCAGTAATTGGTTATTGCAACATAATTAGCCGAAACTTTTATTCTCTCAACTTTATTTTAAAGCTATTTTTATTCAGTGGATAATAACAGTATTTTATAAACAAAACCAGTTGATACTCTCCATGTTAAAGCAACTGGTTGATCTTCATTCAACTTCATTGAAAGTTCACTGTCAAACCAAAGGGTAGAATGATCGCGTGCAGATAACTCCTGCATTGCTTACCAGCCATTTGATTTTTCTTTGGTTCAAATGTCAAGAAACGCAATGTTGTTGAAATTAAGCATGGAGTTGCAGATACAGAGAAAAAAATGACATCTGCATGTCCAATTGATAATTTTGATACTCGTTTTAGTTAAATATGTTTCTATGGCAAACGTTCTTGGAAATAGTTGGCCCATAGCAAGACTTCATAATGTTTGAGCTTTATCAAAATTTAGAGGCATTAAACCTTTAGCCTCAAAATCATTGATTCTTCTAACTTTTTAAAATCCCCATCATAGTCTCGAAATGAAAGCAATTGATTTTTTGCTGAAACTGTATTTCATTATGCTTTATGGGTAAAAACCATCTCATAAAAAGTATAGTGTCGGAATATACAACTAGTTTGACATGTTGGCGACTTCCAATGTGTTTAAACTATTGAGCAACGAGTCTTCAAATTTAATGGTACAATCAAGTTGAACTGGCAGTTATTTATTTTTTCATCTTT
Organism: Cryptosula pallasiana; assembly: GCA_945261195.1. Taxonomy (NCBI): domain Eukaryota; kingdom Metazoa; phylum Bryozoa; class Gymnolaemata; order Cheilostomatida; family Cryptosulidae; genus Cryptosula; species Cryptosula pallasiana. The sequence goes on along the minus strand of OX183131.1, from coordinate 27,953,755 downwards.
AATTCAAGTTTTTTTTTATGTGAAGCCTTGAATAACAATTATTTGGTAGCAGTATATTGAAGCCTGTTGATATTGACTTTTTTGTAGTCATATTGCGCAATAAGAGAAATATTAGCATGGTGCTAAACAAACAAAATGATTTTTTTTTTGTTTTCATTGCCATCAAGATCTCACAGAAAATATCTGATAAGTGTCTGCAAAGTCTGTGTTATATAATCATGTAATCCTTCTGATCTCCCACTATAAACCTCATTAGTAGAGTATTCAGAAACAATAGCAAAGTAGCTTTGGTTATGAAGCTCTTTGAACAGACGTGAAGGTGTTTCATTGTTAGGCAAAGCCTTTGAAAATAAAACAATTATCGTAGATATCAGGGCGAATTACTGTACAAGGAAAATTTCTAGGCCAACAAATTGTTAGAAGCAACCTTAACCAATAAGTTTCACATTTCAAGTCAATTATGCTACCCTCTTTTTCAACATCGATTAATTTCAGTTTTTATAGACTGTTTCCAAATGCATTATTTGGGGCAGCACCTCTCTATCACGACTTTACTGATTACCCACTTTCCATTGTGCAGTTAACAAGGTTGCTCTGTTTGCTTTCAAACAAACATGAAGAAAAAAACTGTTTCAAAAAATAGTTACTGCACAAATATAGGTATGAAAATCTCTTTGCAAAGTTTAGTGTATGTGTCAATGCAGCGCTATTGATCGGAGTTTTTTATCTATCGCCTTAATTAAAAAAAATTTTGTTTTAGTACTTTTTGCAGCTACACTGAAGAAAAGTTAACTGAAATGATAACTACTGGTTTAGCCCTGGCAACTTGTCATTTTGTTGGATGCTTTAGAATCTTGTAAATGCAGTAATCTTTTGTAAAGTGGTGCCTAGAGATAAAAATCTTTTGATCAGTAGTTTAAGCTAGTTACATAACCAATGTAAAGTTTATGAGCTTGACCTAGAACTAGATTATGGTACAAAACCTATTTCACAAATGGCTATTGACAAAAATGGGTGCAAATTCTCTAATAGTTATCAATTTGTGAGCGATGTGCTGCTGTAATTGACCTTTCCAAGTGTGGTTAGCGTTTGTTTTACAGCTGTTAGATTTTTTCGCAGTCACAATCAAGGTAAAGAATCAAAATAGTTTGAATGCGCTAGATCTATAAACTGCAAGAAGGGAGAGGTGAGAGTAGCTTTCTGGGTAGAAAATTCAGAAGCTCTCTTTTTACTTGTGGATACCATGCACTTGTCTTGTTCGTCAATTAATTAGAAAAAATCACAAGCCCCAAGGTATAGGCCTACAAGCATTTCTTAGCTCTGTGGTGCTCTGTTTTGTGGCATTATAAGCATTTCAGGTTAATGGACCTGTTTTATAACTTGATGGGTAACCCTCACATGCTTTCTTGTTTTGAATAATAATTTTGATCCTTGTATTTAACTAAAAACATTTCATTGATATTAACCCAGAGTTATTGAATTGACGGTTTTTTGGTGCTTTTGATTACTTCGTTGATTACCTGTCAATTTTCAGTTTTGTTCTACTTACAACAATTATCTGGCTTTAACCCACGAAATTTTTTAGGTTTCACAGGCTGTTATCATTACCTAACAAAAACAGATTAGGAGTTTGTTGCTCAATAAGCATTTCCATCCGTCTTGTGTGCCAAAAGTGACACTACGGACATAAAGCTTTCATCATTTTTTTCCTTATTTCCAGCTTCGATGTTTCAAAACTGTCAATTAATGAGTCTCCGAATACTGTTGCATAACTAGCTTGAGCTGTTGATTTTTTAATATTATTTTTTCCAATCACATGTTAAGACCATATGGTAGTTAGAATAGAAATTTTTTTGTGGGAGTGAGTCTCTGCACTTTCGGTAAATATTTCTGCAAGCTTTTTGTGCTCGAATTGGTGCTATCCAAAAGTAAAGAAAATCTTTCATTGTAATATTTAATCAAAGAACAGTGCACTGTAAGTTCTATCACATCTCATAGATGGTATAAAAGGAGTTACTACAAACATCTGTTGTGTAATAGCAAGAAGAATAATCTATCTCTATCTCACTTTAAACCATGTCAAAGCAGTGGGAATAAGAGCATATTCAATTTGTTTATAAGAGAGAGATTGAACAGAAGTGAGGCAATTTGATGGTGCTGTAAAACTGTCTGAACATTCAATCCAGAAACAGGTACTAAAATAAAGCAATTCGTTGGAAAAGGCTTTAAACTCTCTTAATTATAAAAAAACAACTGTTCATGAAACGCTTTTCTTCAATTTTTTTCAATGCCGAACTATCAGCCGTATTTTTACCTGTTGTCTTTTTATCAAAATCGAATGCTGCTAAATTGAAACCCAATCAAAATCAAAGCGTGTAAGGTAACTTGAGAGTTGATTAAGGTGTTCTGCAAACTGACAATGTAGTTCGATAAGTTCTACCACGTTTCATCTGAGGCAATTACTTGTACACTGATTACAAAAAATTAAAAAGCTATGAATAAAAACTTGAAATAGTTACAAAATAAGACATTACTTTTATCAGCACCACATCGCAATGAATAATATAAAAAGTTAGTTTGCAGATCAGTTTGTTTTTGCGACTCAGCTATTTTATGTAAAAATAATGAAGCTGCTTAGTAGGTATTAATAATCTCCTGAACTTTTGTAAATGCTGTTAAATAATGATTTTTAACAGAAAAAACACTCTGGATGAAAAAAATGGCGACACAGCTACTGCATAATTTCTGTTTTCTTGCTTTAGTATTAAACTCTCCGAAAACATCTACATGCACCTAACTAACCACATTTAGTGTCGTATCTTCAAGCAGATGCAGGATTACATAATCGACAATAAGTCCTTTATGTGCTAAATAGATAATTGACCAATGGGTTCTAGCAGATGTGAAACATCATTTCAAGTACATATTCGGTGTGTTGACAAGTTATGAGAGCTTCAGACTGATAATATACATTGCAACAGGCATTGTATTTGCTTTCTTCCAAAAGTTTTTGTTACAGGCTGCATTGATTTCGAGACAAAAACAAACCAAAATCATTATTTTTTTTCTTAAAATGTTGGATCTTATTTGTATCTTTGAATGCTTTGGGACATGGTATTTTTGAAAGAAATTTAGTTTTAATTTCACTGACAGCTTAGGTAAGCTAAATTTAATATAGACTATTGCAGTTTATTCCGTTTATTGGTCTGTTATGGGTATCTGAGAAAGAACCTGCCGCTAACTTCAGTTTTTGGCAAGTGGCTTTAAATCTAAATAGATTAGCACAACTGTTAACAATGATCAAAGAGGAAAATTAGGAATGTAAGCGATTGCCTCCATAGGAAACCAGTGGAATCACAAGTGTTGGGTTTCTGTGATATAACAAACATAGATGGTGTTCGCATAATGTGAAAAAAAGTTTAGCTTTGTGGTATGTGGTTTTTGTTATTTTTTGTTCTTGACATGCTGGAAATAGCAAACAAGCATAAATTGTAATTAAAAGAATATTGTATTATAGTCAAGCATATTTGCTTGACTGTAAAGCGAGATTATTTTGATGTTAAGTACATGGGCATAGCCCAAAGTTAGTAGAGATGAAGCACCACAATATTGTGGTACTTCATCTCTACTAACTCTCTGCTCTGTTCATATACTTTGCATGAAGCTGGTTTCAAGCTAGATTATTTAAAATCAAGCTATTAACATTGAAAAACTTTTTTCTGTTTTGCAGTGGGCAACAGAAGATATTGGTACATAAAATATTTTTTGCTAATGTGCAATGGAGATTTCATCTACTTGCAAGCCAGACAGCAGCTGGAGAAGAAAATGAGTTCAGAAGCTTGCTTGGCATCCTTTGTCAACCTTTGCCACATATCAAACTGCTTTGTGGTTAGCTTATTGTAAAGCATTATGTAACTCTTGCCTGCGCACAGTGGGGAAGTAGTGCATAGCAACCCGGTTCAAACCATATTTACTTTGGTTCCCTCGTTCACATAGCAACAAATGATTGCTGAAGTCACTACTGTATTGTCCATGTTTTCCGCTTAATTACGTTTTTTCCCATAAACCAAGTCATTATTGACATGCATTCTGATTTTAATGTTTAAAAGGCGCAATTTTGAGTGTAGATAATGGTTTGGGCAATATCTAACTCTTAGTTTTTGAAAATGTAACAATGGAATTCACTTAAAACTTAAAAGTGGCGAGACTATTTCAACAGTGCAGCAAAATGCGACAATTGCATCCTTGGCATTGGTGGATGGATTATTTGCTTACTTCACTCCCTATAGCATAGCAAGGGTACAAAACGGTTATGTAACATTCCACAACATTCTTTGTGTTGAACAAATACAATAATTTGAACTGTCAGGATACTCACAGGCAGGTGCGGTCAGTAGGTCAGTACTTGTTCACTTTTTTATTTCAGTTTCAATAAGTAACAGCAAGCATATTATTGAAATGCTGATGCATGAATAAAGCAATGTAAAATATAATATCCCTTCACAAAATAAGATACTTTGCTTTGCAGACTTTAGCACAAAAATACTCGGGACTCAAAGTTTCTCTCCAGCATTACCGGAATGTGATAATACCGACCATTTGGGATTCTGAATACACTTTACTGACTCATTAGATACATTGGTTACCGGGCTTATATTTAATTTTTTTTGTAACAACAGAAAAATGTTATATTCCATACGTCGAGTTTTTGTTTTTCAAGCCATGAAGTCTTATAATGACAAGTTTTCTATTCCATGGAGCACGAAAGAAATGAGTCATTTGATTAGCTTCTATAAGGTGGTTTTAGTTATTCATTATGTTGAAAAATTTCAAAATCACTTAATTAAACACAGTTAACTAGCCACCTCAGCCGGAAAATTTCCAAATATGTTGATAAGGATAAAATATATGAGTTTCAATTCTGTTGACTGTAGTGGGATATAATGACTCACACTTAAAGCTAGGGAATTACATAACGAGCTCTAAGCCTGGAGCTGAGAACAAAACATTTATAGCGCTTACCAGCCACAGCTACTAAACAATGAAGCAGTTGTGGCTGAGAGTTTTAGTTAGTTGTTAGTGGCATTGCAGTAAACTTGGCTGCCACATCTTGCTGCGATTTGTGTTAAGTGGAATGGCTCAACCATATTATTGCTAGAATGTGGAAAAGTAACCATTTACATCATATTTTACTTGATCATAAATAAAGCTGAGTTTGAAGGGACTATAAAGCTATCTTCAGGTAAACAGAAGGTGTAGAGTCAACTAAAGACAGGTTAGTTGCAAATATTGAAAAATCATCTTGTGGCAATTGCATGTTAAAAGTCGCAACTAAACATTGCTAGAGAAACCAGAAGAAACATTGTCCGGTCCAGTTTTGGTCACTTCTAGCACTGCAGATAGTTTCACTTTATTGTGCACTGCTTTTGTAACAATTGTAAGAGCAGTAATTTTCTTTGTATGTCATCATTTTTGCTCACAAATTCTCGTATAAACTAGTGGTTAGAGCTGAAATAGTGGTCATATACTTTTTTTGACAAAATTCTCCTGTAGATTGGTTGCCTCCGAGAAATGTATCTGAAACAAATTTTCCCACTATTGTTTGCAATCATGTTGTCTATTTTGTATTACGTTTGTTTACACCCTGAAAACTTGAAAATATCTAGCAACTTTCCATGTATAAAATGTGTCTCATGACATTTTTGTGAATTGTCTGCAACACTGTGAATTACATATTATATTCGAAACAAACTTGGCCTATGTTGTCTTGCAGTCCAAAACTCTCCTTTTTGTAGACATTCTAAAAGCAACGATACTTGCCAAGTGACAAAAGACAACCTGTGAGGAAAACAACGCATACTTGGAAAAGGTAAACTACTGAGGATAATAACTTATGAACAAACACAAAGCATCACTTTGGTCCCAGCTTCTTTTGTATAATGGAAATGCGCAATGCAAGACAATTTCCAATACTTTCAGTCTTTTTTAATAAAACCAGACATGGAAGAGATATGTGCTCATGCAGTCAAAAAACTAAATTATTGTAAAGAAGAACTTTTGGATGCATTTGGTCTGTTGTTGACTAAGTTTTTTAGAACATTGTTTAAAAGACCTAAGCGGTTTTCTATGGAAAAGTAGAGGATTTAAAAATTTTGCTGAGTTCAATTTTCATTCTGGAAAACCAAATTGTCAATAAATTTATGTTTGAGGGAATGAAAGTTGAGTATCATTGCAATAGGTGTGTCAAACTATCATCTCCTGTACCAAAATATTATCATATATATATGTTATAAACTCTTGATTGTTTGGCCACTCCGGTTTCAAATTGTTAGTTCTGAATTTTCTAGCAGATAGTCATTCACAAACAGTCACTATTGCTTATGAGTTTTGTTGTACTAGCTGAATTAAATGCCGATTATTCTTGTTTACTCTGCGAGCTTTGAATAAAAGAGTTGCACTGTTTCACTCTGCCTTTGTTTGTAGTCAGCCTGTATGGAAGCCTGCTGATGCAAGCATTGAAGCACTCATGGACATGGGTAATCTTATCAATGCTCGCTAGTGTCACAAGCATTTTACAAATTTATGTTGAAATTGGCATTTGGAAAAAGAAATGAAAATAGTTTTGCGTTGTTATCATGATTTTTAAGCATTTATATGCACAAGATGCAAAAAATGGAATGGGGTATTTATAACAAGGACAAAAGATTTTAATTTCAAAAACTTCAAATTTTTTGTTAGTAGCAATAAAACCAATACTATCTTTAAATTTTTTATGTGCTAAAACAGACGCATTTTAGTTAACGTTATGGATTTGTTTCGAACTTTTTTTGTAGTTTATGTTCTGTGAATTGAAGTGAATTATATTCTAGACCATAGTTTGACCAACTGAAGAGCATTTATCAATTTATAAAGTTCAATTTCTTGGATTTTGCTTCTCAATTTAAGTGTGTTGGCTTTTGAGAATCAAAGCGAACCCTACATCTCACTTTTTGTGTTAATCGTACTTGAATGTACATCAACTAAGCTTTCAATTTTTGTAGTTAGAAAAAATCAAGTATTAAAGTTTTATTTTTATTCTATAATGTTTTGGGCTTAAGTTGCGCAAAATTTCACTTCATGGTTTTTACATACGAGCTTGAAATATAAAATGCAATTTTTTTCACATTTTTTTCATAGTAAACATGAGTGCGGGGACCACTACCGCAAGTAACGCATCGAACACTATTGATGGCATTATTCCTATGATGACATGAAAGAGAAGGTATGTTACTTTTTGATCTGACAATGAATAAAAAAAGTTTTCACTCAATTTTAGTTTTCACTCAATTTGTTTTTCTTAGCTATAATGATTAAGGGCATTAGCTTGCTCTTTTTTACTTCCTTTTTTCATGAATCCAAGTAATGCTAGGTTCCGAGTTCTAGCAGGAAATTTGGTAAAATTTATATTCAATAAAAGGCTATACCTAAATTGGTGGCTACATACACATACGTTTTGTCAGTATGCGATGAAAACGTGCTTTTTCTCTGCCTGACGCTTTGGTGACTGGACAATTATTATCAAAAAAACCATTCTCGATTGAATAACATGTAGAGACGAAATTTGACGACTCCAATGAACTTTTTTTATAATTCAACATTGACTTGGTCATTACTGCTTAGCCAACAGACCATTTGTTACTTCTATCAAAGAGGTTATCTTTTTTTTATAAACAACTAATTATTATTTCTAGGCGTTATCTATTTATTACAGATAATAAATTATTTATTTATTATTACGAACAAATATCATAATTATTTAATAATTATAACTTATATTTATGATAGTTTTCATAATGTCTTCATAGCCTCACTGGACACTCCGCAGCGTTTCGGTGATCAATCATCTGTGTGTGTAGCAACCAGAGCAACGCTACCAAACGTATTTCTGTCATATTCCTACAAAACGTGGGTGTGTGTAGCCACGGCTTTAGCAGTAGCTATAATAAGGGGTATTTATAAGAAGAGGACAATTCCAGTACGGGACACTTTTGTTTCAAAAAGTGACACGAATGGTTATTTTTTGACTGCAGGATTAAACTTGACACATTTGGTCTTTCATTTAATGTCCAGTAAATCAGAATTTACATGTAGGCCTAATTTGTACTCCATTGTCTTCATCGCTGCTTTCTGCACCATCCCAGGAGCTTTTATTACGTGAAAATTTTAAATTATGTAACTCTGCTTTGTATTTTCTTGCAAGAAGATCTCTTCATTTTAGGACGGAAGAATTCAGGGACCACTTACTCTTTGTGTACAAAATTTGTGCTGTCAACCAATTGCAGAGGCTCTTCTTAAATTTATTGAAATGTTTATAAATAAATTTCCCAGTAAACTCTGAAGACGAAGGGTAAAAATGACGTAAAAATGAGGCGAAACAAAACTGAATAGTGTGCTACGAGCCGGTTGTCAAGACATTCATAACTATTTTAAAACTTTTGCGAAATTTTATCACTTAGAGTGAAAGCTTGTTTTTTTTATTCTTGATAGGTCTATGAAGTGCTACGAGAACATGCATTATCATTAATACAGTGAATTGCGCTTTGTACGTAAACTATGGCAAAACTGGGGTTTTTGTTGCAAAGTTATCCCCCCTAATTTGAGTAGGTACAACTACCCAAAGCAGATGCTGGCTCCAAATGTGTAAGACATTACAAATGCATAAGAAACTCCTAGAAAAGTGATGGGCAAGTTTTTGTGGTCTTAGAAAAGTTTTAGGACACCGTTGCTGAAAAAAAGTGAGCATTAAATCTTGCAGCAAAAACAAGTTGATTCTTTTCTTGGTACCGCAACTTTCTGTGCTTGTTTTTACGATTCATGCACGCTTTCCGGTTGGTTTTTATTGAATTATTTAACTTATGTAGAATGTAATTTTAATTTATTTTTATTTGAGTTGCACCATATAACTGCTACAGGAAGTATCAGCTGGTGAATAAAGGCCACAAAACCACATAATCCCATCAATATGTAAAAAAATATTGTTTGATCTCCTTTACTAATCTAAAACAGCTAATGCACACTTTGTTCTTCAGGACGTGTTCATTGTGCTTTGTGTCAACTAACTCCAGAGATGACTAATGGTGGTAGAGGCAACCGGATCTGGTGTAAAAACTTTAGCATCTTAAGTTTTTATACAGCAAACGATGGGCTGTTTTTCGTAAGTTCAACCCTCTAGGAATAAACTTGAGAAATGTACAACTAATTATTTTCTAAGTTCTGCATCCTCAATCAAACTGGTGACAGATTATGAAATAATAATTAGTGTTTGACAAGTTTTCGTAAAGAAAATACGGCAAATGTGATCAGTTGTTCTAATTCTCATACACAGACTGATTTCATTGTCAGCTGATAATGTTGAAGTCTTGCTAAGACTGCTTCAAGTAACAAAGTTTCTCAAACTCACTTTATAACAGTTACTACGAAAACTGCTAGAGCAGCAAGAGTGAGTAAATTCTTTGATTTCTTGGTTGGTGCACAGCCAAACTTTCACTGCCGCTTTATGGAGAGTATTTTACCATTATTTTTGAATGCTAAAAGTGGTGTGTGCAAAAGCTGATGCCAAAAATCACACAATAACGTAAATTGCAAATAATATCTACAGCTAGTTGTTCCGCAGAGCATGGTTTGATAGTAGTTTTACCCACTTTAAACGGCAAACTGAAAACAACCATTTTCATACTCTGACCATTTTAATTTTTGCTCTGTGCAACTCGAGCCATTGTAACTACTTTCTTTTAATTTTATGCATTTATACTAATTGTCTTGCAGAGAGGAGTGAAAGGATTTATGAGTGAGTACAAAGCACACTATGCCAGGATGTGTGCGTATCAGAACAGACCTGACTTACTAGTGCAATAGCATGGCAATACCTCCTGCATTTTCTGAAGTTAAATTGTGAGTTGCTCACCAGTGTTATTTGTTAGCATACCGTCACACATGCTCATCCATAAACATGTTACAAACACTAGCATACATTATGCACAAGATTGAGATAAACCTGACCATGCAGTGTAAGTGATGGATAGACAAATATCAATCAGCAAATGGAAATTTGTTTCATTCTGACACGTAGCTGCTTGTTTCAGGGTAATGATGCAATTGTTGCAGCTACTATATATTTCTTTATGACGAAATGGGAAGCTGGATTGCGAGTGACTGTGGCTATTTCTGATCACCAATCCTCAGAAAACTGTAAGCTTGCTTGATCTTAGTCATTACAATTTTTTTATTGTCTCAGTTTGATCTTGAGCGCATATGATTTACTTATTGCAGGTCCTTGAATTGTTTGCTAGGTAAAAGAAGCTGATTTTTTTATACAATAGCTGCTCCTAAGGCATCTGGCTGCTTTAACTCTGGAGTTGTCATCTATTGACAGTATTTTGCAGATCTGATGCAGAATAGTATCACTTCGACTTTGGTTTATTTGGTTAAAAAAGTGAATGACCGATAATTGTGTGTAGCAGTCAAGTTTTCACAGCAGACAAATTTTACCTTATTTGCAACCTATCTCCTTTAAGAAAAAATAGCAAATATTCTTAATTGAAAGCAAATCAATAAGCGTATTCGCGACTTTAGTTCGCCGAGCACATTTCAATAAAAATAATCAGACCGGCAATAAATTTAATCAAAAAATAAAAGTTTTGTTCGGAACTCGTGGGTCAACAAAAATTGGCTCATTGAACAAAGAAAAAATCAGCAAGTATTTATTTATTTTGTTTGTAGGGCGCGAATAAAACTGAACACTAAATAAATAATAATGAGCAAGTTGATTTTTTTCGGTTTCATAGACCGGTTTTAGATCCTTGAAAAATAATTCCAAATAATTGCAAGCTATGCAAATTTACTAAAGCAAAGGGCAGCTTAACAAACTAATACAGTTTATAGCAGTTCAAATTGTATTACTTTCTCGATTAATTTGAAAATTGGGAGTTATCTTCCTTATGATTTGTTCGGTATACTATAAAATTTCATTGAATATTATGTTGTTCTAAAACTAATGGTCCGTTGCATATGCAACACAGTGAATTACGAACACCTATTATTTTTTGTCTTTTGTTCGACGAACAGGTTGCGAATACTCTAATTGTTGTTAGAAACCCTTTCAGTCGAAATTCTGTAGCTTAGAACATATAGTGTATTACAAACACAGCTATGGCAATGTTCATGGTGATAATCTGCCTAACACACTTGTTCTTTCTTTTTGAAGGCTACCAACCTGAATTTCTATCGACTCAATCAAAGTGTTATTTTTCTTAAAATGATGATTTTTAATCTCACTTGATCACCAGTTAGTGTGCAATAATTTGAAAATTTTGGGTTTTTGGTAATTTAGAAATTTGATAGGCCTGCGCTTGATAGCTAAGGTGTTATGTGTAGCCTTTTGTAATATCTGATATTTACATGTTGATGTCCAAAAGAAATTGATATTGAAATATTCCAAGTCTATTCAGTTGCTATAGACAGTAAGATAGTAATAGAACGTAGAGGAAAGTATTTGCTTGTCACTTCTGAGTGATTTTTTCTTTTGTGTCTCCACAAACATTACTTGATCTCTACGTATTCCCCTGTTTCAGAAGAGAAGAACAGCAACTAGATGTTTTGTCCAATGTCAATTATACTCAGCAGAAAGGCAAGCACTCTGGCAAGTGTTTGCTCCTTTGTGTTGCTACAAATAATAGGGTAGTGTGTGCGTGGTGCACTTATTTGATTTGGTTACAGCTCCATGAATACATTGGTTCCACCTCTTATAAGAAGGTACCCATAGATAAGTTTGATTATACCTCTCTAGTTTACTGATGAACCATTGGTCACATTTTCCAGTTCACTTGAAACTACAACAACGCGACTTTGTCTTTTCAAATTAATATAGAGCAAGAGAAGGCAATTCCGCTATTTTAGTCCGTTTTTTTTGATATAGTGACAAACTCTTTATTGAAAATGATAACTCCTTTATTTCGACGTCTTTTACTTCAACAAAAAACCATATATTTTATTCCATGAACAGTTATTTTTAGGTTGTCTTTCTTACAATAGGTTAATACACTCTTTAATGGTAATAATTTGAGCATTTGTGAACAATAATGATAAATTGTTTTTTGTATTGAACAAAACTTTTAATGTTTTTGGTGCTAATGAATATGACAACTGCCTGCACTTATTTTGTAGCTCCTCTGGCTCAAACTCTTAGAAATCTGCATCTCCGTTAATATAGATCAGCATGTGGCATTGCATCTAAAACTTCAGGACGAAGTTCAAGAGGTACGTTCATTCTAAGGTAAATTGATTTACTTTAAATGGATGTCACGATGGTTCTTATATCTTCATTTATTTTCAAAACTCTCACAAACAATACGGATCAAATTTTGTCAATTTATTACTGTTTAGATTTTAAGTAGACAACTCCAAAATATTGTGGGCCAACATCTTGGAATTTCAAGTTCAAATTGTTGAAGGATTTTTAGCTTTGTATAACATTGAATTAACGATCATCATATGGAAGTCAAACTAATTAGAAGTAACTTAATTTGTCTTCTTTCCGGCAAGCAGTGAGTGGGTGCAATCAAATAAATAGATACAACAGCATCTGCAAGAACTCAGGTTCCCAATACGAAACTGTATCTATCTTTTCTTAAATGTAATGTCGAGTTGAAAAATGATAAGATCTTACATTTTAGAATTATTTAATTGAGTAGAACTTGGTTTCATTTGCTATAATCGGTCAACTGTTGAAAAATTGTGAAAGCATCAATTTACGTTCATAGTGATCACCGTTGTAAAAATGGTGGCCGTGGAGTTTACAGTGAAACCCGCATAAATCGATACCGGGGAAATCAATAAACTTGTTTTATTCAAGCCCCAGTTTGAAGTCCCGACATTTAGCAAGTCGATACTGTCATCTCTAGGTTGATGAATAATTTTTTTTCAACTTCATGACTAGTTTGACTCTATGACCAGCTTTTCACCGGAGCTCCGTGAAAAGAGTTAAATAAAGCATGTAGTTTGGAATCGAAATTAGTTCTGTTGAATAAACAAGCAGAAATTTTGTTAATGGGATGTTAATGGCATTTTTCTAGATGGCACGTTATCAAAATTATATAATCAGAGAGTTATCTCCTTTTGTGAATGACAATTCTTTTGATTGCCTTTCCAACCGTGCCTGAGCAACTTCAACTCGTGGGTTTTTTATTCCTGAACTTTCTTCAATTTGGAATGTAACAAAGACCATATGCAATATCTCAACAATCACCCATGGTTGATAAAAAGTTAGAGCAGTCTAAACATGTTTGTTCAGATATATAAAAAAACAGTTGATCAATGAGTTAGTATTTGTTATTGGATATTTTTTTGGAATGATTGTTGTCATTTACTGATCAAACATTAACCGATGATGTTGATTTTAAAAATTAAACCATACAAATTTATTCATTTTTATTAGTCATTTATTATTTGGCTCGCATCAAAATAATATTAAATTACTAATTTACAAATACCTATCCTAAATAATGAGCAAATATGCAGTTCTCACTGCTATTAAAATTGATTCACAATGTGAAATAAATCTATGAAATTCATAAGACTATTAGATTGTTAGTTGCAATATAACGTTTTTCGGTCGGTTTTAATTGAATTATTTAGGTTACATAGAATGTGACAGTAGTTTTTTATTTAGAGCTGTAGCATTGTAACTACTACAGCAAGTATTAACTGTTGAATAAAGGCCCCAACACCACATAATGCTATCAATGTGTAAAAAAAATATTGTTTTATCTGCTGTATCAATCTGAAAAAAATTTATACACATTTTGCATTTTAGGAGATGTTTATTGTGCTTTGTGTTAACTAACTCCAGAGATGACTAATGGTGGTAGAGTCAACCAGATATGGTGTAAAAAGTTAGGCATTTAAGTTTTCACACAGCAAACAATGGGCTGTTTTTGGTTAGTTCAAGGCTCTAGGAATAAACTTGAGAAAAGTGCGACTGTAAATAATTTGTACTTTCTGTATCTTCAATCAAATTGGTAACGAATTATGAAATGATAATTAAGTCTTTGGCAAGTTTATGTAAATCAAATGCGTCAAATGGGATTAGTTGTTTTAATTTTCATACAGAAACTGGTTTCATTGTCAGCTAATAACTTTGAATTACTGATAAGACTAATCCAAATAACAAGTGTTCACAATCTTGACCATTATGCTAAAAAAATTGACAAAAGTTTATCTGACTCACTTTATAACAGTTACTACGAAAACAGCTGAAACAGCAAGAGGCAGCTGACTCTTTGAGTTCTTGGTGCACAGCCAAACTCTTACTTCCGTTTTATGGAAAGTATTTTACCATTATTTTCTCATGTTAAAAGTGGTGTGTGCAACAGCTGATGCCTAAAATCACACAATTACGTAAATTGCAAATAATATCTACAGCTAGTTCTTCCACAGAGCATGGTTTTGATAATCATTTTACCCCCTCTATACGGCAAACTGAATACAATTTTTTCTATAATCTCACCAACTTTAATTTTTGCTCTGTGCAATTCACGCCATTGTTACTCTTTTTGTTGTTGTAATTTTGCGCATTTATACTACTTGTCTTGCAGAGAGGAGTGAAAAGATTTATGAGTGATTAAAAAGCACACTATGCCAGGATGTGCGCATGTTAGAACAGACATGACTTACTGGTGCAATAACACGGCAATATCTCCTGCATTTTCTGAAGTCAAATTGTGAGTTGCTTGCTCAGTGTCATTTGTTAGCATATCGTCTCACACGCTCATCCATAAACATGTAAAAAACACTACCATACATTATGTATAAGCATGAGATAAACCTGACCATGCAATGTAATTGATGCATAGATAAATATCAGCAAATGGAGTTATTTCATGCTGACACTATGCAACTTGTTTCAGGGTAATGATGCAAGTGTTGCAGCTACCATCAATTTCTTGTTGACTGAATGGGAAGCTGGATTGTGAGTGACGGTGGCCATTTCTGATCACCAACCTGATGGAAATTGTAAGTTTGTTTGATTTTAGTCCTTAGCATTTTTTTCATTGTCTCAGTTTGATCTTAAGTGCATATGGTTTATTGGTTGCAAATCCGTGAATTGTTTGCAAGGTAGAAGAAGCTGATTTTCTTTCATAATATGAGCTCCTAAGGTTTCCGGCTGCTTTAACTCTGGAGTTCTCATCTATTGACGGTATTTTGCGCATCTAGTGCAAAATAATATCACTTTGAGTTTGGTTTAATTGGTTAAAAAATTGAATCAAAGATAATTGTGTGTAGCAGTCAAGTTTTCACATCAGACAGAGTTTACCTTATTTTTGACCCATCTCCTTTAAGAAAAACTAGCAAATGTTATAAATTGTTAAAAAAGGTTTTTCGTCAAAAATCTGTAGCTTAGAACATATGGTGTGTTACAACTGCAGCTATGGCAATTTTCATGGTAATAATCTGCATAAACACACTTATTCAGTCTTTTAGATGGCTTCGTACCTGACTGTCTATTGATTTCAAGCGAAGTTTTATTCTTCGTAAAATAATTATTTTTAATATCACTTGATCACTAGTTATTAGGCAATAATTTGGAAATTTTGGGTTTTTTGATCATTTGAAAATCTGATAAGCATGTGCCTGATACCTAAAGTGTTATGTGTAGCTTATTGTGATATTTGATAATCACATATTGATGTCAAAAAGAAATTGGTAATAAAATATTCCAAGTCTATTCAGTTGCTGTAGACAGTAAGATAGTAATAGAACGGAGAAGAAAGCATTTGCTTGGCACCTCGGAGGGAAATTTTTCTTTTGTTTCTCCAAGATTATTACTTGATCTCTAAATATTCCCCTGTTTCAGGAGATAGTCATTCTGGCGTTATGCAGAGAAGAACTGTGACTAGAGGAAGTCCTTTGACCAGGAGAAATGTTTTTTCCAATGTGTATTATATCCAGCAGAAAGGCAGGCACTATGGTAAGTTTTTTTTCTGTATAGCTACCAAGAATAGGGTAGTGCGTGCAGGGTGCACTTATTTGGTTACAGCTTCATGATCACATTTGTTTCAACTCTTATAAGAAGGTTATCTATCGATTATTTTGATTTTACCTCTAGTTTGCTGATTAATTCTTGCCACATTTTCCAGTTCAGTTGGAACCACAACAACACGACTTGGTCTGCTCAAAGTAATATAACGCATGAGAATGCAACTCCGCTTTTCTAGCATGTTTCTTTTGAAATTGTGACAAAACCTTTATTGAAGATGACAAGTTTTTTATTTTGTTGTTTTATACTTCAACAAAAACCATATATTTTGTTCCATGGACAGTTATATTTAGGCTGTATCTTATACAATTAGATTATGCACTTTGTAAAGGTAATTATTAGAACAGTTTTCTCATAATCTACTCGTTTGTCTTCAACACTAGCCATAACTGTTTTTTGGTGTTAAACAAACTTTTCAAATTTGTTTTTGGTATTGATGGATATTACAATTCTTTGCTCTTATTTTGTAGCTGCTCTGGCTCAAATGCAAAGGAACCTGCTTCTCTGTTATTATTAGGTGTAGCTCATTTACAGGCTCTAGTCAGCATGTGGCATTGTGTCCAAAACTTCTGGACAAGCTTAAAAAGGTAAGTTCAGTCTAGGGTAAATTGATCTGCTTTAAATGGATGGCACTATGGTTCTTACATTTTTGTTTATTTTTTAAACTCTCACAAACAAAAAAACCAAAGTTTGTATACTTGTCACTGTTTAGATTTTGAGTAGACAGCTCCAAAATATTGTAAGTCAAAACTTTGGATTTGCAAATTCAAATTGTTAAAGGATTTTTAGCTTTTTATAATATTGAAGTAACAATCATCCTACGGAAGCGAAGTTAACTATAAGTAAATTCATTTGTCTTCTTTCCGGCAAGCAGTGAGTGGGTGCAATCAAATAGATAGATACAACAACATTTGCAACAACTCATGTTCCCAATAGGAAATTTTATCTGTCTTTTCTTAAATGTAATGTCGAGTTGAAAAATTATAAGATCTCTTATTTTGGAGTTACTTTGCTACGATTAGTCAACTGTTGAAAATTGTGAGAGCATCAATTTATGTTCATAGTGATCACCATTGTAAAAATGGTGGCGGGTGAGTTTACAGTGAAACCCCCATAAATGAACAATGGAAAAATCAATAAACTTATTTTATTCATACCCCAGTTTAAAGGCCCTATCATTGACATTTTGAAAAGTGCTTCAAAAAGTCGATAGGTGGACCAATAATTTTTTTTCAACTTCATGACTAATTTGACTCCACAACTCCATGGCTAGCTTTTCATGAAAGCTTTGTGAAAATTCTTAAAGACAGCATGTTGTTTGGAATCGGAATTTGTTCTGTTGGATTGATTAGCAGAAATTTTGTCAATCGTAAACCTAGATCGCATGCTATCAAAAATATATTATCAAGTAGTTATCTCCTCTTGTGAATGACAGAATTTTTTTAAATGTATTTAAAACGGCACATGAGTAACTTCCACTCATGCGTTTGCATTAATAAATTTTTTTAATTTTTTGAATGTAACAAAAAACCGAAAGTAATATTTCAACCACGTTTGATAAAAATTGAACGGTTTTTAAACATGTTTGTTCAGCTAGATAAAAAAAAAACCTGTTGATTGAGTTAGTGTTTATTATTGGATAGCTTTTTTAATGATCATTGTCATTTACTGATGAAACATTAAACCAATGATAATGATTTTAAAATTTAAACCAAGCCAACTTAGTTATTTTTATTACAGTGATTTATTATTTTGGTTAGCATCACAATAACAACAAATTACCACTTTACTAATAATTATGCTTGATTAATGAGAAAACTTGAAGTTGTCATTGTTATTAAAATTTATTCACAATGTGAGTCAATGAAAAAAATGTATGAAATCCATCGTATTATTATATTGTTCGTTGCAAAATAACTTATTATTACTATTGTATTTATATTTATAGCCTCCAAAAGCAAATTTGAGCAGTTCAATACCATCCTTAATTAGATGGTTTCTTTTTGGCTCTTCAACATCAATTTATGCCGGTTTCACTGTATTTATTCATCCAATTATTTTATTTTACCTTTATTACAAAAGTCATGGCTTGGAGGAAGTTTTTGTCATAATGGGAATGCTCCATGATTGAAAAACATAACAACTATGATGTAACTGTCTAGTAATAGTTCTAATAACTTTTTTATAATTATTGAGAGATTTTGTTAAAAAAATTTGATTCATTTCAACTTTGGTTGTAATTTTATTATTTTTCTGGATATCTTGGATAACTTTAAACTTTTTTATTTCAAAATATTTTGCGAAGATAAGTTTTTTAGATGTTTCAGACTTTCCGCTGTTTTAGGAGTATGCACAAATTTTTGAAGTTTTCGAACTATCTACATATGCTTGTAATTGACGTAGATTCATGATAAATTTTCATACTAACCACACGGCTTCAAAAAAGCTAATTTTTACAGTTTGCAAGTTTTGCATCAGTGAAAATTAGTTTGATTTTAGAAAGCAATGCTTAAACATCATACGAAAATTTGTTTTTCATGAGTAGAATATTACAAACGTTTCTTGGCTATCGATGACAAAAACTGGTTGAACCTTTTGCATTTTTATCTCTGACAAATGGAGATTTCTTCGTCTATGGCATGAAAGACTTCATTCTTAATGATAGGCAGGTTACTTTGTTACACACTAGAGCAATTGAAATACAATAAATTTTTCAAGGACCATGACAGATGCTCTGTAGTCAGTGGCTTCAATTCTGTACTATATAACAAAATGACTGAATTTTTTATGAAGCTTCAACTTCCAAACTAAAATCGAAAAACTTTGTTGATCATTTAGTGATTTTCACTTATTCACAAGGAAATGTATAGTGTTCAAGATTTAATTAAAAATGTTCTTGAGAAAAAACACCGTAACAATTATGACTCTCACAACATTTCTTTCCAATCTCATGGTGTTATGAGAGTTCAACTGATCTTATTGCTTAATCAATTTCAAAGCCGAAAGTTAATACTATAATGATAAATATGCTTGGGTTGTTACGCTTTTACCCAAAAAGTTGGTCCTGTTACGGCCCGTGTACACAATAACTACTTTGCACAAAATGAGAGGAAGTGCTGATTCAGAAAATAAACTACAAAAAGATTGAAACTCATTGCAATCTCCTTTTTTCAATTACGCATATCATCCCATATTGCTGATATGTGAAAAGCCCAAGTTCTATGTAAGCTAGCTGAATCTTTTAAAACTCATTTAAAGCTTTATACAACTTGATGAGTCATCTGGAGAAAAAATTGCACCTTGTTCAGCATTGATTGTGCCAAAAGTGATAATTTTGATGTTGAGTGATGGTTTATGACAACTTTTACATCACTGAAGTTTTTTGTCTTTCTGTGTTAAATAGTCTTTTCCGTGATCAGCTTCCTTACGCAACGAGACAATTGCTTTTGACCCATTATTTAGTTGCCAGAGCTGTAAAAGTACTATTTAATAGATAGAATATATCTATTACTGATAATTACTTGGATTTGTACAGCTAAGTTTGTATCATTACAAATAGATATTCATAAATAAAGGTCGCAGATGTGAACATCTTCAACACCCTAACAATTAAAATTATTCTGAACAAATAAAAAACTCCTGATTAATTTGAAGAATTCAAATTTTTTTTATAGGTTTGGAATGTCGTGAGTTTTTTCAACCTTGCTTGTTAGAATCACCTCCGAAGAATCAATTCAAAACTGATCAGCCGATTTCTTGATTTGAAATTAGAAGTTGTTTGCCCCTGTATTTCTCTCAGATGAGGAGAAAACTCTCAGTTTTATGAAAAGAAAGTTTTAGGAATGAGTTTCAGCCCTGACTTTACAATAGCTTCAAGTATATGAGAACTTGTGTATTATTCACTCACACAAAATGTTTAAATATTTTGGTCTCCGTCAATAAAATTAGCTAACATCCGATGCAACATTTTCATCCCAGTTGATGATGAATTAAATTTGGTAAACCAATGACGATGAAATTTTTTTTGGTTCCAACATTCCTGAAGCTCAGTAAAAGATTTTATGAAGTAAATTGCTAATTGATGAAGTGTTTTGTGTTTATTTTTACTCAAATTGTACATTTGTCTATTGCAGGTTCGAACTCGGGTGGCTTTTTTGATGCTGCTTCCAATTCCAATTACACTTTTGAGTAATAAATTTAATCAAAAAATATTCATTTTGTTCGGAACTTGTGGGTCCACAAAAAGTAGCTCACTGAATTAAAAAAAAATCAGGAAGGTTTTTTTTTATATTGTTCGTAGGTCACGAATGAAACAGAACACTTAATAAATTAAAAAGAGCAAGTTGATTTTTTTCATTTTCATAAACTTGTTTTATATCCTTGAAAAATAATTCAAAATAATGGCAAGCTTTGCAAATTTACTAAAGCAAGGGGCAGCTTGACAAACTAAACCAGTTTATAGCATTCAAAATTTTATTACTTTTTCGATTATTTTGAAAATTGAGAGTTATCTTCTTTATGATTTGTTCGGTAAACTATTACATTTCAATGAATATTATGTTGTTCTTAAACTAATGTTCCGTTGCCTACGCGACATAGTGAATTATGAACACCTATTATTTTTTGTGTTTGGTTCGACAAATAGGTCGCGAATACTCTTATTGTCGTTAAAAAACCTGTTAGTCGAAAGTCTGTAGCTCAGAACATATAGTGTATTACAAACACCGCTCTGGTACTTTTCATGGTGATAATCTGCATAACACACTTATTCAATCTTTTTGATGGCTACCAACCTGAATGTCTATTGACTCACGTAAAGTTTTAGTTTTCTCAAAATGGTGATTTTTAATATCACTTGATCACCAGTTATTAAGCAATAACTTGGAAATTTTGGGTTACTGGTTATTTGGAAATTTGATAGGCATGTGCCTGATAGCTAAGGTGTTCTGTGTAGCCCAATTGTGATCTTAATATTCACATATTGATGTCCAAAAGAAATTGATATTGAAATATTGCAAGTCTATTCAGTTGCTATAGACAATAAGATAATAATAGAACGTAAAGGAAAGCATTTGCTTGTCACTTCAGAGGGAGTTTTTCTTTTGTTTTCTCCACAAATAGTACTTGATCTCTACATATTCCCCTGTTTCAGGAGGTAGTCCTTCTGGTGTTATGAAGAGAAAAACAGCAACTAGATGTTTTGACCAATGTCAATTATACTCAGCAGAAAGGCAGGCACTCTGGTAAGTGTTTTTTCCTTTGTCTTGCTACAAAGAATAGGGTAGTGTGTGCGTCGTGCACTGATTTGGTTACAGCTTCATGATCACATTATTTTCACCTCTTATAAGAAGGTACCCATAAATAAGTTTGAATATACCTCTCTATTTTACCGATAAACCATTGTCACATTTTCCAGTTCAGTTGGAACCACAACAACACAACTTGGTCTGTTCAAATTAATGTGGAGCAAGAGAATGCAATTCCGTTATTCTACTCTGTTTCTTTTGATATAGTGACAAACCTTTTATTGAACATGATAATTCTTTTATTTTGATGTTTTGTACTTCAACAAAAACCATATATTTTGTTCAATGAACAGCTATTTTTAGGTTGTATTTCTTACAATAGGATAATACACTCTGCAATGGTAATAATTGGAGGATTTGTCTTCAACAATGGGGATAAACTTTTTTTGTTTTAAACAAAACTTTTAATGTTTTTGGTGCTAATGAATATGACAAATATCTTCATTTATTTACAAACTCTCAAAAGCAATACAGATCAAATTTGGCAAATTTATTACTGTTTAGATCTTAGGTAGACAACTCCAAAATATTGGGAGCCAAAATCTTGGAAATTCAAGTTCAAGTTGTTGAAGGATTTTTAGCTTTGTATAATATTGAAGTAACAATCATCATCCGGTAAGCGGTGAGTGGGTGCAATCAAATAAATAGATACAACAGCATTTGCAAGAACTCAAGTTCCCAATACGAAAATGTATCTATCTTTTCTTAAATTTAATGTCGAGTTGAAAACTTATAAGATCTTACATTTTGGAATTATTTAATTGAGTAGAGTTCGCTTCCATTTTGTATAATCAGTTAACTGTTGAAAGATTGTGAATGCATCAATTTATGTTCCTAGTGATCACCGTTGTAAAATGGTGGCGGGGGAGTTTCCAGTGAAACCCGGATAAATCGATACCGGGGAAATCAAGAAAATTATTTTATTCATGCCCCAGTTTGAAGTCCCGACATTTACTAAGTCAATACTGTCATCTCTAGGTTGACCAATAATTTTTTTTAACTTCATGACAAGTTTGACTTCATAACCAGCTTTTCACGGGAGCTTTGTGAAAAGCCTTAAATACAGCATGTTGTTTGGAATAGAAATTAGTTCTGCTCAATTGACAAGCAGAAATTTCGTTAATTCTAAATCTAGATGGCATGTTATCGAAATTGTATAATCAGAGAGTTATCTCCCCTTGTGAATGACAGAAATTTTGTATATGCATTTCCAACCATGCCTGAGCAACTCGTGAGTTTTTTATTCCTGAATTTTCTTCAATTTGGAATGTAACAAAGACCAAATGCAATATCTCATGGTTGATAAAAATTTAAAGCTGTCTAAACATATTTTTTCAGATAGATGAAAAAACAGTTGATCAATGAGTTAGTATTTATTTTTAGAAATTTTTTTGAATGATCGTTGTCATTCACTGATGAAGCATGAAACCAATGATAATGATTTTAAAAACTAAACCAAGCAAACTTATTACTTTTTATTAGTCATTTATTATTTGGTTAGCATCCAAATAATAATAGATTACCAATAATTTTTTTTTATCATGGGATTGCTTCATGACTGAATAACTTGAAAACAATAAAAGAGTCTGTCTAGTAAAATTTTTTAATAATTTTTTTGTATTCATCGCCTGGCTTTTAAAAAAAATTGACCAACTTCAGTTTTTGCTTTAATTTCATATTTTTTTTGGAAATCCTAGATATTTTTAAACTTTCTTATGTCAAAAGAGTTTGCGAAGACAATTTGTTCATGTTTCAGACTATCCGCTGTTTTAAATGTGTGCGCAAACTTTTAAACTAATCGAACTGTCTACATATGCTGTAGTGCTGTGCGATATGACTTCACACTACCAAACGATATTGTGTCTATGGAAAATAAAATATCGTGTGTTATCGAATTTTGGAATTGTCTCCTCTCGATATTGATAAACTATGCTTGCTGCATCGATATTGCTAGGCAAGCGCCGATAATCGTTGTTTTTAGGAGTTGTCTGCCTTTACACAAGGTGTTGATAACTTCTCAAATACAATGTAAATACTACAGTGCCTCGTCTCATTGCCACCGGTAGTAGCCAGTACTAGAAGAAGAGCAGAGCATATGAGCACTTGGACCTCAATAACAATTTTTTTAATGTTTTACATGCGATTTTACACTTGAGGATTCATGAATTTGCATGTAGTTAATGGAACAGCACCATAATTAATTTTATTTTTCTAAGAACAACAATAACAGGCTTGGTAACGAAGCAAGAAAAGATCAGTGAATATGAGCTAAGAAATCAGTGACTGTGAGCTATGTACCGGTACCGATATACAACAAATAGTTATTTGATCATATCTTTGTTCATAGCCAAGAACACAAGTTGATCAACCAGTTGTGGTTTGAGAGCATTCCGCTTTTTGCTGATGATATTCCCTGATATGCTAAACAGTCTTTCACTTGGTACGGAAGACGCACAAGCTGACAACACATATCTAGCATACTGGGCAAGTACGGGCAACTCCACCATATGAGATTTCCACCATTTTAGGACATTCTCATCCTTCCCTGCTTTGAGTCGAAGAAAGAATTCCACCTCCCTCTTCAGTTTCTCCTCCACCTCCACCTCTGGGGACTGATCTTGTTGAATTCTCTCCTCAGCATTTGATTGGGTATGCGACGTTAGCAGATCAACAAGAGATGTCTGTGTCTTCTTTTCTGGCTGCAGGCAGAGTACTTTGCCATCATCACCGGAGCATGTAGGAGTAGGTCGGCAGTTGATCACAGCTGGAGCATTAGTAAATATGTAATCTTTCACCTCTTCAATAGTTGGTAGTGCCAACCATGTTGGAGAGCAATCATCATCGGAAGACAGTTCTTGGTAGCGTGGATCCAACACCTCTGCGACTCTCAGAAAGGTAAGTAGGTCATGAACAGCTAGTTTCTCTGCGAGGTATGATTTTATTATGGACTTGATAGTGACAGATGTGGGATCTTCTTCCTCTTCAACCTTACACAAGGCGTTTATGTGGCGTAGTAGTGGGATTGCACTCGAGATGGTGACCTCCTTCTCACCTGACAAGGAATCTGTGAGTATGTTGAATCCCTCTAAACACTTAAGAATGACATCAATCAGAGCTGCTTGTTGCCAGCTGACCGATAGATCCCGGTATTTCTTATCATCCATCAGCACTTGGTTAGTAGCCTTCATAAGCTCCTTGACACGTTGAAGCATCTTGAATTTAGAGCCCCATCGTGTTACAACATCATTGATCAACTGCTTCTCAGGAATCTGCAGGTCTTTCATGACTTTCTTTAGTTTGGTTCTGTATGGCTGTGAGTTGTGAAAGAGGGCAACCATCTTACGGCAATGGGCTAAGAGTTGCTTGATTTCATCAGTCTCCAAACTCTTCGAGACTGCATTGTGTAGCATGTGCCCCAGGCAGGGCACTCTCCTCATACCTGATGGAGAATAATTTCAGATGAAACTTTGATAAAATAAATACAGCACTTGAATTCTGTGCAAAAAATTTATGTTTTATGGTTCTGTGTACCTGTTGAGTGATGTATAACTACCGTATATTTTTATGGTGTTACTGGTTGATCAAGCATCATAAACCATTCATGGCATACAAATGAGAAAATTCTTGGAATTGTCCCAGGATTCTAACAGAAATTTCACGCACCTGGAATCTCTAGAGAAAAAAAACTTACCAGCCTCTCTGGCTGCAGCTACCATGTTAGCTGCACTGTCTGTTGTCATAGAAACAACATAACCTGGCTTCAGCCCGTACTCATCAAGAGCTTCTCGGAAGAAGACCGCAAGATTTACAGCCGTATGTGATTCGGGGTGGTATTGGGTTTTCAAGCATCGAGCCACAAGATTCCAATCCGGATCAATATAATGGGCATTCAAACTCATGTATGAATCCCTCGCAACCGAAAGCCAACCATCACTCGTTAAACTGACCCTTGAGAAATAAAATCAAATCAATACTATTAGACTAAACAAAGGCTCTGAGCCATGGGCACTCAAGTGTTTGCTTGAACCCGTGTTATACCGCACAGAAGCAAAGTTATTTATATTACATCTCTACAAGGGAGAGCAATAACTGTTCTTACCAATGAGCTTCCTGTATGTCGCGTCCTACTTGATTTCGCATATCTGTATATAGGCTGGGTATCGCTGACCTTGTGAAATGGTTTCTATGAGGGCATTGAAATCTTGGATCCAGAGTAGTAACCATATTCCTGAACTCCTCCTTATCGGCGGTGTATAGTGGCACCATACCTGTGATCAGAGAAAAACAAAATGACACCTCAAAACAAAGCAGTCAACCACAGTTGGAATTTCATACAAAAATGTGCAGATGGACACTATAGATAACAAGATTGGCACCAATACCTAGCATTCAAAAGTTTATGAATTCAATTTTAGGTTCACAGACCAGAGTAATGGGTATTTTTGAGACCACCTAATGTAAACGGTCAAGATTAAAATTACAGTACCATCAAGGTGTGCCAAGTGTATAGAGTACGTAGACCTACCAGAAACAAGGTAGCGTGTCACGCTCCGCACGAGAAGTTTGTGCCTGTCCGAGTCTGTCGTGTAGGGAGTATTAAGTTTTACGGTCTGCATAATTGTAGGTTGGTTGTACGGTCTTTTTGATTTGTGCTTAGGAGTGCTTCGTGCCATTGGTACTGGAGCTATCTCTGCATGCTTTGCTGGGTGGTGGTAGCGGAGATGGGAGAAAAGGTTTGTGGTCGAGCTGTCCTTTGTTTTTACTTTGGCTTTGTTGGTATCGGTACATAGATCACACATCACTCATTCGTTATCTTCTGATGGAGTAAAGAATGCCCAAACAGCTGAGTGTTTCCGGGCGGTCGCTAACACCATACTGGTGGAGCTGGAGCTAGGAGTCGCTTCAGGTGTCGAAGCAATCATCTCGATGTCTGAGTCTGAATCACTAACAGACATTTTGGTACACACTCGAGCGTCTACAATAAGCAAAGTGACACCAAAATCAATTGAGAGTAGGGATGCAGTGAGTTGGGTGCATAGGGAGTAAGCAAAACAAATATGCATAGTAACAGTTATCGCATTTCACCATTCCACGAGTACAGGCATCCCATTCCCATTTATTTGAATTAGGCTGAACAACATACACAGCTCACATAAATAATAAGGGGAAGGCGATAACATGCCAATGGTTGAGTTGAGCTGTATTAATTTAATACACAACCTTTGATACTGCTAAGTTCTCACTAACTAGAGCACACTACTTCATGTTGGTTATCCTGTCGCTGTCAGTAGCCCTCCTGTCAGCGCTTAGTACCCGATCTTACTAGCTATTACTGGTGTGTAGTCACAAATGAACTGCACATGCGTGCACACAAAATTCTAATAATCAGATGAGATGAGGTGTGACAAGGCTCTTGAGGCCATACTACTACTACTACTACTACTACATCATTATTCATTACAATCATTCATCATTAATAATTAATAATAATATTATATAATTTTATATATAAAATAATACTACTACTATCTATTATTATATTATTAATACTACTGATGAAGTTACAGTATTAATTATTATTTTATTGATGATAATAAATGATAATAATTTTTCATTTTATTATTTATTTCATTACTACTATTATCTATCTATCTATTTATTATTATTATCTATCTATCTGTTAATAATATTATTATTATTATAATATATTATATTTAATTATCATCTTATGTTAATAATAGAATAATAATAATAGTTAATAACAACTGATTATGCTTAGTTAGGGTAGTATTATTTATTAATTAATAAATAGGTAATTAATAGCTAGGTAGGTGCTGGTAGTCATGTTGTTGTTCTAATGAATTTTTTTTCATTTGAGTTATTATTATTATTTATTATATTATTCCACAGAATAATAATACATACATACACACACTACGCTAACTAACATACATGAGGACTGCTAAAACTGCTTCAATTGGAACAATGAGTGGAACAATGAGCAAAATTAATCAAAGTGGCTGACTTACTTACCAAGCTCTCCACTTTGGCAGCATGAAGGAAAAGAATATGTGAAGGCATGCAAACAATTTTTCAGCATCATGGAATTAATTAAGAGTTATCTATCCTTCTGCAAAAACGCAAATGGGCCGATTATCGGGGCCGATAACCGGCCACACTGACTCAATACGATAATACGATTATCATATCGTTGGCAAATATGACCAACAGACATATCGCCCTTGCTTATATCGAACCATATCGGTCAATATCGTTTTATCGTGCAACACTAATATGCTGGTAATTGACTTCGATTCATGTTGATTTTTTATACTAACCACACTGCTTCAAAATAGATGATTTTTACAGTTTGCAAGTTTTGCATGAGTAAAAATTAGTTTGATTTTAAAAAGCAGCGCTTAAACATCATTTCAAATATTTTGTTTCCAGAAGTTGAATATTACAAGCATTTCTTGGCTACCAATGACCAAAACTGGTTAAACCTCTTGCATGTATATCTTCGTCAACTGGAGATTTTTTTGTCTATGACACAAAAAAAGTGATTATTGATGATAGACACCTAACTTGTTACACACTCGAGCAGATGAAACACAATAACTTTTCTTGGACCATGAATAATGCTTTGCTGTCAGTAGCTTTATCTCAGTACTATATTGTAATGGAATTTAGCATAGGTGGCCTCTATCCTTGATGCTATGCTAGCCAGTATGCAGTGTATAAACACTGATTAGTCATACTAGACTAAGCTCCGCCTGATTGCCTCAGTATAGAAGTGGATGCGTGCCTGCCGAAGAGACGGATGAGTCAAGAATTCAAGCAAGGGATTTCCCGCCTTACTGGAGAAGTTGGCTGGCGCATTATTGTTATGCTTATTGACTATATATATATTTTCATTGCGCCTGCTTGTTTATGCTATTTTGTTTGACCTATATTGATGTTATTGACCAATCCTTTTCTGTTATATTTCAACTGTTCATTAGCATATTGAACTGCATAACTTGGTCAACATGTGGCCCAGTGGGCAGATTAGATTGTGCGCTTACAAAGAGAGGTACTCTGAGTAAGCTTTTGTCTCTTGAAGCAATAAAGTGTTAACTATTGTAACCCGGTGTGTTCACTTGGCAGTTGGCCAAAAAGTATTAAGATACTTGCACACGGCACAACACGGAGCTTATTGACTCATAGCTCATCTATAGATAGAGCCACTACTAGTAAACAAGTAGCTCTCATTAGCAATTGCTGTTACATTGCTAAACAAGTACACTTCTCTAGTAGCTGTTTGGTAAAGGTGCGACAAAATCCTTTACAATATAACGAAATGACTGAGTTTTTTTTATTAAGTTTCCAGTTCCAAACTATTATCTAAAAAATTGTTGATCAATTAGTGATTTTCACTCATTCTCAAGGAAATATATGGTACTCGAGATTTAATTAAGAAATGTTCTTGTCAAAAAAACACCGTCACAATTATGACTCCGGTAACATTTCTTTCCAATCTCTGAGTATTATCAGAAAATTATACTGATCTTATTGTTTAATCAATTTCCAAGTTGAAAGTCATTACTGTAGTGATGAGTATGCTTGGGTTGTTGCACTTTCAACCAAAAACCTTGCTCAGGTTACGGCCAGTGTACACATTAACTACTCTGCACAAAATGAGAGAAGTGCTGATTTGCCATTACACTTATCATCCCACAATGCTGATTTATGGAAACCCAAGTTCTATGTAATTTAGCCGAATATTCAAACACTCATTTTAAAGCTTGTATACATTTTGATTAGTCATTTGGGAAAAAATTACACTTGGGTCACTGATTGTGCCAAAAGTGATAATCTTGATGTTTGACATTACTAGGAATTATGTCTTCCTGTGTTAAATAGTCTTTTCCATGATCAGCTTCCTCACGCGATGAGACAATTGCTTTTGACTAATTATTTAGTTGCAAGAGCTGTAAAAGTACTATTTATAGATAGAATATATCAATTAATGATAGTTACTTGGATTTTGTGAACCAAATTTGAATCATTACAAAATGATATTGATGATAAAGATCGCAAATGTGAAAATACTCAACCTAAAACAATTAAAAATATTTTGAGCAAATAAAAGAGTAATTTTTTTATCAGAGTTGAAATCAAAATTATCAGACAAAAGTAATTTGAAAAAATTGATTTTTTTTTTTACTAAGTTTGAAAAGTCGTGAGTTTTCTCAACCCTGCTTGTTAGCCTTCAATCACCTCCTACAAATCAATTTAAACATGATCAGTTGATTTTTTCACTTGAGATTAGAAGTTGCTTGCTCCTGTATTTTTTCAGTTCGGGAGAAAACTCCCAATTTTTTGAAAACAAAGAACTAGGGATGACTTTCAGCGCTGGTTTTGCAATGGCTTCAAGTATATTCGAACATGTGTATTATTCACTCACACAAAATGTTTAAATTTTTTTGTTTCTAACTATAAAAGTAGCCAACATCTCCACTTTTGATGATGAATTAACTTTGCAAGCCAATGATGAGTTTTTTCTTTGTGTTAACGCTCCTGAAGCTCAATACAAGATTTCATAAAGGACACAGTTAACTAATGAAATGTTTTGTATTTAATTTTACTCATTTTGTACATTTGTCTATTGCAGGTTCAAACTTTGGTTGCTTCATTGGTGCTGCTTCGAATTAATCCCAGCTGACGACATTTGAGTTCAACTTTCTCTTAGGTTGCTTTATGAGTATTATTCTTATGTTTGCATGAAAAATAACGTGCTCTATGATGTATTGTAGAGATTTTATGACTAAATTGGCGCAACATGTTTATGTGAAAGGCTATTAATTATCTTAAAACCAAATTGGTGAAATCTGTTTCAGGAGTCTTTTCGATAAATGTCTTAAAGATATTGGTGTAGCATGTTTAATGAACGTTGTGTAAACTTTTTATACATTAATGTAACATTTTCAGCAAATGTTTTCTAAGCATTTTATCACGACATTGGTGTAACTTCTTAAATGAATGTTTTGTAAAAAGTCTATTACAACATTGCTGTGACATGTCTAATGAATGATTTGTAAAAATTTTGTAGCGAAATCGGTGTAATATTTTTAATGAACATTGTGTACACAGTTTATATCGACATTCCTGTAACCTCTTTAATGAACGTTTTGTAAACAATCTATAACAACGTTGTTGTGGCATGTCTAATGGATGTTTTGCAAACAGTTTATAACGACATTGGTGTAACATGTGTAGTGAACATTTTGTAAACGTTTTATACCGACATTAATGTAACATTTTCAGCAAATGTTTTGTAAACATTTTATCACGACATTGACGTAACATGTTCAATAAATGTTTTGTGGACATTTTGAGATGACGAATAGTGAAAACATTCAAAAAACATTCATAGGATGTTTTGCGAGGACAATGGGTGTAACATTGCAACAACATTGAAAGAAGTGTACGAAAAGTCATGAAATAAACATTTGCATACAATGTCCAGAGGACCTTAATTGACATCCAGGCAACGTCGATGCAACATTATTATACATCATTGACTCAGCATTGTGCGAATGTTTGTGGGTAACGTTGGGAGTAAAATTGGATTAATGTTTGAGGGTGTCTGCAGAAAGTTGTGAAATAAATGTTCTGCGCACAATGTTTAGGGAATATTGATGGACATCCAGGCAATATTAATAGAACATTTTGAGTTATAATTACATAAACCTTGTACGAATGTTTGTCCACAACATTGGGAATAACGTTTAAGTAACGTTCAAGGGTGTCTACAGAAAGTAGTGAAGTAAACGTGCTGCGCACAATGTTTAGGGAATGTTGATGGACATCCAGGCAATATTAATAGAACATTTTGAGTTATAATTACATAAACCTTGTACGAATGTTTGTCCACAACATTGGGAATAACGTTTAAGTAACGTTCAAGGGTGTCTACAGAAAGTAGTGAAGTAAACGTTCTGCGCAAAACGTTCAGGGGATCTTCACCGACATCCAGACAACGTTTGTACAACATTCACTTGCTTGTTGGGAGTGTGACAACGCTGCATGAAACTAGTAGTAATTTAACCATCTTTCTTTTAACCCAAGCATTTTGTATTTATCGATAGCTCTGGTGCAACCATCGGGCACTCTTGCCAACATATGTCCACCTCTGTCCATTTATACATGTATATTGTTTATGTTGTAATTATTGTGTATATGTGCGTACAACATCTTTAGCATTTATTATATTATCATGTTTGTAGCCAGTGTGTTATCCTATTGATGCCTTTTTATCATAATACAATACTCATATTTGCAAGTTCCGTTCTAGTATTTTCGAGTCTATGCGAACCGGTGTATAGTTTTTAAATTTCTGTTCTTGTACATGGACACATATCTGTCTGTTTTTTAGCATTTATTTTACCATCACAGTTCTTGTGTGCAATGCATAGTACAATATTCATGGGTACAGGAGGTACAGGGAATACAAAGTAGGTGTGCAGTTTATCATAGATTAGACCAAAAGTGAACATTACCGACTTTACAAACAAGCTTGGGAGGTAAGTACAATGGTCATTTGTTAGCCCCATGGATAAGGCAACAACTTTTTTGGGAGTTTCCCTCTCTCGGTAAAATCGGTATGTTAGTGCCTTTTCTGAGTTGTTTCCCCTCGGTATATTGCACGAGCTATTGAATAAACCAGTGCTATAATGTTGGTTAAAACTGGTCGGTAAAGTTGGTGAATGACATCTGATTACACAAAATACCAAACAGCAGTGCTTTATCAATACCTAGCCCTGATTTACAGTTAAAACTTTTATACTCTTTGTTACACAACATAGTCAAAGGATTTGGTACATTTACTACATTTACGTTTTGTAACTTGAAATGGTTATACCTTTGTTGGTTCAAACTTGAACTCAATCAACAAACTCAGTTGGTTGATAGTTAATGTAGTTTATATCTGTTATCACTGAATAAAAACTGTACAATAAGTGATGAGAAGCTAGAGTATGATGTCACCATTGCAATGTCACATCTAACCAATATATACATGAAATGAAAAAAAAAACACTTTCTGTATGATTATTCAGTTTAAATATTGTAGAACACAAAACCCACAAAGTAACTCTATCCATCTTGTAATGTCCTTCTGCATGGTACTGCTAGTCCATTATGTATGTTTGTACTTGATAGGTATCTATCTCTCTCATACATGGCACTGCTAGTCCATTATGTATGTTTGTACTTGATAGGTATCTATCTCTCTCATACATGGTACTGCTAGTCCATTATGTATGTTTGTACTTGATAGGTATCTATCTCTCTCATACATGGTACAGCTAGTCCATTATGTATGTCTGTACTTGATAGGTATCTGTCTCTCTCATACATGGTACTGCTAGTCCATTATGTATGTTTGTACTTGATAGGTATCTCTCTCTCTCATACATGTTACTGCTAGTCCATTATGTATGTTTGTACTTGATAGGTATCTGTCTCTCTCATACATGGTACTGCTAGTCCATTATGTATGTTTGTACTTGATAGGTATCTGTCTCTCTCATACATGGCACTGCTAGTCCATTATGTATGTTTGTACTTGATAGGTATCTCTCTCTCTCATACATGGTACTGCGAGTCCATTATGTATGTTTGTACTTGATAGGTATCTATCTCTCTCATACATGGTACTGCTAGTCCATTATGTATGTTTGTACTTGATAGGTATCTATCTCTCTCATACATGGCACTGCTAGTCCATTATGTATGTTTGTACTTGATAGGTATCTATATATATATATCTCTCTCTCTCTCTCTCCCTCTCTCCCTCTCTCCCTCTCTCCCTCTCTCCCTCTCTCCCTCTCTCCCTCTCTCCCTCTCTCCCTCTCTCCCTCTCTCCCTCTCTCCCTCTCTCCCTCTCTCCCTCTCTCCCTCTCTCCCTCTCTCCCTCTCTCCCTCTCTCCCTCTCTCCCTCTCTCCCTCTCTCCCTCTCTCCCTCTCTCCCTCTCTCCCTCTCTCCCTCTCTCCCTCTCTCCCTCTCTCCCTCTCTCCCTCTCTCCCTCTCTCCCTCTCTCCCTCTCTCCCTCTCTCCCTCTCTCCCTCTCTCCCTCTCTCCCTCTCTCCGTCTCTCCCTCTCTCCCTCTCTCCCCCCCCCTCCCTCTCTCCCCCCCCCCTCCCTCTCTCCCCCCCTCCCTCTCTCCCCCCCTCCCTCTCTCCCCCCCTCCCTCCCTCCCCCCCTCCCTCCCTCCCTCCCTCCCTCTCTCTCTCTCTCTCTCTCATACATGTCACTGCTAGTCCATTATGTATGTTTGTACTTAATGGGCATATATCTCTCTCATACATGGTACTGTGTGTATATTCTACCTATAAAACACATAATTACAACATGGCCATTAAAGTTATGTGACAAATTGTATGAAATATAAACCAGATAGACACACTCTTGCAGGTACTGGCAGTGTATATACTCTCAAGTAAATGAAACAGTTTATATAGTCTGAGATCATGTAC
Source organism: Cryptosula pallasiana (assembly GCA_945261195.1). Classification (NCBI taxonomy): domain Eukaryota; kingdom Metazoa; phylum Bryozoa; class Gymnolaemata; order Cheilostomatida; family Cryptosulidae; genus Cryptosula; species Cryptosula pallasiana. The sequence goes on along the minus strand of OX183131.1, from coordinate 27,919,858 downwards.
AAATCATCAATAAGTTGTAATAATGTGTTATATATAGTTTGTTGGTGTACCTGAACTATAGACAATATCTATCTATTGATCTTGTACATGAAAAGTCTTGGGTTGACAAAATCAGGTACCAGCAGCTCATCTCCTCTGATACTTATCTGTGTAGTCCACTCTGGGAACTGCTCAGGTGTAAGAGTTTGTAAATGTTTCCCTGCAGTAAACAAACAATACAATGTATTCTCTAGAAGATAGCTTAAAATACAATCCATTGCCAGTTCACACGCAGTATGTTACAGAGAATGTCAGATCACACTTAAATGAATAATAAGGAAAAAAGCTACAATAATTCTATGATCATCTATGGTAGACATGAAGGAAAATACTAAATTGAACAAAGTAATGCTGAAGTTGTTGTCAAGAGGGTGTTCATATATCTAAATGTGTTAGTAACTTATTTGGAAACTAAAATTGAGCAAAAATAAAAGTAAATTCACGCTGAGACATAATTTTTTAATGTTGAGAAATGTGATTTACATTTTGATTCACTGTGAAAGGTTTTAAATATTATTTGAGTGAAGTGCTCTTAAACACAACATATGAAATAGGAAGTTTTTATTATAATGGAAAAAACTTCAATTTCACTTTTGAGATCTGGCAATATTGAAATTAGTTTGTTACTGGTATTACATTTATAAAACTCATCAGAGTAAAACCTGAACAAAAAGCATTCCAGTTAAAACCTCAAATGGCCAACTTGTAAAAGAGAAACTTAATGAGGAAGCCAGTGAAGTATGCACTGGCTAGTGTTTGTATTAGTATTTATATATTTCAACTTCGTAGAGTCTGTTTAACAAAACTCTTATGTGTGAAGTCAAAACAAGTCACAGACCTTTAGTTGTCAATTTCAAAGTGTAACCAACTATTTGTATACAATTGTGTAAGTAGACATATATAGTGAGTACCTTCAGGGGAGATGATGTATAGTTGTTTTGTGTCACAGTCTGTAGCATAAATAAGCCCCACTGAATCTGCGCAAATAGCACATGTTCCCTCAGAGACTTCACATTCCCACATCTCGTTTAATTCTCCTTCCACTATGTTGTATTTGGTAACTGCTTCATCAGACCCAGCAAGTAAGGTACCATCCGGTAGAAAGTAAGGGACGCCTATATCCTCTTGTTCTGGTGATGTTTTCTTATTGGATAAGTCATAGAGGATTGTGTAGGCATGGTCATTGTTGTTGTCCTTGTCTACCGATAACACAATGTATCTGTCAGAAACAGCCATGTATGCTGACTCAGCTTCAATATCCAGCAGAGTCTGTGCATGCTTGAGGTCTGGTAAACACATCTCTACCTTGCACTTGTCTTCTTCAGAGCAATGCAGGATGTATACTACTTGGTGGTGTTCTATGATGTATGAAACATCCTTGTACGGTAGATCACACTTTGTTAACTTTTTAGTTTCTCTGTTATACAAGCTAACACTTGCACCTCCAACTAGTATGTTACCATCTTCTCTGTGGCAGACTGCGTCACACTCGCTATCTGTTGTTATCTCTGAAGTGAGGGTTATGGATTGAGAAATCTTGATGAATTCTGCATCCATCGTCAATGGTTTCTCTACAAACAATAAAATAGACTAACTCATAAGTATTATATAATATATACACCGCCGGTACACAAATAAACAGTGTAACAATTGTAACCAACTGTTGTTTTATAAATATGTTTGAAACCTACCATGCTTAAGCCATAGCTTTAAAAAAACAAAAACTGGAGAGATTTTTACTAACCCAACTTTTTTGCTGGGAACAGTTAATGCTCTTAACATTAAAGGTGCAGTTTACCTGAAAAAATTTTTATCATACAAAATTTGATTTTTTCACATCAATTTGTTACCACTAAATAATTGACATCGATGTGGAGACCAAACATATGCCATCCTGTTAAAAGTACATGTAATTATACCACAAAATGTGCAGATATTGAGTGGTATGTGATGGCTTTGTGTGAACATGTGCTACTTTCCTTGTGCCCCCTCACCCTTTATACACCCCTGTACTCCCCCAGAGTTCCTCCCTTACCCTCTACACCCCTACCCTCAGCCCTTTTTCCCACTATCATGTCCTTGATCATTTCTATGTGCAGTCATTGTGTGAGGCGCAGCCACTCTGGTTGATAGTACGAAGTGCTGAAAGTTAGTATTTGTCTCCCATGGCTAGACGCTACCCCGCTGACGCTGCTTGATCAGACAGCAATGAGACCACATTCTGCTATACCCCTTTTAGCCATGCTACTCAGAAATTTCTTCGCAGAAGATTTATGAGAGTTGAATAATTTACCCCAAAAGCCAATATTGCACCTGTAGAAAACTTGTAGAGAAACCCATCATATTGTTGTTGATTTTTAAGCCAATAAACGCAGCGCACACACATTGATCTGTGCACAGATCATCTTCACCTACTTGCATCCTCACTATAGCCATTAGATGGCCAGAAGGAGTGTACTCATCAACACCGGATTGGCCAACTCTGCGTATGAGTCAGTACAAACCTTGTGTAAGCCAGTACCGACCCTGTATGAACCATGTAGGGCAGGCAGGAAGTGAGTCAGCATAGACTGAGAGTCAGAACATGGCCTAAAGCTGTGTTTACACCAGGCGACTCCCGATTCCTTTGAAGTTTTTTGATTGTGTGTTGGCGCTGGGGACTGGTGCTGTTTCTGGTGGGGATGCAGGATTGTCGGAGGCTGAAACGCAGCAAAGTTGCGTTCTATTATCAAGTCGCGGTGTCTTCATGGCCACGTGACACAGTTTAACCAATTGAGTTGCTCCTTATAGCGGCTCTAATAATTTTTTTATTCTAGCCTGGATATAATGTAAACAGTGATTGATATAAGATAGTAAAGTTATTATTAAATAATTAAGTTTTACAAGCATTGTTGACAGGGTGTTTATTATTTTTTCTTATTATAATAATCAAACTATGTATGTTCAACAATAATAAATAATTCATATTTGGAGTAGTTATCATTATTATTTTGGATGCAAACACAAAACAACGTTGGATTTTCTTCAAATTATTATTTAATTTCAGTAAATGGTATTATTATTGTTTATAGATAAGTTAAAATTTCATATTATAGGTAAATAAAAATTTCACAAGACGCATATAAAACTACTGCCTGGTAGAAAACTGGTAATAATTAAAACACAACTCATCAATTCGACTGCATGAGCAGCAACGCAATAAATTATTTTAGCTAAGATGGTTGGGAAACTCCGAAGTCGCAAAACTCAGAAACTTAGGGTGTCGCAGCAGTGTAAAGGCAACATGCGTCTGCGACTGCGACGATCAATATAGTCCAGTTGCCTGGTGTAAATGCAGCCTAAGGGAAGCCAAAGGCCTTATTCAAAAGCTAACTACCATTAACCCTGATGGAAGCCAATGAACAGAGGATAGAAATACCAACTGCAGAAAGGGGATGGGCGTATGATTGATCCACTGACTTGTGACTCCGCCTGTTACTTCTGGGCGTCATATCTCTTTAAGCCCTATATAACCTCCTTGATTCGTTAACTATTTATATATGTTTGATCATTTATTAATTCTATGTTACTCTTATACCATTGGTGGATTACTCAAAGTACTTCCTGTTACTTCCTGTAAGTTGCCTTTTAATGGCAAACTCTTGTCATAGCAAAACAGTTTGTGTGGGGCTTTTACTTACTCGTATTCTGATGGAATAAAGGCATATTTAGTCAAAGGCACTGAGTTATGCAATTGAGCCGAGGGCTCTGTACTAGCCTTGGAGTAGAGAACACTTCTCCACTCCTGCGTTGGTATAGTACCGACCTGTTGTTGTCTCGAGGATAAAAACAACCGGTGGCAGCATACTTGCCAGATTGCTATCGACTTCAGCTAGTGATTTTACGGTCCCAAAATCCACTACAGATATTGAATCCCAGAATTCGTTGTTAGCACTCAGGCCGTAGCGGCCTTTTTACATGAGGTAAACATGCCTTAGTGCTTCACTTAGCGCTGCCAATGATGCTTAAGACAGCCTCTAAAATACAGCCTTTAAAATACAGAGATGAGAATGTGACTGGCATTATGTTTTGTTATGTTACCTTTAAATTTTGGTGGGATTTTAAAAGTTGGCACGTTGGAATATAAAGGATTTTTCTGAGTCTCTTTACTGAACAGCTACTAGAGAGAGAGCACCAGGTGATAGTCGTAGACTGGTTGGACTACTAAGTGGGCTCCAACATGGAGTGACAGCACCGTTGTGTGCTGCTGGGCTATACTGGGTGATGTAGAAACAGTTCTATCTCGAAGTCACTCCTTCAAGTAATACCCATCGATCAATATATGCCTTGGTTAGTGATAGTACACGGGTTTTGCTGGATATGGTAGAACAGAAGATTTTAGCATGGCAACTTGCCAGACTAACTATAACAGCCTCAAGTCATCAATAACTTTATTCAAGACAATAGCATTTGTACAGACAACCTTCCAGTACAAAACTGTAAACAGTTCTGACTCTCTGGGCGAATGTGCAAAGAATTATTGAACAATATTTGTAAAGTAGACAGTTCAAAAATGACGCATACGATTGGCGAGTAATAATTAGCCCATAAAAACTAGATTACAACAGTAAATTAGCAGACGCATTAGGAAAACAGTTACACAACCAGACGCATTAGGAAAACAGTTACACAACCAGACGCATTAGGAAAACAGTTACACAACTAGACGCATTAGGAAAACAGTTACACAACCAGACGCATTAGGAGACAGCTAACCGCTAGAATTCAAATCATCTATACATCCATCTTTAGAGGGAAATTCCCTTAGCTTATCTGCATCTACACTACAGCCCTATCTGTAGATAGCGCTTCCAACAAGACTTGCCTGTACAAGTCTACTAGTGCAACCAGTAACTCAATTGTAGACAATCCAAAAGTGCCCCAAAGCTAGATTGAGTCTCGCAGCAGCAAATACCCTCGCATACTGCTGTAACCCAGTGGTCTGACAATGCAAAAATCCAGTACAAGAAGAAGACAAGCTCACATTCTGAGATACAAGTTTATGTAGCATTAATTTAAAGGGCCTGTGACACCTAAATAGTAAAGGATTTAATTTAAACATTTTGAGGTTGAAATGTGCTCAAAAAATAATTTGGAGTTGCCCTCTAACCAGTAAGGCTATTCCTATAGACATAGCATTCACCAAGGTCCAAATTTTTTTGATAAGTCTGAACAAGTTATGTAGAGCTATAAAGCGAGTTTCCAAAGTTTTGGCCTGTCTGTATAGAAGTCTAAATATTGGCATTGTGCAGAGACATTTTTGACTGTAAATTAATGAGATTGCAACAAGTTTTAATCGTTCTGGATCTGTTTTCTCAAGTCAGCAATTTTTTCCATCCTTGTACAGTTCACTATTGTAGTGGATTTTGGGGGGCCGACCAAATTTCCATCAACCACACCTCACTCCAGAGGTCAACTTCCAAACGGAGGAGTATATTAACTCCACAACCGTATTCGGAGCCCACGGCTCAAACGCACAACTCAATGTCTCAATGAGTATGTCATGGTTTATTAGACAAGCGCAACCCAGCAAGGTATAATAACGGTAATGTATAATGCTACTTGGTACACTCACAAGCAGAATCCCAATACAGTACAAAGAAAAATGAGAAGTGCTTTGCCTTTTATAGGCAGAACAGGGGAAAACATAGGCCCAAATAAGGAGGCAACAAATCAGCAGTAGCAGAAAGTAATTACACCAATCAAAACATGAGATATAAATAATATGATACAGCATTTGCTAATATGAGATTAAATACACGTGGCGCCCAGAAGTGAGGGGCGGAGCTTATCAGTCAATATTGCTGATTCATGATGGTGCAATAGGTAGCTCTAGCTCCTGGCTCTTATGGCTTGTGGTCCTTGTCGTTGGTCTGTCTGAGGATAGCTAAGCTGCAAAGTCGGGTTCCTGCATCTTCTGTATCATTTTGGGCTCTCAGGCTATAGCCCTTCTTTCCTCACCGACCCGGTATAGGGCCGGTAGAGACACTGCAGGGCCAGTAGTGCATGCTGCAGGGCCGGCAGTGTGTGCTACAGGGCCAGTGGTACCTCTGCAGGGCCGGTAGTACCTCTGCAGGGCCGGCAGTGAATGCCGCAGGGCCGGTAGTGTTTTCACCGGCTTACTTGCTTGTTTTCTGGCTGTGCCAGACTCAGTTTAGGCGTACCTGACACCCAGCAGTTGTCAGAGGGACCATGAGCAAAGATAGTGGTCATGAAAATCTACCACACTATTATGTACACGCCGGACTTCACTTGACAGTGTTTGTGATCAAAGTCAAAAGCATAAATTTCTTATCAAAATGATAATTTTCAAGCGAAAAATTAATTTCACAATAACATTAGTATGATCTTATGTAAATATGACGTAAACAGAAAATGCTGCCGAAATATATTTCCGCCGTTCTTTTTTTCCCAACAATGATAATAATTGAGTTTTAGATACTAGCTATACTTCTATACTAAACCCTTAAAAGGCGCTGAACAAAATTAATTCAAATTTTTAGGAGCTAGTTTCACACTGAGAACTTGACAACAATGTTACAACTTACTTGTTGGAATGTATTAAAAATTTGATACCATAATTGAACTGCCGCTCGCAGATAGCCCCTTCGATCAACAGCAGTTTCATACACCTCGACAAAGCATTGCACTTTTGTTGCCGTAAGTGAGTTTTCTCAATAGTTTTACACTGATTAATGGGAGAACAACGCTACACACAGCCAATTGCGTCTTGTAAAGCTCGTTCTGAGCCCCTTTACAAGTGACGACTTCTTAACTGGACTGTTACAGTGATGAGTTACACTTCCCGATAATTGAATTAACCAATCTGAACAGCTCGTGTCTCTAACTGTTATTCAGCGTGGCTTAGGTACTGGTGTTTGTCTTCGTATCTAGACTGTGACATTGAGTGGATTTCGGGGGTGTAAAATCATTAGCTGAAATCGGTAGCAATCCGGCGGTATGCTGCCACCAATTGTCTTTAACCTCAAGACAACAACAGGTCAGTACTACACCGAAGAAGAAGTGTGGAGGAGTATGCTCAACTCCACGACTAGTAAAGAGCCCTCGGCTCAGACGCATAACTCAGTGCCTTTGAGTAGATATGCTTTATTCTTCCATAAGAATACGAGCAGGTAAAAGCCCAATGCGTTTTATAGGCAGTTCACAGGATGTAATATGATTAAGCAACCAATAGTATGAAAGTAATATGAAACGCACAAGTAATCAGGCAGACTTATATATTAAGCGAATCAAATAGGTTGCATAGGGCTAAAGAGATATGGCGCCCAGAAGTACCAGGCAGAGTCACAAGTCAAGGGACCGATCATCATCCTTTTCACTTCCTGTTGTTGGTCTTCGGTCTTTCTAGCCTCTGTTCCTTGATTTTCATTCGGGTAACAGGTGGTTAACTTCTGGATAAGGTCTTTGGCTTCTCTTAGGCTATTTTCTATCTCTCAGTCTATGCTGACTCACTTCTTTCCGGCCCTTCATGGTACATACAGGGTACTGGCTCATACAGGGTCATGCTCAGGGTCAGTCAATCCGGTATTGATTATTACAGTCATTGTGGCCATCCAATGGCTATAGTAATGATGCCAAAATGTGTGTACATCATTTGTGCAGATGTTAGTAACATTAAAATCCACAACAACATTATAACCGGCTTTGTTAAAGAATGCCTACACTGAAAAAATGTTTTTGTGCAGATGTGCCTATACAATGGTTGCTATAGAGGCTGATGTAGCGTGCCAATGTACTAGAGACCATCATTCAGCTACTATTGAAATAGCCAATCACATGGCACGAAGCATGAGTTTATGCTGCTTCATTTCCAACTACGAATGGTTTATTTCTCTGATATAATTAACAAGGGCAATGGTTGGAAAATACGTTCTCTGTGATGTATGTTTCTTTTCTCATCATGAAAAACCGTAATGGTTTTGCACCTTCTACTACTGTCACAACGGTATCACTCCGAAACTTCTTAACGTTAACTCGGGGTAGACTATGTATTAGTGAACAACCTCACAGGGTCCTCGACCCAGACACACAATAACAGAGTTCCTGTGAATAATACTTCATTTACTTAATTCATTAAGCAATACAAAGTAAGGCATTTAGCAAACTCCTCAAGACTTCTGCTCTCAATGCACAGAAAAAGCTCCTTTTTATAGTAGAATCAGAGGAAGGTTCACCCCCTTATTAGGGTGAACCAATCATTCAATGCAATAAAAATAACATACCAATAAAAACAGATAATATACATTTAGAAGACAAGGCAGGCCAACTACAAACAGCAAGCACATGGCAAAGTATTGTAATAGATTTCTGTCCTCCTATCAAGATACAACGGAATCCTCTCCTTCTCTCCTCACACTTCGGGGTCTATCCCGAATAGACTTTAACAACTATGCACGGGGTCCACGACCCAAACACACTACTAGAGATTTTATCAAACAAATACTTTATTTGATAACACAATTAAAAGGGTTTTTAGTACTACCCACACAACTACTGATTCTCTCAATGCACAGCAGCTCATTTTATAGGAGATTAGAGACAATTTCATCACCTTATTAGGCGTAGCCAATAGTAAAACATAATACAAGGAATGCACAGATAATATAATACAATACAAACTATAATAACACAGCAGGCCAATGAAAACAAGAGCACATGGTGAATTGGCACTGGGCTCTGCTTCCCGCTCTTTTCTGGGAGGTGGAATCTTTCCACTCCTTATTTGGTTGTGCCATTTCCTAGTCTGGGCTCATGGTAGGGGGAAGGCTCCGGTTTCTGTTCTGTTCAGGCTCTCAGGTTCCTAGGGGCACAGGCTCCATGAATCACTCTGTTTGGATACAAAGTTGGGATTCTGACCCAGGGTAGGCCCGGGGTAGACCCGGGGTAGCTACTATATGTTTATATAAAGGGATACAGGGTTGATACAGGCCCGGGGTACTTGGTATCCCTTTTTCAGGAGAAACTACGAAGGGGGGGGGGAGTTATGGCGGTACTGAGGGCACAAGGGGTGTAGGGGGGTTTTATGATGGGAAAGGGTGGGAGGAGTCCAACAACACTCAATCATCATGCAAATCTCCCATAGTATGCTGGGCTACGTTTCCTGCTCTTTTTCTTGGTTTGGAACTTTTCCACTCCTTATTAGGGCATCTAACTCTTAGTTTGTTCTCCAGACTACTGCACTCTGCTCATCTACTTTCTGAGGTGGGCATCCAGCCCCATAGGTTCCAGGCTATTTGAATCAACTTCTTTGGATACTGGCCCAGGGTAGCTGACCCGGGGTAACTCGGGGTAGGTTATATATGTTATATAGATTCTATACAGGGTATATACCGGGCCGGGGTTCTGTATATACCCTGTAAATCTCTCAAAAAACTTCATTTTTAATAACTATTTTGGTTTTATATATTATTAAATCATTTGAGTATTGTTATCATCTACTATTCTGATGAGTTTAAGTTAAGAATCATTAATCATAATCACTGAAAAACTTATTATTATCGATGATGACTCTTTTATGAACCACGTGAAGCAAAAATACTAAAGTGACGTTTCTGTCAACAACTGAAAAGTAATTTCGGTGTGAAGCAGGAGCATAAAGATAAATAAGATAAAAAAAGATCAATTTCATTTGAAAATCCAAGTCGATAACAACAACAATAAAATATTTACAATCATTGAAAATAAAAAAACTTCTCACGGAAATGTTTTGTAGTTGGTTAAACTCGAGGGACTTGTAAGCATATTTTGGATTTACTCAATTAGAGTGCACCAATGAGCTTCGGCATTGGGCATATACCAACATGTTGGTTTGGTCTATGAAAGTCTCCATGATGTGTAGATGTATCAGCCAATCCCACCAGAGCCCTTCCAATGGCAAACATTTGCCTGTGTATCTATCTACCCATTTAGTCTGGTAGGTTACTATTTAGGTCTGTCCCAACTCTCAGATAAACAACCAAGTCGATTCACTTATTTTCAGCAAAATCCAAACTAATTTAGGAGATACATACACTTTGTATTTCATTGAGTGAATGTATTGAGCAACGTAAAATAATTGGTAAACAGTTCAGCATTGTACAGTTACTTACCCCAGCTACATATTTCGAAAGAGAATCACAGCTGTGCGTTTGTCTCTTTAATTAAATAGTATTATTACATAAGCATTCCATTTATTTATAAAATAATCAATAATACAATATATTGATAAATGTAATGTGTAATTGTGAATGATAATGTAGTTATAGATTATAATATAATTGTGGTTTAATATTGTAATATTGTAATGGATTCCGGTCTGGTTACCACGGACATCCACTATGCTCAAGTTTAATGATTCTCTCCGGAGGGGTCACAGTAATGCTCGACTGTGACAACTGTGTTTAAGGTAACCGAATTACCCGGTATAGCAAAAGCCCATGGCTCAGACAAACAATACAGCGTAGTGCCTGTGCAAGTGGCTGTATTCTCAATGACAATGTCCTAAAGGGTAATTATTCCTCTAAGGTATTTGTGGCAACATGAGAATGAATGCAATGAGTATATGAAAAGTCTCTCCTTTTATAGGAGAGCTCACTGGAAGTAATTGGCATATTCTATATAACATTGATAGACAGGAGGTAATCTGACCAATACAAGTGCACATATAAATAGCTAACCAATCATGCAATCAATAAGGGTTAAATAAATAAGGCGCCAAGTGGCTAAGGGCGGAGTACTGTTTCCTACTGACCAATCAGGCTGTTTATAGGGTACCAAGGCTCTAGTTAGCTTGTGGTCCTGGTTACCGCAGGTGTTAAGGTAGGTAGCTTTGGTTCCTGGCTTAGTGGAAAGCCCTAGCTAGTTTCGAAATTCCTCAGCTATGGCAGCCATCTTAGACTGGCCCTGTGTCAGCATACCGGCCCTGCAGAGGTCACTATCGACCCTGTAGAAGTCACTACCGGCCCAGTACCGGCCCTGTGTACCGTGCTACCGGCACAGTATGGCTTTGCTACCGGCACAGCATCATGCCGATGGCTGTCGGTGCATTGCCAGTGCATTGAGTGGAGAAGTGGTGTTCAAACCCCCTGTTTACTATGAACATTCACCAAAATCTACCACATATCTCTCTCCATTAAAGTCATAGCCTGGCTTTAATAATAACATATCGAGACTAATATGTGTGTGTGTGTGTGTGGGTAACACCTGTACCCATATTAGATATATATTTTGATTATTATATATATACACATATAAGCGCATTCACAAATGTACATCAATAATCAGACAGTCCAGGTGTCTCTTAAAAGAGAGCACCTCTCAAGCTGGCGACCTGCTGTCGCAGCCACTCCACCTCAGCAGTCACGAGTCTCGCTTCTGAATTGGCCGTTTCTGTCTGCTCCGTATCCAGCGTTTTGCTGATGAGCAGTCACCTCAGCTCGCCTAGTTGTCGCTCTAGGGTGGCGACGTGTACTTCTATCACTGTGGCCAACCGGTCACTATGATGTAAGAATGTCTGTGAAAGTTTAGGCACAACATGGCTCGGTGCAGGTTCTACCTCAGTGACATCTGGCTCTGGTGGTGGTGCAGTAGCCATGCATGTAGGACTAGATATCTTCTTAGGGATCTTGTATTCCGCCGACAACTTCTTCTTTCTGTTGTCCTTCACTGGAGAGCCTAGCCGTTTCTCTACGGATGTTCTCTTGTGGAGAGTCTCTCCTTGGTGGGTCGGTACACACCGACGAAACTTAGGGGATTCTCCCACCTAATAAATTGACAAAACCTAGTATAGCTAGGTCTATCAACCGTATAGACAATCCCTGTCTTCAAGTGATGCATGGTGTCTCCAGGGGCATCAAACTTAATTTGATGCCAATACACTGCATCCCTGCTCTCGCTGGCATAATGGCAACAGCAGTAGTGGCGCAGGTAATGCTGGAGGGCGTGGACCCTCCATTGGCGAGCATTCCTGGCTCGGTAGGCACACTTGGTGCAGCAGAAGTCTCTGGCTTTTCTCATGACAGTCTCTATCCTCCCCTGGGTGTCTGTGGTCACACATTGCAGCATCCTCCACCTAGTGGGGTTGCTGCGTCCATCTTCTGCCCAAGACGTAGTGGGCTCATCGTCAACTGTCGGTGAGTCGGGGATGATGACCTTCTCTTTCTCCACTACCGGAGGGGTGGTAGCTTTCACCAAGCGTACAGTCAGCTTTGGCTTTATGTCCACTCGTGAACAAGAGTCTACAACAACATGGACAGGGTTAGTGTCATGCTGTGTACTGATTGGTTGCTGCTGCAACGGCCGGGCATGTTTTGACACAGGATTGTTTATAGGCTACAGCGGAGGCCCTGGAAATCTTAGCGCTGGTAGGAACTTCCGTATCTCAAGCTCAGGAGAACGCTGTTCCTTTTTACGGAGAGCGGAACACTCGACATCCTGCTTCCTGATACCACAGGGGCGCCAACTACATTCCAACCCGGAGTGTAGTGAACAGTGCTGTGTAGCACTAAGGTTGGTGGTGAAGATATCGGAGGCTTACAAGGGTGGCAATCGCCTTGTAAGGTTTCAATCTTTCCTGACTGAACTTCTGGAGGACCCTGGGCCAGCATAGGGTTACCCCGGGCTGGTACAGAAGTTGTCCAGGCCGGTAGGGAGTTATCCCCGGCCGGCAGGCAAGCAGCATCAAGTGGCACCCACTTGATTTCCAGCTTTTTTTGTTCTACCACCCTGTTAAGAGAATTAACAGTCTCATCTTTTAAAAAAGCGCCCAATGTTTTGTCACCAATGCTTGGTAAGCTTATAGATACAGGCCTAGCATAGCTAGGTGGGCTGCCACACCGCAAAGCCAGCGGATCTTGTGGCGTGCAGTTTTGAAATAGCCATTTCATAAATGCTAAGTTATGCTGCTCACCATCTTGCTCCTCTTTTGCCAGCTTCCTTGGCTCTTCTCTCCTCTCTGCGGTAAGTGGTATAAACAGCTCTGCTGTTGGCATTGCCTGCAGCTCTGTCCTGAGCTCTGAAGGTCGGTACCGATCAAGATCAGCGTCTAGCAGCAAAATTTCCTCCTGTCTTTGAGTTCCAAGCAGTGGTTTGACATATCGCTTGCTTCTTCTTCGCTGGTTACTGTGGTTATGAGTGGCTGTTGCAAGCTGCAAGGTTGTTCACAACCCTGACTCACTCCGTTTGGCTTCACAAGAAGCTCTTAAGTACTGGGGGGTTTTGGCCATTTTTCTAACTTCTTCCGACGGTCAGCTACAGTAACTCTGTTAACTGGAGGTTGTCGGGAGTTCCCCGGGGTTCCTTAGAAACCAAGCGTGATGTGGTTTGCATTTCCCTTGCAGGTTTGTTGACTACTTTTTCTGCTTTTCTCCCCTTTCCATTTGGCGGGTGGCGGGAATTCCCATCTGGAAACAGCTGAGTGCTCTCATAGCATGCTTTTGTATTGTGTTTGCTTGTATCTTCTCTGCATCTTTTAGCAGAACGTTGATGGGTGAAGGGCAGCTGCTTCTCTCCAGCAGCAGGGCTCCCTTCTCTCCATCGCAGGGGCGTAGCCAGTGGGGGGAACACTGTTTCGCTCCTAGCATGTACCGTTTTGGTCCGTTCTGGCTCCAAATTTTTCTATAGGCTTGTGGCCGGTGGCTCTCTACCGCCTGGTGCACTTCCCATGCAGTCTTCTCTATTACAGGTGTGTGTATGAGGAGGTTCTTTGACAGCTCTACTTCTGCTAGACAGACACTGTCGTTAAGTGGCCACCCGTGCTTGTCTGTGCGCAGTAGTACATGTCCATCAATGATGACCTTGGAATCTGGAAACCGCAGGGCACACTCGTGTGTGGTGAGAAACGGCATGCCAATAATAGCATCTTCATTAATGTCACTAATGACGAAGTTAGCGCTCGTTCTCAGCTCACGAAGCTGTAAGTTCACTTGCAGGGTACCGTAAAAGGGGACCCTAGATCCGTCAGCCATGAGTCCATGTGTTTCACTACGCCGCAACATGTTCTTTACTGGCTGTGGTAAGTTGCCGATATAGGTGCTTCGACAGCAAGTTGGTGGTGCATCCTCTGTCAATCAACAGGGTTGCTGGCCTACCGGCTAATCTTCCAGCCAGGAAGTAGGTTGCTTGGTAGGGTCGCTCCAACGGTGGTGCTGCCGCTTGCACTCTCCTGAAAAGTTGTCCACTCATCTCCAGAGTTACAGGACTAGAAGGGGTCTGTGAGCTGTCCGGCTACTGTCAGCGGGTGTCTGTGTTCTCCTGGGGGCTTGTCCACTCATATTCAGAGTTACAGGACTAGAAGGGGAATCAGGAGTTGTCGAGCTGCAGTCAGAGGGCGTCTGTGCTCTCTTGGGGGTTGTCCACTCATCTCCAGAGTTACAGGACTAAAAAGGGATCACCACCATGTTGCCATCTATAGGATTCACCATGACTAGTGTCCCATACAAGGCCACTAGCCGTTTTAGTAGAATTTTACACAGTATCCTGCATTCATACTGCAACTTGTCAACACAGCACTGAGTTGTCTTCTAGTTAGAAAGGCAACTAAGCAAATTTGCATGAAAAGTTTGACATGTTTCCAGTAAGTACATAAGCTGCGACCCTTCACTAAAGCGTGTATCACAAATCTATTGTGTAATTCACGTTTACAGTCTATATCCGTTACAGAATTAGCATTCAAGATTGGAGAGGCCCGATTAGATCCGATGGCAATACTGTTATACTGTGGGAGAATTTGTTGGCTACAAGTACTAGCTGTATGGCTAGTAGGCAGTGTGCACTTGTAGGTGTGCAGCCAAGCGATGCAGTACAAACAAGCTTGGGCAAGTATAGGATGTAAGCAATGCTAACAGAGACCACTGTTAAGCAGAAGGAAAAGACTCCGCCCATGTGCCTATCAAGGAGGAGTGCAATAGCCACCGCCAGCACTGATTGGACTATATACTTTATCCCTTTATCATTGGTTGCTTAATGTTGTGCATGAATGATTCCTATTACTGTATTGGCTGTATACTATATGTTATATGTTCTGTATTTGATAAAAGGCCGTGTAATGGCCAGTATAGTTGAGTTGATAATAAATCTTTGGACACAAGCACTTCTCTCTCTTCACCTACTAGGAGTTGCAGTAGTAGCAGACCGGTATTTATACCGAAGAACAGTTAGCTGTTAGCAGAACAGGGTCGGTCGGACCTCAGTAGGAAGCGATACAGGCCAGGGAGCAAGCCCCTGTATGAGCTTTGTACAGCAGGGTCGGCTGTAGGTAATATGGCAGCAGATGGACTCGGTGTCCGTTGCCACGTTCAGAAAGCAGAGTAGGGAAGCAAGTTGCACTAGCCTACATGAAAAGCAGTTTTGTCCAAGTAGTAAGAGTAAAAACTACTACAATACTTCATCCTTGGTAAAAAATTTTGCCATTGAATTGGAGAAAACATGCATAGCCATTGATCATCAATTCACTGTCGGTTGTGGGCTGAACCTAGAAGGCCCAAACTAATACAGTGGTATCATAGATTGGACTACACAGATAAACATATCCAGATACTTTCCTGCCACACCGGCATTGATTCAGATACTTGAATCAATATTGTTGCTATACTCGTAATGGCAGCTAGAATCTTATCAGGTTTCACGTCAACTCTGTATCACAGTGTTTGTAATGGAAAGCAGTGAGCACCTGCCTCCAGTGGCAACTCTCTAGTATTGTTTGTTAAAGGTGGCACATTTCCTTGACAGTATTTATTGTGGTAATATATCTTAGCAGAAGACTGGTTTTCCTTCACATAACTTTTTAGTGTGTGTTTAGATAGTAACTGTGTTTTACTGTCGGTTCCTTAAACTGTTTATGCATCTGTTTTCATTTTTGTTGTGACACGGAGTTGTCAAAGCATTCAGTTTCACAAAATTGTAGAAACTAAACGATTTGACTGATAAACAACATGTCATCAGTTTTTTGCATAGGATTTTCTACTAGATTCAACTTGATATGTGGCCGCTTATTCCTACTTACGCTCCTGTCCTACATCCCTATCACTATTTTTTATCTCCAACATCCCAGCCAACCAGAAGGGCTTCACAAGTCTTATTTTCCCATTTCGATTGCCCTAAACATTTAGACTCCAACCGAAAGAGTACTCTAAGTCCTGCCCTACAGGCTCCCCCCCCCCCCAATACAGCCATGTCAAAACCTCACATTCTGAGCCCCCCACTCATACCACACAAAAGATAATCTTCTATTGTAAATAAAACCCTTATTCTCTGTTAAATGTGTACACAGGTTACCCATTGGTACGCCGGAATTGTCTGCCCTCTCTAGCAAAAAAACAAGTAGAATGCACTGGAGCCCAGTATGCTTAGGACCGATGGATGAAAGGAGGGTTAGCACAGAAGTCTCAAATAAGCAGCCCCGTTAGGATGATGGTCATGCAAGGCACTTGTGTGCTCTGAAGGGTTACCAGTCAACCTGACAATGCTATTTTTGACTGCACCATAACTCTATAAATAGAGCTGGCTGATCATTATTGTTTGTAGTTTGCAAGCTTTGATACTAGAACATTCCATATTGTACTTTTTTGCAACTTTGCCCGTATTCAATTGTAGTAGATTTGCGTCCTGTACCACCGAAAAAGTGACATCCACTCCCTGTGTACCTCCTGTACACCTCCGCTAACTCACTAACGCTTTGGGGGTCCACCCCAAAAGTAGAGGTTAGCAACTCCACTGGATCCACAATCCAGACACACTACACCAGAGTTTACACAAATAAATACTTTAATATACAGTTTTATTTAGCAAAACAACATGGTGCTTACACAAACTCCACTAGACTTCTTACAGAAGGAGAAGAGGACCATTTATTCCCTTATTAGGGGTGAACCAATCACATGCAATGATATGAATGTGTAACAAATAAACGCATAGAATACAAGGCATATAAACAACACAAACCAATCACATGAAATAGCACATGGCAAAGCAGCTCTGGGGTGCCTTCCTACCTTTGAAGCTATACTGAACTAACTCTTTGTCAATAGAACTGCTGCTGCAAGCAGTGTCTACTTCTCTATCAAACCAGGAGTGCTACCAAATAGCATTGTGCTCTGCTGAATTCGAGACAGCACATGAGCAACTAATAAGGCAACCCATTCAAACTAATTACAAACAGTTTAAGTTACTAGCAAGTTTGTTTAATAATGCCAGTGTATATGTACAATTGCACAAGCAACTTATCAGTAGAAGTACACAACCAGTTCTACCCTCTCTGGTCTAGCGTCCACAAAGTTATGCAGTAAAATATGTAAATGAGTGGGTTAAACAGGCTTATATGATAGGCTAAAAATAATCAGGCTGAATAGAAATATACAAACAGCATTCAGTTCACAAACAGGAGCATTAGTAATTAGCAAATCGTAATAATTTGAACAGTCCAATCAGCTGCCCCTAGAAGAGAACTTCTCATCTGCTTCGCTGCAGCTACCCGTTACAGCCGGAGCGCTTTCAACAAACCTGTCCAGGCTTGCTAATGCATTCAACGACTCACTCAGTATTCAATAAGTCGTAGAACTAAAAGTCCGATCACACTGTTAAAATATTGCAACGAAACGTATCACTGCCCAATGCCGTAATTGAGATACGATTAGCGAGAAAAGATTATTCATACCCGAGGATTGCTATCGTCAAGGCACTTCGTTCTGGCTAATAGTATTGCAAATCTCTTGAGCCAACCAATTGCATGCCACCAAGATCACTTGCAATCTAGCACTGCCAGGTCTCTCTGAAGCAACATCGAAGTCCATTGCTAATGAAATATTTGTGTAATTTATATGTTTCGGTATACGTTCCGTCGCAATATCATCAAAGTGTGACCGCACCTTGAATGCAATTGCCAGCAGCAAGTGTCACTTGCATGTTACTGCACAGTGGTGGTAACGCATGCAAAATCTATCACAAATAGATAGAGAAGGGGCAAAACTTTACAACATTACAAATGCTAAAAGTCTTATTACAGCTTGTAAGGAAATTGTTCACTTTAGTCAGCAACGTACATAACGCAATGAAGCTTGAATGCGAAAACCTGACAGGAGGTGCACCTACAAGAATACCCTCCAAAACTAAGGCATTGGGCAGAGACTTTCAAGAGTCCCACAAGCTAATGTCGCAGGTGTGTTTAGCTTTTTTGCAGGTTTTTAGTTCATTTAATTTTTAGTTTACTGTTAGTCAATCTGCTGTTAGGTACCCAGTACCATACATGTGACATGTTACTTGGCCTGTTAGGTACCCACTGCCATACATGTGACATGTTACTTGGCCTGTTAGGTACCACTGGAATACCTGTGACATGTTACTTGGCCTGTTAGGTACCCACTCGCATACATGTGACATGTTACTTGACCTGTTAGGTACCCACTGGTATACATGTGACATGTTACTTGGCCTGTTAGGTACCCACTGGTATACATGTGACATGTTACTTGGCCTGTTAGGTACCCAATGGCATATATGTGACATGTTACTTGACCTGTTAGGTACCCACTGGCATACATGTGACATGTTACTTGACCTGTTAGGTACCCACTACCATACATGTGACATGTTACTTGACCTGTTAAGTACCCACTGGCATACATGTGACATGTTACTTGACCTGTTAGGTACCTTCTGGCATACATGTGAGACGTTACTTGGCCTGTTAGGTACCCACTGGCATACATGTGACATGTTACTTGACCTGTTAGGTACCCACTGGCATACATGTGACATGTTACTTGGCCTGTTAAGTACCCACTGGCATACATGTGACGTGTTACTTGACCTGTTAGGTACCCACTGGCATACATGTGACATGTTACTTGGCCTGTTAGGTACCCACTGGCATACATGTGACATGTTACTTGGCCTGTTAGGTACCCACTGGCATACATGTGACATGTTACTTGACCTGTTAGGTACCCACTGGCATACATGTGACATGTTACTTGGCCTGTTAGGTACCCATTACCATACATGTGACATGTTACTTGACCTGTTAAGTACCACTACCATACATGTGACATGTTACTTGGCCTGTTAGGTACCCACTGGCATACATGTGACATGTTACTTGGCCTGTTAGGTACCCACTGGCATACCTGTGACATGTTACTTGGCCTGTTAGGTACCCACTGGCATACATGTGACATGTTACTTGACCTGTTAGGTACCCACTGGCATACATGTGACATGTTACTTGGCCTGTTAGGTACCCATTACCATACATGTGACATGTTACTTGACCTGTTAGGTACCACTACCATACATGTGACATGTTACTTGGCCTGTTAGGTACCCACTGGCATACATGTGACATGTTACTTGGCCTGTTAGGTACCCACTGGCATACCTGTGACATGTTACTTGGCCTGTTAGGTACCCACTGGCATACATGTGACATGTTACTTGACCTGTTAGGTACCCACTGGCATACATGTGACATGTTACTTGGCCTGTTAGGTACCCATTACCATACATGTGACATGTTACTTGACCTGTTAGGTACCACTACCATACATGTGACATGTTACTTGGCCTGTTAGGTACCCACTGGCATACATGTGACATGTTACTTGGCCTGTTAGGTACCCATTACCATACATGTGACATGTTACTTGACCTGTTAAGTACCACTACCATACATGTGACATGTTACTTGGCCTGTTAGGTACCCACTGGCATACATGTGACATGTTACTTGGCCTGTTAGGTACCCACTGGCATACCTGTGACATGTTACTTGGCCTGTTAGGTACCCACTGGCATACATGTGACATGTTACTTGACCTGTTAGGTACCCACTGGCATACATGTGACATGTTACTTGGCCTGTTAGGTACCCATTACCATACATGTGACATGTTACTTGACCTGTTAGGTACCACTACCATACATGTGACATGTTACTTGGCCTGTTAGGTACCCACTGGCATACATGTGACATGTTACTTGGCCTGTTAGGTACCCACTGGCATACCTGTGACATGTTACTTGGCCTGTTAGGTACCCACTGGCATACATGTGACATGTTACTTGACCTGTTAGGTACCCACTGGCATACATGTGACATGTTACTTGGCCTGTTAGGTACCCATTACCATACATGTGACATGTTACTTGACCTGTTAGGTACCACTACCATACATGTGACATGTTACTTGGCCTGTTAGGTACCCACTGGCATACATGTGACATGTTACTTGGCCTGTTAGGTACCCATTACCATACATGTGACATGTTACTTGACCTGTTAGGTACCACTACCATACATGTGACACGTTACTTGGCCTGTTAGATACCCACTGGCATACAGGTGACATGTTACTTGGCCTGTTAGATACCCACTGGCATACATGTGAGACGTTACTTGACCTGTTAGGTACCCACTGGCATACATGTGACATGTTACTTGACCTGTTAGGTACCCACTGTCATACATGTGACATGTTACTTGGCCTGTTAGGTACCCACTGGCATACAGGTGACATGTTACTTGACCTGTTAAGTACCCACTGGCATACAGGTGACATGTTACTTGACCTGTTAAGTACCCACTGGCATACATGTGAGACGTTACTTGACCTGTTAGGTACCCACTGGCATACATGTGACATGTTACTTGACCTGTTAGGTACCCACTGGCATACATGTGACATGTTACTTGGCCTGTTAGATACCCACTGGCATACATGTGAGACGTTACTTGACCTGTTAGGTACCCACTGGCATACATGTGACATATTACTTGACCTGTTAGGTACCCACTGGCATACATGTGACATGTTACTTGGCCTGTTAGGTACCCACTGGCATACATGTGACATGTTACTTGACCTGTACCCACTGGCATACATGTGACATGTTACTTGTCCTGCTAGGTACCCACTGGTGTACATGTGACATGTTACTTGACCTGTTAGGTACCCACTACCATACCTGTGGACATGTTACTTGACCTGTTAGGTACCCACTGCCATACATGTGACATGTTACTTGACCTGTTAGGTACCAACTGGCATACATGTGACACGTTACTTGACCTGTTAGGTACCCACTGGCATACTGTAATAGATTTGTGTCTTTTATTCACTGCCACAACGGATTCTCCTCTCTTCTCCTTCCCTTCCTTCCTATCTCTATCTCCAATGACACTAACAACTCACAGAGTCCTCGACTCAAACGTACTAGAAGTGTGTTTCTCAATACATATACTTTATTATCAACAAGTAAAAGGGGTGCTTACACTATAACAACTGCCTGCCCAAGGCACAGCAGCTCTATTTATAGAGAAAAAGGGTACAGCTTCGTTACCATATATGGCACGACCAATGATAATAAATAATACAAGCAATTGCTAATCATAACATCAGATACAACATACAATAACAAATTGATCCAATCATGGAGCGAGCACATGGTAGCTTGGGGGCTAGGCTTCAGTTCCCGCTCTTTTCTGCACACAAATCTTCCACTCCTTATAAGGGTAGCCCACATCCTAATCTGGGATCCTGTGAGAAGGAAGGCTCCGGTCTCCATTCTGTGAAGCGTATCCCCTTCAGGGAGGCACAGGCTCCTAGGATCAATGTAGTTGGATCCCGGATCGGGGTCCTGACCCCGGTCCGGGGTGGTTCGGGGTGGTTCAGGGTAGGTTCGGGATAGCCAAAGTTTGATATTTATAGGGGGATAGCGACCCGAGGCCGCCGGTATCCCTGTCTCGGGGATTCGGAATAACCCCGGGGGAGGTAGGGCTCTGGCGGGGTAATGACTCATTACTAAGGGCACCAGTGGTGTAAAGGGGGGGGGGGGGGTTGGGGGGGGTAGCACTATTTATCATATAAATCTCCCACATACTCCGCTTCATTAGCGACGGAGTCTCTAATTAAAATATATATATAGACAAGAATAACTGAGGGGTGTGGGAGGATGGAAGAGTTGTCTCTTACTCGTTTTCTCTCTCATTTTTGGGCAGCGGCTGGGGAGACAAAGATGGGTTGCCCGGGATGACCTTTTTCAGGGTGGTCCACCTATTCTGAGCCATGGTAGACTCGGAGTCACTCTCTGAGGTTTGGAGTGGCTTGGGGGGCTCTTTGATACATTGACTGTAGCTACGCTGGGGAGGGGGTGTCAAGCTGGGGGTAGTGTTGGTTGTTAGTAAGTGGTTCGGGGGTAGGGGAAGAGGGGGAAACTCGTCTAGGGTGAGTAAGGGGGGTGACGATTCTTTAGGGGTTAGGGCCAGAGGATCGCAAGCAGTAGAAGATTCCAAAACCCAGTCGTGGTGAGCAGTTAACTCATCATCTTGGCTGCTAGTAGCGACTTCTACTGGGGGGTTGGTAGGCAACAGCACCTCTTCTTGGTTACTGGGGGGAGGTTGACACGCAACTAAGCCGGCCTCGAGGAGTAAATCATTATCCTCTGGCTCTAGTTGTAAGGAAAGTTTGTCATTGCGGGCTGTCATTGTCTGTAGGTGGTTAACCAGCAGCTGCAGCAAGTAAGCGGGTTGCTCGGTAGTGGATGTAGATTGCAGAGGAGCTGCACTTTCTTGACTGTCTGACTCAACATCATCCCGTTCTACTTCTTGGGAGTGGTTACTCAAGGCAGTGGGGAAAGGTTGGGGTGTTTCAGGGGGGCTCTGTAGCCACGGGATTTTGAACGTGGGTGTTAAGCTGTTCAGAGTAGGTAGATCAGGTCTTGGCAATTCTTTTAAGTTGAGGTACGGGGGTGTGGGGTCCTCAGTCTTAGTGGTGAAGGCCGTTAATTTGGCTATCAGTCTCATCTTCTCCTGATATTGTTGTTCGAACAATTGCTCCTGCTCACTAGCTACTTGATGGCACCAGGGCTCTCCATAGTGTTGGGGTGGTCCCACGTTACGCCTAGGGCGGCCAGTAGATGCAGGGGCTATGACAGGGGGTGGGGTAACTGGTGGGGGGGCAACTTCCACATTTGGGGTCTGGCTCCTATTTAGGCCAGTTCTTGACCGATTTGCACGAAACTCGCTGGAGGTGTTGAGTGGGGTCTCTTGTAAGGGTTGCTGTAGGCGAGGTGGTGTACTTTCTTCTAATAGGGGAAGTGGGGGGATGGCAATGCTGGGAGAAAGCGTGGGGGGATCGGGAGCTCTAGGAGGGGTAGGGGAATGTCTTGAAGGGGAGGGGGGCTTCTTCTCCTGCGAGGGGCAGCGCCACGCATGTTGGGACGGCGAGCTGGTTCCATGGCTGCTGGAGCTTGGCCGTAGGGCTCTAGGCAAGCTTTGTATGGTTTGAGGCGGCTACCATTTTGCACCGATTGTTGTCCATGTAGGTCAATTAGGTAAGTATGGTTGCTGTAGGCCTCTTGGATGATATAGGGCCCAACGAACTTGGGTTGGAGTTTGGGGCTCTCTCCTTTTCTTCGCCTCTTGTTCTCTAGCCAGACCTCATCTCCTGGTCGGAATAACGATGGCTCCTCTCCGTCGTCTCCTCTAGTCTGCTTCTGTTCCATTCTCAGTGCCTCGTGGACATCCTCTAGTCTCTCTTGCAGGGCTCGGGCATATTCGTGCACTGGTACGCACTCTAGCAGAGGGGGGTGGTAGGTCAGTTGGTCAGGGAGGCGCAACTCTTTACCCATCATAAGGAAGTTGGGCATTTCACCAGTAGTAGAGTGGGGGGTAGCGCGAAAAGCTCTCATGATTTGGGGAAGGACCAGATCCCATTCTTCAGGGCGTCTCTTCAGGAGGAGAGAACATAAGGCGTCTCCGAGAACTCTATTATTCCGCTCCACAACTCCATTGGCCTGAGGGTGGTAGGGGGTAGTGCGGGTCTTGGCCAGCCTCAAAATGGTGCATAATTCTCTCATCAGGCTGGACTCAAATTGGGCACCCTGATCGGTATGCATTTGCTCGGGTAGACCGAAATAGCTAAACACACGCTCTTCTAGGGCGGTGGCCACTACTGGGGCTGTAGCATCTGGGAGGGGGAGGGCGTCCTGCCAGCGGGTAAAATGATCCGTCAAGACCAAAATCCACTTGTTACCACGCTGGGTCTCAGGAAGGGGACCAACTAGATCTACCGCTAATTTTTGCGAAGGCCGGCCGGCATACATGCGTTGTCGTGCAGGGTTGGGTTTGGTACCCCCATGTTTAGCACGCTGGCACATCTCGCAGCTGTTGACCGCTCGGCGTACGTCGGCTGTCTTACCCGGCCAGTACCAGGTGAGATTCAACCTTTTGAGGGTTTGTTGAATACCTTGGTGGGCCATGACATGGGTCTCCCCAACGACTTTACCTCGTAGACTGGGGGGGCACACGGCACACCAGTGGGACCGGGTCTGGCCGGCATGGTGTATCTCCAGTACACCATCCGGGCGGAGTTGCATAGAATGTCTCCGCTTTTCCAATTGGCGCAACTCATTGCTGCCGAGCTCAAGCTGTTGCGGGTCTACGGGGGTATTACTTTGGATAGCTTCACACATGACAGCTACGGGGTGACGGCCAGTCTTTTGAGCTTCCATCAGGTCTGTATCAGGGGGTGGTGGACGTGGACGGGCAATGGCAACTACCTGGGGGTCTGAGGGAGTGGAGGGAGTAGACAAGGGCTGGGCAAGGGGGGTAGGGGAGGGGTTTGGAAAGGTCTGTATCACCTCGTCTTTGGTGGGGCCACCATCTCTACTCTCAATGTCGGTACACTGTTTGCAATCAGAGGGGCAACGCCTACTCAGTCCGTCTGCATTCCCGTGCAAATGTCCACTGCGGTGTTCTATGGTGAACTGAAACTCGGAGAGGGCTTCCAGCCATCTGGCTACTTGGCTCAAAGGTTCCTTCCTCTTGCAGAGCCACATGAGGGAGGCATGGACGGTACGGACTCTAAAGGGTTGTCCGTAGAGATAGGGCCTAAAGTGTTTCACCGCCTTAACTACGGCTAACAACTCCTTGCGAGTGACACAGTAGTTTTGCTCTGGGGGGCTCAGCGTTTTACTGTAGTACGCTATCACCCGTTCTTCATTGTTCTGGATCTGGGACAGGACGGCGCCGACACCGTCGTCACTGGCGTCGGTGTCTAGGGTATAGGGACTGCTTGCATCGGGGTACCCTAGAATGGGAGCGGAGACCAATCCCGCTTTTAGCAGCACAAACGCTTCTGCCTGAGGTTGGGCCCACTCCCAGGGGGTATCTTTACAAGTAAGTCTGGTCAGGGGCTTGGCTACGGTAGAGAACCGTGGAAGGTACTGGCGGTAATAACCGACAGTTCCTAGGAACGCTTGTAGTTCTTTAACACAAGTAGGGGAGGGCCAATCACGTACTGCAGCGATCTTTTCTGGATCAGTGGAGACACCTCGCTCGCTGAAAACGTGGCCTAGGTAGCGGACTTGGGATTGGCCAGCCGCTTGGAGACGCTGGAGCACTTCGGACAGTCGGTGGAGATGGGTGGGGATATCGGGGCCTATGACTATGATGTCATCTAAGTAAAGGAGAAGTGACTTCCAGTGGAGGCCATGGAGCACCCTCTCCATGAGTTTCTGGAAAGTGGTGGGTGCGGAAGTTAATCCGAAGGGAAGGACTTTCCACTTATATAGGCCGGAACGGGTGGAGAAAGTTGATTTGTCACTGGCATCCGCATCCAGGGGAACCTGCCAGTACCCGCTCACCAGGTCTAGGGTGCTGAAGTAGCGGCTACCCGACAAAGCGTCCAGGCTCTCATCTATACGGGAAGGGGGTAAGCGTCTTGTTGTGTGACTGCATTCAACCGCCGATAGTCTATGCAAAACCTCCACCAGCCGTCTTTTTTTTTTGACAAGTACCACGGTGGAACTCCAGTCACCAGTGCTGGGTTCAATCAGCCCTCTCTCTAGCAGTTTGGACACCTGCTCCTCGGTTTCTCGCTCTTTGTGGGGTCCTAATCTATGGGGGTGTTGTCTAATTGGCTGGGCTTCGGGCTTCAGGGGGATGCTATGTGCCACGAGGTCGGTACGACCCATGTCGTGATCTCCTTTACTGAACACCTCCTCGTAGGAGTGTAAAAACTGGGCCAACTGTAAAGCTTCACTGGGGGTGTGGCAGTTGTCCAGGGCTTTGGTATATAGTGCCTGCAAGTGCTCGGGAACAGGGGAGGGAAGGAAAGTGAGGGGAATGGAAGTAGGGGGGTTCTCCGTCAAGGGCAACTCTACGTCACTGGCCTGTACACCTGTATACCGGCCTATAGTCTTTCCCGCTTTCAAATTTAACGGCTGACTAGTGGGGTTAAGGCATCTAACGAGCGGGTGGTGTTTGGTATCAGGGGAGTTGAGACTGGCGGCGAGGGGCGGGGAGTCTGGGATACCTTCTACTATACCGAGGGGGAAGTGTGAGGGGTTGGTAACTTTACAGAGTACCGTCGCTTTGGTATTCAGGGGAATGCGAGTGTCTCTTATGACTTGGACAGATGTGGAGAGCACCCGACCCTGTTGGTCAGTGCATGGAAGTTCTTGGCCATCTATTTCAATGACTGAACGGTCAAATTTCATGTGACACTGGTGGGCAGTAAGAAAGGGCATGCCTAAGATGGCGTCTTAGTTAATCTGTCCGACTACGAACGTAGCATCTGTTTTTACATCTCGCAGTCGAAGGGGCAGATGTAGGGTACCAAAGAAGGGGATATGGGATCCATCCGCCAAAATGCCGTGGGTGTTGCTTTCTTGGAGGGCATCCCGGGTGGTAGGAGACAGCCGGTTGAACAGGTGCTGTGATAGCAAATTAGTGGTACATCCGGTATCAATGAGTATAGACACCGGCTTGCCTTCAATTCGACCGGGCAAGAAATAACTTGCCTTGTAGGGGCGTTCTGGCGGGGGGTAAGGAATGTCAGTGGGTCTGACGGCTGATGGTCTGGGGGTAGGGGGTTGTCTCTCCCGAGGGCGGGTGGGGCGTATTCTGGTTGGGGGAGTAGGGGGGCTTTTGGGGTGAATCCCTTGGCTTAGAGATTGAGCTGGTTCAAAGGGGTAGTATAGTTTGTGTCCATGACTAATGGAGTGTCGCTGACGAGACGGGCGAGGAAGGTCAGCACACAGGGGGGCCGAGGGGTGATAGGGTTGGTTGTTACCCCAGACACGCGGGGCAGACGGGTAGTAGTCTGTATCTTCCAGCTCTTGTAATGGCGCATACCGATTGGCAGTGGGTAGCTGCCAAGGTTCTGGGGTTGGCGCCGGATACCGTCTCTCTGGACGAGGAGGGGAATCTGAGTCACAGGGTTATGTCGCTCTAGTCTTTCTATCGCCTTCCTATAATTCCGAGGGGCCCGGGGGCAGTTAGGAACCGGTCTCCCTACTGCGGGCGGCGCCCGTTTTTTCACGGTTGGTTAGAAAGGGGGGTAGGAGAGGGCCAGGGTTTGACAGGACAACTCCTCTGTAAGTGGCCAATGGCGCCACACCCCCAACACTGAGGGGGGAGAGGTGTGACGGGGGAGGTAGGAGGGGTGGGGGATGGCCAGTTGGGTGGTTGGTTGCTGCTTCAGTCTCTGGAGTTCTTCCGACTGGAGCTTGATGGCGTCGGTGAACAACTGCATGTTTTGCATCAGAACAGCAAGGGTGTCTGGGGACGGGGTAGCTGTCTGGTGAACTTGATTGAGTGGGGGGTTGGCTGGGTTCTGCCACTGAGCGGTTCTAACATGTCGTCTTCTTCCTCCACTACTCTGACTCGGGAAGGTTTGTCTTCAAATCCTGTCTTGACTTGGAGAAATTCACTGCCTGCTCTGACTGCTTCCTCGACAGTGTGGGGTTGCACGGCCAGTAAATGTCATTGAAGGTATACATCGCCTATTGTGCTAGCAAAGGTTTCCAGTACCATGCGGTCAACTCTTCGGGGAGGCAGGTCATCATAAGCAACACAGACCAGTTTTTCAACTTCATTGGCGTGTTGTTGCAACAAAGTTTTGGGGGAACGACGCAGTGTAATCAGCTGGGCTTGTGCCTCTTTGGGGGTAAGTCCAAACCGTGCACGTAGGGCAGCAAAGATACCTTCTACATGGGGAGGGGCGGCCACACTCAAGGGCGTCGTCTCTCAGTGCCTCTCGTAAGTGTAGTAGGGCAGTAGCTTGGCCCCAATCATTTGCGTCGGCTACTTCAGTAAACCGAGTGATAAAATATTCAACATCGGCCGTGCCATCGTATTTGGGGGGTTTGAAGGGGGTTGGGGCGTGTCTCTGGGGGGGTTGTACCAATCTTTGTAAGCCATCCGTCAACTCATCCAAGGCTACTGTTGGCTGAACCACAATGGGATTTCGGCCAGCGCTTCTTGCTCTCTGTGTCGCCAATTTTGTTTACGGCGAGCTAGGAGGTATAGAGTGATGTTTTTGCACAGAAAACGAGTTTCCCGGGATCCCGGATCGGGGTGGGTGGATACCGGATCGGGGTGGGTTCGGGGATGGAGGTATACAGGATAGACAGGGTATACCGGCACTGTATAGCTTCGGGGTAAGGGGGAATGGCAGTATACAGGGTATACAGGGTCAAGGTAACTTCGGGGTGAGGGAAAAATGGCGGTAAGCAGGGTGAACAGGCTTGGTGTCGTTCCTAGCTCTTCTTTCTACTTTATTTTCTCGCAATCATCTTGACTTTTCACCTTATCTTCTTTCTTCTTTCTCTCTCTATCTTCTCTATTGATATCTTCTTACTTCTTACCTTCTTTCTCTCTATTCGTTGTGTCCTTGTTCTTCAGAAATCCCACCGCTGCCACCAATGTAATAGATTTGTGTCTTTTATTAACTGCCACAACGAATTCTCCCCTCTCTTACTTCCACTCCTTCCTATCTTTATCTCCAATGACACTAACAACTCACAGAGTCCTCGACTCAAACGTACTAGAAGTGTGTTTCTCAATACATTTACTTTATTGTGAGGGACGCTAGTACTCTCCATATTTTATTCTTATTATTGTATACTCACTAAGACATTCTCTCACTTATTACTACTCTGTTAGACATTATCTCGTAATTACTGTCTAAGCCTATATCTCATTGTCCGTATTCCTTTGTGTACGATTTAAGCCATTAACTCACTGTCTACGTTACATCTCAATATCTACTCGCTACACATTGTATACGTCTGTGTATAGTTCTATTGTTTGTATGTATCCACGATACCAGAGTCTATTTCAGTGCGTTCTATCTAGTACACCAAATAATTATTTACTACATGTTATACTTTTTCCACGATTTTTAATTATTGCAATTGGGTGCTGACTGTAAGGACAAGGCGTGGCTTGTACCAATATTTTTACTCAGGCGTGGTTTGTAATGTGTACCCGCCTTCCCTGTATTTAAATGGATGTAAGCATAATAAATATCAGAGTTAGCCTGACTCTCAGAAGAATTTCTCTCTCTTGAAGCAAGCACTACTAGGAGCAACAAAACTACCAGCGCTGGACAAGTCGACTATTAGCAAGTACGACGCTAAGGTGGAAAGTGAGAACGGTACGCCCTATCACTGTGTATACCCTTGCCTGAGGCAAGGATTACAACACAAGGCCTAGTACACTAGTAGTTCGGCTCTTACTAAATTCGGATTCGGGGAATCCAACAAGTTAGCTAGCAATAATTACAGCGAAGTTATTTGTCGATCTCGACTGAGTCCAGATTCGACTGCAAACAATTCCAACATAATTATTGCCGACAGTGACAGTTCGAAACAAACTATAAACTAGACAAGTAATTCCTGAGGAATTAATGTCAGAGCACAGTTCGAAACAAACTATAAACTAGACCATAATCCCGACAGTGATTATTGTCAAACCTTGGAAAGGTTCAGAGGTAGCCAATAATTCGGATATAATTATTGTCTACTGCCAGCACACATACAAGCCAGATTCGGCCGCACCCATAATGCACAAACCAATAAAGGCTCTCCAGACAATACGAACAATAATAGCAAATTATTGTAAGTAGACTTGGGCAGAAGTAGAGCAAATCGGGAGCGTGTACAGGTGGCCACCACCCAGACACAAATTCCTTTACATTGGTGGCAGCAGTGGGATTGCAAGACCCACAAAGAATTCTCAACCTCCCGAAGACAAGAGCCCAGTCTGCGCAATGTCGTACTGACGGAGAGCAGCAAGCTCAGATCGAGAAGGTTCGTCCCTACAGATAATGGGTGCGTTAACAGATATCCTAGAAAGGATGACGACCACTAATACTCGAAGTAAATTCAAAACCCCCCACTTTGATGGGGAAGGTGACGTTCATTACTTCATCCAGCGATTTGAAGAGGTGGCCAGAATGAATCGTTGGGCTCCTGAGGAGGCCACGGTCCATCTCCGCCACGCGCTAACAGGGAGAGCTGAACAGTGTGGGCGTGGACTGACCCAACAAGCTATTCTAGAGGCCCTCCGAGCCAGCTTCGGCTTGACTCGAACGGAGGCACAGAGTAAACTGACGGGGTATCGGAAGCACCCAAAGGACACGCTGCGAGAACACGCAGCCACAGTGGAGAAGCTGGTGGAGGCGGCCTATGAGGAACTCCCCCAGAGGAATCGGACCGAGTTGACCCTCCAGACGTTCCAGAGCACCTTAGGACACGCTTATCTACAGCGTCACCTGTTGGCCATCCGGCCCACCAGTCTGGAGGAAGCCGTTAGGGCAGGCAACGACTACCTGCAAATACAACACCAAGCAGTACCTCACTCCAACGTGCGGACGGTTCACGAGGGACCCCCCCCCCCCCCCCCGAGAACCCTTTCGACCCTGTCTCTCACGAGGTGTCCTGCCAGGAGGTCGACGACCCACTCACCAAACTGTTAAAAACAGTAGAGGCCCTCAGTAAGGAGGTGGCCGGATTGAAGCAGAAGCCGCAGGAAGGGCCACCCAAACGCTGTTGGGGCTGCCAACGGACGGGTCACCTACGCAGTCAATGTAAGACTGCCCCCTGGACTGCGAGGCAGGGAAACGGGCTCAGCCCGCAGTAGTGGGACACCCCACTAGCTGCATACGGGCAAAAATTCAGAGAACCCCCTACAGTCACCAGACGACCCCTACACCCGTCCCACTGACCAATCGGTTTCACCCATTGGCCGACGGAGAGGAGGAAGAACCTCCACCGCTAGAGGAGCAAGTGAACAACATGCCACGACCCCCAAGGGAGGACCAGAACCGACCCAGCACGAACCACCCCAAGACCATCCACTTAAACCAAGTGGAGAGGCCGTATAAATCGAGCTATTACCTTCCCGGGAAGGTGGAAGGCCGAGCGGTCACATACCTCATAGACACTGGGTGCAATACAAATCTACTGGCAAAAATAATCTACGACCAACTCTCCCCCAGAGTCCAGCAGCACCTGCAGCAATACGACTCCCACGGATTGATGGCAGATGGCACACGGTTGCCATTCTACGGCCTGCTCACGCTTACGGGACGCATCCGTCACATCCATTACGAGGAGACATTCGTAGTCAGCCAGATAAACGAGGACATAATCTTGGGCATGCCATTCCTCGCAAACCAAAGTTGTCAAATAGGATTTGACCAGCCCATCCTGAGAATCCAAGGTAAAGAACTGACGTGCACCGACAGGCACGGGAGAGATTTGATCTCAAAAGTACAGGTCCAAAAGGACACCTACCTACCCCGGCAAGCAGAGACCACTATACTGTGTCACCTCACCAGCAAGGAGCCCTGTCCACAAGGCATCATCGAGAGTATGGAGGGTGGTCTGCTCTTAGCAACTAGCATCAACGTACCCGACCAACAGGGAAGGGTACTAGTACGATGCCTCAACCCCTCCCCCGAAAGTGTCTGTGTTCCAGCCGGTGAAGTAATCGGGACATTTACAGGAGTAGGACCCGAAGAGGTCCAACCAACCACCGAACAGTACACACCAGAAACCACAGGAGGCCGAGACCTACCCCCCCCCCCCACCTGCACGCACTATATTCACAAGCCCGACACGGGTGTAGCACCGTAGGAGAGGAGCGACAACTCCATGAACTGCTTACCCACTACAAACAGTATTCAGCAAGGACGATGGAGACATCGGACGCACCCACCTCGCTGAACATTCAATCCCAGTAGCCTCAGGAACTCGACCTATTCGTAGCCCTCCACACCGCCTAGGGGCCGAGAAGGAAGCGGAAGCAGAACGACAGGTCAGAGAGCTGCTGGCAAAAGACCTGATCGAACCAGCCGACAGTGCCTGGAGTTCCCCCGTCGTCCTGGTACGGAAGAAAGATTCATCCTTTCGATTTTGTGTAGACTACAGGAAGCTAAACGACGTCACCCGCCAAGATGCATATCCGATCCCAAGGATCGATGACTCACTGGATGCACTGGCCGGCAGTCGCTACTTCTCCACTCTAGATCTCACCAGCGGATACTGGCAGGTGCCACTAGATCCGGACGCTCAACAAAAATCTGCCTTCATCACCCGGAGCGGCCTGTGGAGGTGGAAGGTCCTCCCATTTGGACTCACCTCAGCGCCGGCTACCTTCCAACGCCTGATGGAAAGAGTACTAAAGGGCCTGCACTGGAAAACGTTGTTACTATATCTGGACGACGTCATTATAATCGCCCCAGATTTCCAGACACATCTGCAACGCTTAGGAGAAGTGTTGGGCCGGCTACAACAGGCCGACCTCAAGGTCAAACCCTCAAAGTGTGAGCTACTAAGCCAAAAAGTACGCTACCTGGGGCATGTCGTAAGCTCAGAAGGAGTAGCCACCGACCCTGGGAAAGTAGAAGCCGTCACCAGGTGGGAAGAACCCCGCGACGTGAAAGCCCTCCAAGCCTTTTTAGGCACGGCCGGCTATTACCGTCAGTACATCCCTGAGTACGCAACAATCGCTAAGCCACTAACCGTACTAACCGGGAAGGGGGTCAAATGGAGATGGGGAGACGACGAACGAGAGGCATTTCACATCCTCAAGTCACGCCTGAGTCAGGCCCCCGTACTAGGGTACCCCGACCCCACCATCACCTACATTCTAGACACGGACGCCAGTGCCGTGGGACTGGGAGTCGTGCTCTCACAGGAACAGGAAGGCAGAGAGCGAGTAATCGCATATTATAGTAAAACCCTGGCCCCAGCTGAACGCAACTATTGCGTAACCAGACGAGAACTCCTGGCCGTAGTGAAAGCGGTGAAACATTTCCGGCCCTATCTGTACGGAAGGAAATTCCGCCTAAGGACAGACCACGCATCCCTCAGATGGCTGTGCCGCCGCAAGGAGCCGTCTAACCAGATTGCACGATGGCTGGAAATACTGGCAGAATTTACATATCAGCTGGAACACCGCGCAGGACCCCGTCACGCTAACGCTGACGGGCTCAGCCGACAAGACCAGTGTGTAGACTGCAGACAGTGTACCGCCATCGAACGGCGCGACGGTGGACCCTCCCACGCCGACCTCGCCGCAGAGCAGGAGCAGGCACAAGTGCGTCTAACCCTCACCGACCCCTCTCGTAGCACTAGAGAGTTGGTCCAGGCCCAGAAAGAAGGCAACCACCCAGTGAGCCGCATGTACAGGGCAGTACAAGAGCAAGAACCCATCCCTCGTCAAGAGCTCGAGGAAGGCAGCACAGAGCTACGAGTTCTGCACGACCGGAGGGAGCGCCTGTGTATAAGGCCCGACGGAGTACTAACCCTACGCTTGGATCACCAAGGAAGGACTAAGTACTGCACCGTCTGCCCCCCTCCATGGCGTGAAAACACAGTGTGGGAAACACACAAACTGGCCCATGACGGCATCAACCGCACTAGGACCCGCGTCATGCTAGACTGGTACTGGCCCGGCATGTCCGCCATGGTACGGCGCTTAGTGTGGGACTGTGAAGTCTGTCAAGTTGCCAAGAAGAGCCAAAGACCCGGCGCCCCGGAAGGGCAAAGACTCTACGCCGGCCGCCCTTTCCAGAGGCTCGCGGTGGACTTGGTGGGACCCCTACCCCTCACCAGTCGGAAAAACCGTTGGATCTTGGTCCTCACTGACCATTTCACTCGGTGGCAAGACGCGATCGCCATACCGGATGCCACCGCCCCCACAGTGGCCGCCACCTTGGATGAGCGAGTTTTCAGCTACTGGGGGCTGCCCGAACAACTCCACACGGATCAGGGAGCCCAATTTGAATCCACCCTGCTGGAGGAGCTGTGCATCCTATGGAACGTGCGCAAGACACGCACTACATCCTATCACCCGCAAGGGAACGGAATGGTCGAGCGCCAAAATAGGACGCTGGGGGATGCTCTTCGGACGTTGATCCTCACCAAGGGACAAGACGAGTGGGACGGCCTGCTGCCCCAAATAATGCGGGCATGCAGGGCCACCCCCAACTCCACTACGGGCGAGACGCCCAATCTCCTCATGATGGGCAGAGAGGTACGGCTTCCCGACCAACTTACCGGGAACGCACCCACCTTAGAGCAAGCAACCATCAACGAGTACACCCAGCGCACACAGAAGAACCTGGCCGTCACCCACGAATACCTACGCAATCTGCAGCATAAAGTACGTCAAGAAGAGGGAGACGAGCCATTAAGATTCGCAGAAGGGGACCTAGTAGTGATGGAAAATAAACGCCGCGTAAAAGGGGGCAACCCCAAGCTCCAACCAAGTTACGTCGGCCCTTACACCATCACACAAACATACCCCAACCACACATACCGACTAGAGAGAGATGGCCAAGCATTCACCCAGAACGGCCGGCGGTTGAAGCACTACCGCTCTTGCCAAGAAACGATAGGGAGAGCTCCACCCAGTAGGGAACAAGCAGTAAGACCCAACATGAGAGGGGCATATTTGGGGCGACATCTACCAAGGCAAAACACTACACCGGTAGAACCAACAAACACCCCAACAGAACCAGTCACCGAAACATCTAGAGAGATTGAAAGGGCACTGAGAGAGATAGAAAGACAAGCATCGTCAGTACCTTTCGAAGAACCAATACCGAACACCCCTCCACCCACCACATGGTCTGAGAGGACACCCACACCCGAGCACAGGGCCCCGACACCTCCAGTAAACACCCCCACACCAACCGACGCAGGAGGACACAACCTAGATACAAACGAGTGGCCTCCACTACCACCCAGACCAGAAACCAGTGCAAGCCATGATCGTCCTAGGAGAGAAGCAAAGAAACCAGCGAAATTTGCTGATTACCAATGCTATAGGACACAAGAAGTGGACAGAGAAGACCAACAAGGTATAAAACAGAAAAAACTAAAAGAAATAACACACTTACCTTGGAAAAACGCAACAGAAACAACGAAAATCTTAGGATTGCAGAGAGAAGACAACTACACAACAACGTCGGCTCCGGGAAAACCCCCAGCTTCCGACGAGAAGATAACTCCCCAGACAGAACCACCTGCCGAAAACGCCCCCGCGGTAAAACACACCCAGCCGAACACGTGGGCAAACAGAACAATTGAAAGGGAGGTACCAACAACAAACCAAGGCGTGCTCAATCAGCAGCACTGCACAGATAAAAATAATAAACACTCCAAACATTCACCACACTACCGAACGCAGTGCCTACGAGCAATAATGAACATTCTACACAACATGGAGAACGATGGAGCTATCTCTTTGGAAGAAGACCCGACCTTCGCAGAGGAGTTACTAGCCAGTGCCACCACAAGTCGGGTAAGAAGGCAAAACTACTCATCTCCTGCCAGAATAAATAATATTACTAGAGCCGAAGAAGGAGCTGCCAGATGTCAGATACGAATACACCAAGCTCCAGCACCTCCTCCCCCGACACGACATGCAAAAGAAACCTGGAAAGCAGATGCAACTTCACAAGCAATAAAAAACGCTATCTACCAGATCGAAGGAGATACGTGGGGCTGTAAGATCTGCAGCCTGCAACTTAATAAGAAACGGATTATTTACCATGTGCATCAGCACTTTACTTATTTCTTTTGTGCCTGTGGCAAAAAGAGTAGCTCGCGGGACACTATACTCAGACACATCAAGGAGAAAGGAGGTGAGCAAGCACATGGTGGGGAAACTCGACCGCTATATGAAGTCGATGAACAATCGTACACCGAATTCTGCAAAGCCATGCAATGGACAAATCCAGCACCCTTCGGCACTCCAACACCTATCATAGAGCATGGGAAAGCGTCGGTCAAAAAACGACTAGGAGAGAAAAAAGACGAAACTCCTACCAAAGTACCCAGGATAGAGCTGGTAGACAGCAAACCACCACCAAGGAAACCCCGAATGCACATAGGGAGAAAGGAGACGGCATATAGGAGACACCTCGCCTCCACCGAAAACATTCCGAGGCCACCTACACCTGAGAATAGGAGGCAGAGGGAGAGAGTAAATGAAGAAAGACGGGAGGATAGATATCGAAGAATCAAACGCTTAGAGGAGGAAATGTATACCACCACTCGAGATGCTTTCAAGCTATTACAAAGGACCGAGGACATAAAGATAGCCTTCCAAAGGGAAAGGGACCTGCTCTAAAGGAACATAATGGACAGTAAGCATGACATTGTTACACTCTGTGCGCCCCTTCGTTTTATTGGCCTTACAGTTGCCAATGGGGGGGAGTGTGTGAGGGACGCTAGTACTCTCCATATTTTATTCTTATTATTGTATACTCACTAAGACATTCTCTCACTTATTACTACTCTGTGAGACATTATCTCGTAATTACTGTCTAAGCCTATATCTCATTGTCCGTATTCCTTTGTGTACGATTTAAGCCATTAACTCACTGTCTACGTTACATCTCAATATCTACTCGCTACACATTGTATACGTCTGTGTATAGTTCTATTGTTTGTATGTATCCACGATACCAGAGTCTATTTCAGTGCGTTCTATCTAGTACACCAAATAATTATTTACTACATGTTATACTTTTTCCACGATTTTTAATTATTGCAATTGGGTGCTGACTGTAAGGACAAGGCGTGGCTTGTACCAATATTTTTACTCAGGCGTGGTTTGTAATGTGTACCCGCCTTCCCTGTATTTAAATGGATGTAAGCATAATAAATATCAGAGTTAGCCTGACTCTCAGAAGAATTTCTCTCTCTTGAAGCAAGCACTACTAGGAGCAACAAAACTACCAGCGCTGGACAAGTCGACTATTAGCAAGTACGACGCTAAGGTGGAAAGTGAGAACGGTACGCCCTATCACTGTGTATACCCTTGCCTGAGGCAAGGATTACAACACAAGGCCTAGTACACTAGTAGTTCGGCTCTTACTAAATTCGGATTCGGGGAATCCAACAAGTTAGCTAGCAATAATTACAGCGAAGTTATTTGTCGATCTCGACTGAGTCCAGATTCGACTGCAAACAATTCCAACATAATTATTGCCGACAGTGACAGTTCGAAACAAACTATAAACTAGACAAGTAATTCCTGAGGAATTAATGTCAGAGCACAGTTCAAAACAAACTATAAACTAGACCATAATCCCGACAGTGATTATTGTCAAACCTTGGAAAGGTTCAGAGGTAGCCAATAATTCGGATATAATTATTGTCTACTGCCAGCACACATACAAGCCAGATTCGGCCGCACCCATAAATGCACAAACCAATAAAGGCTCTCCAGACAATACGAACAATAATAGCAAATTATTGTAAGTAGACTTGGGCAGAAGTAGAGCATATCGGGAGCGTGTACAGGTGGCTACCACCCAGACACAAATTCCTGTACATTATTATCAACAAGTAAAAGGGGTACTTACACTATAACAACTGCCTGCCCAAGGCACAGCAGCTCTATTTATAGAGAAAAAGGGTACAGCTTCGTTACCATATACGGCACGACCAATGATAATAAATAATACAAGCAATTGCTAATCATAACATCAGATACAACATACAATAACAAATTGATCCAATCATGGAGCGAGCACATGGTAGCTTAGGGGCTAGGCTTCAGTTCCCGCTCTTTTCTGCACACAAATCTTCCACTCCTTATAAGGGTAGCCCACATCCTAGTCTGGGATCCTGTGAGTAGGAAGGCTCCGGTCTCCATTCTGTGAAGCGTATCCCCTTCAGGGAGGCACAGGCTCCTAGGATCAATGTAGTTGGATCCCAGATCGGTGTCCTGACCCCGATCTGGGGTGGTTCGGGGTGGTTCGGGGTAGGTTCGGGATAGCCAAAGTTTGATATTTATAGGGGGATAGCGACCCGAGGCCGCCGGTATCCCTTTCTCAGGGGATTCGGAATAACCCGGGGGGAGGTAGGGCTCTGGCGAGGTAATGACTCATTACTAAGGGCACCAGGGGTGTAAAGGGGGGGGGGGTAGCACTATTTATCATACAAATCTCCCACAATACATGTGGCATGTTACTTGGCCTGTTAGGTACCTACTGGCATACATGTGACATGTTACTTGGCCCATATCTCAAAATCTATAACCAGTTTTAAGGCGGAGGAATTATTTTTTAGGTTGGCTGTTATCCAAATATGGAAATCATCATAATTTTAAATCAATTTGCAAAACAAAACAAATTTTTTAAGTTGTGTTTTTGGCATATTTTTTTGAATAACCATGTTACTCATTCATTGGAATCTGAATTACCAACTGTTTGGCTACAAAATATTGAAGCAATATAAAACGTAAACAAATAATAAATTTCAAAACAAATAGAAATAAATATTAGCTAGTCAATGAATTTCTTTAAAAGTTTTGTATTGGTTACCGAGGTCTTTCATACTAAAAGTATAAAGCCTGGTTCACATTGTCAGTGATGCATCAGGGACTGTCAGTGACCAGTGTCACTGATCATCACTGATGCATCACAGAAATGATGTTCACATTATCCTAATTCAACGCCGAATGCAGCCCACTCACAATCGGGAGCAGTCAGTGATGCTATCACTGACAACACCGCATTCACAATAAGCTTGACCTATAAACCACAACAACCAATAGAACGTAGTTGAGTGGTAGCGACTAGCAGTCAGTGATTAGCCGTGATATAGCAGCAATTTCAACTAGTATATTTATAAATAATAAAAAACTATAGTACAATTTAAGCTCAATATTATTTATTGCTTATTTGGTACAGCAATAATAAAATATGTGGATTAATTATTTTAGTTTAAAGTCGAACAATGATTGGCGATAGTCACGGAGATATTTCTGGCAAATGTGGTAAAGCTGAATTAAGTGGAGCACAGAGATCATCATGATGATATATAGAATCGTTGATTAGGCCAATTCTCTTCACCACCTAAAACCAAAATAATAATTAATAACATTGACTGAAGTGAGTGTCAAACTTATTAATAATAAATATTTATTATTACAATAATAATAATAATAATAATAATAATAATAATAATGTTGTTTGTATTTATTTTTTATTATTTTCTTAACAAGTTTCAAAGATAATGAATTTCAATATTTTAAATGTTAAAAAATTTAAAATTGGGTGTCATCATTATTATTTATGCGCTGCACTCAGTTGATAGCAATTATTATCAATTATTATTTATCATGATAATTAATTATAATAATTATTATATTATTATTAATTGTTACATCATCATTCATTTTATTATTTATTAGTAGTTATAATAATAATTAGTAACAATTAACAATAATGATGATAATAAAAACAGATAACAGTTACAGTCAATTCAATCAATAAATATATCGGCAGCAAAAAGAATAAAAAGTGGCAAACTAACAACAAGTAATAATTATTAATAATAATAATAATAAATAAATAAATTATTACTTACTACTTTCTTTATTATGTTTATTATTTTTTTTAATTAAGATCAATCTAATCTGACATCTCTTACCTGGCAATGGTGTGTAGATATTATCTTTATTTAGAGTCTCAACTAATTTTCTTTTTAAATATTATAATTTATGAAAACAAACCAATAAAAAGTCAATGACGGATTATTATTTTATTTATTATTATCCGTCGTTGGGTGACGAGTGGAAGGTTATGACAATTAGAGCGGTTAAATTTTTATAGGTCAACTCAGACCTATCGCTGACAAACGGCGTTCATTGGTTCACATTGCAATAATGCATCGCGGTAATGTCACCGATGTCGGAAAAGTTTGACACTGCCAAACTTTCCCGATGGAGCGGCGTTATAGCGGCGACAACGGTATTGCATGTTCACATTGTCGGCGATAAGACAATTCCCACTATCGCCGTAGCAATCGGTGACAATGTGAACCAGGCTTAAGATTTTTTCCGACTGAGTGTGGTCGGTGGTTTAAAGAGTGCATCAATGCTGGAACCATTTATCTTGTGTGAGAAAAATCAATATTACATGAGCGCATTCACCTTCAACTGCTTTTAGCAACTATTGAGCAGTGATCCATGAAATGCAAATGAAATGCTTGATACAGAACTGTATTACTTTACCTAGGCAGCTCTAACTTACTGTTTATCACAAGGGTAACATCTCTTGGAATCTCACAACCTCCTAAATCGACATTCAATTTCTCTCTCATTTCATCTGTCATTTGCTGTTGTTGGCGGGCTTTCTCTGTGACGTGTCCATTTCTCATCAGCTTTCGTAGTTTGGTTCTGGAAGCTTCCAGATCTTCCTTTTGGATTAACAGGTTAGAGTTGTATGACTCCACATCTGTTGTTACTTCTCTCAAGTACTTGAGTACTTTCTTTGTAACTTCAGCTGACTGTCTAGTTACTAGCTCTATCTGTAATATAAGTTATATTTGGTTTATTAGTGGAGTGTGAGTAGCATAATAGAAGGAGGTCTACAAAGGGTTAAACCGGCCAATGGGTTCTCTTGGTCCTCAAAGTGCCTATTTTGTGCACCAAGTACCAGGAGAATCTATTAGGTACTTTTTTAAGTAAACTATGTATAGACTCTGGGTTTGTAGATTGGTAAGTACTATGGAGTTACTGAGCGCAATTGAGTGTTTGAATATTGATTTTTTTGATTGATAAGAATTTAATTCTTTTGGGTGCATTATTTCTTTGCTGAGCTCAATATCAAACTTTATGTGTTTTTTTCGGCAAGTCAATTGTGAAGTTTAAATCCCTGGGTATGCATCACAGCATTGATGAATGTTTGAATACTATCATATGTTGGCACAAATCGGTATGATAAAAAAGAGGTACCATGGTGGCTTTTATAGCACCCATATGTGCGCAGAGATCAAGCAACTGTTCTGGCATTACTCATATAGCCAATGGATGACCAGAACATCAATATAATAGTGCATACTGAACTTTCCAGCCCTGCATCGGTAAGGTACCGACCTTGCATTGGCACTATACCAGCCCTGTACCAACCCAGTATGATTCAGTA
The DNA here is from genome assembly GCA_945261195.1 of Cryptosula pallasiana. Classification (NCBI taxonomy): domain Eukaryota; kingdom Metazoa; phylum Bryozoa; class Gymnolaemata; order Cheilostomatida; family Cryptosulidae; genus Cryptosula; species Cryptosula pallasiana. The sequence continues at coordinate 27,878,546 of OX183131.1, read as the reverse complement.
CCGATCTTTCATGAGACATTGGCCAGCAAACATCAACTCCTAACCATCCATGTTTCTTCATCAAAATTGCTGAAGCTCACTGCTCGGATGATTGGGAAGACTATGAGAAATTCTTACTAGAAGTTGGACTGGCTGAGCATAAACCACCTAAACTCATGATCAAGGGGCCCTGTTAGTATTGCCAACAGCAGACTTGCTACAAAAGTCTCCTTAGCCTAACCCTACTACTGTTGCTGAAGACACCTTGCCTGCAGCAAAGATGGTGAGTCGTTTGAATAACAAATGGCGGCATGGATAATTAAGCATGGTTTTAGTGCTGATCCTTAGGCATTGCTTTGTGGTTGTCCCTCTAAGCCTTAAACCCAAGGGCTTCTACCACTTAAAACTGGTCGCATACTCCCCCATTGACTTTTGACCCAGTTAATGATCTCAATCAGGCAGCAAATAAGAAATCACACAAAAAGAATTGCTTTGTGAGAGAGCATAACTCTATGCTGGCCCAGCAGTGTCTGTCAGAACTCTGTGCCGGCCAGTGGTCACCCTACACATTCCAGAAGGCACCCTGCAGCCAGCATTATGCTGCCGAACCTTACTGAAGGTTATAACCACCAGTAGTAATATATGAGCAGATCTCCCTACCAAGTGTTTTTTTGTGGGGTTATTATCTGGGGTGAATGCAATGGGTTACGGCGTTGAATGAATTCGCCGAGTTTATATTGTATTTTACTTGAGGGGTATTTGAGTGGCATTTGAGCGGCATTTAAGTGGCATTTGAGTTTTGATTATTTTCTACTTAACTTGAACTCATATGGCAGCTAGATTTTGAATGTATGGCATTTAAGTTTTGATAATTTTTTTACATAACTCGAACACATATGATATTTTGAGAGAGGGAGAGAGGGAGAGAGAGGAGAGAGAGATTTTTTAGTTTTCTATACATTCATGTATATATGGTTAATTATGTACGTATTTATTAGTATATTTATATCTACATAGAGAGAGGAGATATATCTACATTAAATAAATATATTGATCAAAAATGAAACATTATATGATTATATACCTGATTACATAATAAGTAGGGAAAATCTTCCTATATAATATAGCTAGAGTCAGTAAATACTAAGTTATACAAAGCAATACAACTTGTAATGACAATCAATGCATTCATACATACATACCTATGGTATCTTGAGAGAGAGATCTTTTAGTTTTCTAGCAATTAATTTTTCTATACATTCATGTATATATGGATAATTATGCACATATTTATGGATATATTTACATTTACACTAGATGGTTAAAATCTACAGTATTTATGAAATAACTGCAAGAGAGGAGAGAGGGGTATTTGGTAGAGGAGAGAGTATGATGAGAGAGAGGAGAGATGAAAAGAGGAGAGAGGAGAGAGGAGATATATCTACATTGAATAAATACAGTGATTAAAAATGAAACAATATGTGGATATATACATTTATTGTGTAATAAGTAGGGAAAATCTCATACAATATAGCTAAAGTCAGTAAATATTAAATAATACAAAACACTACAACTTGTAATGACAATCAATACATAAGCTTTTTCTTAAATTTTGAGAAAATCATCAAATTAACCCTTTAGATGATTAAAATTTTACAGTAAATTTTGCATAATACAAAGCACTATAGTTCGTTTTATCTGCTTGAGACTACATGTTGTCAGCATTCGATATTGAGTTTACATACCATCAACACCAAGCTGTTCATCAAAATCTTGTAATTCATTTTCTAGGAATTCCTTAAGAACTTCATCCTCATTCTTTGTTGTTGTTAGCTCCTTATTGGAATTTGTTTGTGTGCAATATTGCTCCCAATCACTAGCGTTGGTTGAAGAAATGAAGACAACATTGTGGTATGGAATAGGATTTCCATTCTTACTTTGTTTTTTCCCTTTGTAAATCATCACACCAGGTGCACATCTTTTAGCTTCCTCGTTGTATCTGACTGGTAGTAAAAGTGTTCTCGTTTCTCTTTTTCCATCTTTTTCAGTGACATAACGAATGCAATTTACAATGGATTCTTCTCCATTGAATCGGAAAGGAATGAATCTTTCTACAACTTCGATGTAAGCAAAAATTGAACATTCTTTGAAATTGCTGAGATACTCAATGTCGTAAGCGAGTTTGAGTTCTTCTTCACTCATTTTTCTCAGTTTTTCAGCTTCAGCGGTAGCTTCCATTGTGGTTAAGCGTTTTGTGCTGATACGTTTGACATTGTAGTAAGTGGTCTCTGGTTTTTTTGAGTTTTCCATCTCACCCAAGTACAAAATGTTGAAAGGTAATGGGTAGTTATCAACATTGAAGCTTTCAACTACTCTACTAGGGCAAACGACTTTCTGAAAATTCGTTCCAGATGAATTATCAAGATAGGTGAGAATGTAGTAATTTCCGTATGCGCCAGTATTCTGTTCAATAGAAACTATTTGCAAAACTGATGGAGCAGGGAGTGATGCTAGTGTAAGAAACCCTCCAATCTTTTTCAAATCACATGCCTTCCATTTTTTGAGAGATTTGGCCATCTTGAGAGCCCTTTCAGCATCAGTGAGCAATTCTTTTTGTTCCATAGTGTTTGATGTTGAGGGTAAAACCAGTTTTGGAAGAGCTCGTCTCTTTATTGTTGTTTCTTTTGTAACAGAGTTAGAGTTTTTTCTTTTGGTGGATGTTTTGAGTGTTTTTTGTTTGTTTTCGATTGGTTTTAAATCCATGTAAGAAGCAGAAAAGTCCTCCATAGTATTCTAAAAAAGAAAGAAATAATGTATAATTAAGCTTTTCATGTAGGACAAAGATTATTTATTTCATACTTTACATTATAGTTAAACTAATCTTGATTTTTGCTAGATAGAGAATTACAAATTTTTTAAATTTTACCTTTTATAAAGAGAAAGCTCCTAGTAGTTGCAATGGAAGGTGTAGTAGATGTTGCTTCTCCGATCGCTGTTGTAGAACTGGATGCTTTCTGTGTGAAAACAGTGGCTCTTAAATAGCTAAAGTTGCACTGATTGAACTCTATGAATACCAATCTTCTTTATAATATAACTATGAACCAGCAATTCTTCCACGCGAAAACCAATGCTTTCGCGGGGATAAACAACTTATTTTCACGCGAATGGAAACCGTTGCTTTCGCGGGAATGAATATTTTATTTTCACGCGAATGGAAACCATTGCTTTCGCGGGAATAGAAATTTTATTTTCACTTGAATACAAACCATTGCTTTCGCGGGAATAAATATTTTATTTTCACGCGAATGGAAACCGTTGCTTTCGCGGGAATGAATGTTTTATTTTCACGCGAATGGAAACCATTGTTTTCGCGGGAACAGAAATTTTATTTTCACTTGAATACAAACCATTGCTTTCGCGGGAATAAATATTTTATTTTCACGCGAATGGAAACTGTTGCTTTCGCGGGAATGAATGTTTTATTTTCACGCGAATGGAAACCATTGTTTTCGCGGGAACAGAAATTTCATTTTCACTTGAATACAAACCATTGCTTTCGCGGGAATAAATATTTTATTTTCACTTGAATACAAACCATTGCTTTCGCGGGAATAAATATTTTATTTTCACGCGAATGGAAAGCGTTGCTTTCGCGGGAATGAATATTTTATTTTCACGCGAATGGAAACCATTGTTTTCGCGGGAACAGAAATTTTATTTTCACTTGAATACAAACCATTGCTTTAGCGGGAATAACTAATTTATTTTCACGCGAATGGAAACCGTTGCTTTCGCGGGAATACAAATTTTATTTTCACACGAATACAAACATGAATTCCCGCGAAAGCAATGGTTTCCATTCGCGTGAAAAATAAATTATTTATTCCCGCGAAAGCAACGGTTTCCATTCGCGTGAAAATAAAATATTCATTCCCGCGAAAGCATCGATTTCCATTCGCGTGAAAATAAAATATTTATTCCCGCGAAAGCAACGGTTTCCATTCGCGTGAAAATAAAAGTTCTATTCCCGCGAAAGCAATGGTTTCCATTCGCGTGAAAATAAAATATTCATTCCCGCGAAAGCAACGGTTTCCATTCGCGTGAAAATAAATTATTTATTCCCGCGAAAACAACGATTTGTATTCGCGTGAAAATAAAATTTCTATTCCCGCGAAAACAATGGTTTCCATTCGCGTGAAAAAAAAACATTTATTCCCGCGAAAGCAACGGTTTCCATTCGCGTGAAAATAAAATATTTATTCCCGCGAAAGCAATGGTTTGTATTCGCCTGAAAATAAATTATTTATTCACGCGAAAGCAACGGTTTGTATTTGCCTGAAAATAAAATGTTCATTCCCGCGAAAGCAACGGTTTCCATTCGCGTGAAAATAAAATATTCATTCCCGCGAAAGCAACGATTTCCATTCACGTGAAAATAAAATATTTATTCCCGCGAAAGCAACGGTTTCCATTCACGTGAAAATAAAAGTTCTATTCCCGCGAAAGCAATGGTTTCCATTCGCGTGAAAATAAAATATTCATTCCCGCGAAAGCAACGGTTTCCATTCGCGTGAAAATAAATTATTTATTCCCGCGAAAACAACGATTTGTATTCGCGTGAAAATAAAATTTCTATTCCTGCGAAAACAATGGTTTCCATTCGCGTGAAAATAAAACATTTATTCCCGCGAAAGCAACGGTTTCCATTCACGTGAAAATAAAATATTTATTCCCGCGAAAGCAATGGTTTGTATTCAAGTGAAAATAAAATTTCTATTCCCGCGAAAGCAATTGTTTCCATTCGCGTGAAAATAAAATATTCATTCCCGCGAAAGCAACGGTTTCCATTCGCGTGAAAATAAGTTGTTTATTCCCGCGAAAGCATTGGTTTTCGCGTGGAAGAATTGCTGGTTCATAGTTATATTATAAAGAAGATTGGTATTCATAGAGTTCAATCAGTGCAACTTTAGCTATTTAAGAGCCACTGTTTTCACACAGAAAGCATCCAGTTCTACAACAGCAATCGGAGGAGCAACATCTACTACTACATCCACTAACTATTAAAAGTTTTTTCTGAGTGAATTTGAAAGTTTTTCATTGAATTTAAGACTTAATTATCTGACTTAATATCTCACTTAATTATTTTGTTTACTTAAATCACTCGTTCTAACAACAGTAACTGAAGACTCGACATCTACTATATAATATACCAACTGACTACTAGGAGTTTTATTCACAAGGTAAAATTTATTAGCTGAGACATTTAACTTACCTTTTTATGTGCTATTGTTACTTCTATTAAAAGTAATGATTTTATTGTTATTATAGTACTATGGAAACAGAAGAGGAGGATGCTGATGTAGACATACATAAGGAATGGGAATGGCTCATGAAAAATCAAAATGATATCAGTTTTTCAAATGCTGATAATGAATACATGAATGACGAATATAACGCTGAATATGAAAATAAAATGGAGATGGAACTTGAAAATGCTTTTCAAGACACACCTTCAACTTCTCAAGTTTCAGCAACTACTGAAAGTACGAGTACGATAGTCTTTGATATGCAGTAAGTTTTTAAAATCATAAATTAATAATGTTAGTAGAATAATTCTTTTTGCTGGTTTTTTAGAGTTAACTCATGAATCAGCAAAAAAATGCGTTATCTCTTTATTGTAGACAGGACTCAGAATATCAGAGAATGAATGTAAAAGAGGGAGTTGAGAATTCATCTCATAGTACACAGTAAGTTTTTAAAAACCTAACTAATAATAATGTTAATGTTTGAGACATTTTTTCCCAATCTCATTTTAAAAATTAATTGATAATAGTGTTTAAGTCATTTTTTCTTGTGTTACATTTCATACAAAATGTATGTGAATGTTTTATAGAACAACTATTATGTGTTAACATTTCTATTGTAGACAAAGTTTAAATTATCGGGAGGCGAATGTAGAAGAAAATACCTCTGAAATTTCTCCTAATTGGAAATGGTTAGAAGAAAATCTCATTTGTTTTCGTTTACCTGATGAAACAATCAATCAAACAGGGTTTGGTACTGAACCTTCATCATCAAAGACTAACATAATAGCTCAAGATATAGAACCGGTTGCGGAGGAGATAGTTGAAGAAAATGAGAATGATCCAATGATAGAAAATGAAGAAGAAGAAGAAGAAGAAGAAGAAGAAGAAGAAGAAGAAGAAGAAGAAGAAGCACAAGAGGAAGAACAAGAAGAACAAGAAATGGAAGATTTAAATTTTGAAAGACCTACCCGACTATCAACCCTAGGTATTGTTGATGATAGCATAGCTCCAACTTTTCAAGATGAAGAATGGGATGATTTGATAGCTAGATATTGGGGAGCTATGAAAACGAAACATAGAGCTGGAAAAGTCATAGAACTTTTAAATGTAAGACTTTGGGATGGGATTCCAAGAGACCAAGCTGATACCTACCAAAATGACTATCATGATTCAAGAGTGTTAGAATTGCTAAAAAAAGTTTGGAGACAATTGAGCTCAAGAGCAAAAGTCAACTGTAGCGTAGGTTGTATACTAGAAAATAAAAATGATGGTGAAATCCGATACTTTCACTCATCATCAAACAATGCTACTGTATATCCAAAAGCTAAACTGATTGAAACTGAAGGAGATCTTGATGACTTTTTTGTTGATGTTATGGAGACTGATCATCGTACAAATAGTTTGAGACGGAGACCAAATACAACTTGGAGATTGATGTTAATCACAAACATTTCGTTTTATTTCTACAAACTACTTGGAATGGGAAAAGTTGGATCACCACCAGAGCATTTACCCTCTCACCTCATTAACAACAGACACATACGAACCATGTTAAAAAACACAAAAGGAATACGAATTACCGACAATCTTGGTTTTTTTAGATGTCTAGCTTTACACAAAAAACTACAAAAAAAACGGTGGATTTGCAAAAGATCCGATAATTAAGGAGGTGAAGGAGTACCAACAACAATATCATAGTTTCATCTATGGCGATAGTGCTAAGAAGTGTGATGGAAAAGGAGTAACAGAAGGTGATTTATTGCTTTTGGAGCAAGCATTTCAACTGAAGATAACAGTGTTTTCTTTAAATGATGATGCGACTTCAACAGTTATTTGGAATTCAAACTCCAGTTATAAGGAGAATCTATATTTGGATCTTCATATCGATCACTTCAGTCTTATTACAAACTTGGATGGATATGTCAAAGCCTACAGATGTCCAACGTGTTCTACTTGTTATGACAGATTGGGGAATCTGAAAAGACACAGATGTTCAATCTCAGAGGCAACAAATCTGGAGTTTTCTGCAGGGCAATACAAACCTACTGCTACAATATTCGACAAACTGAAGATTCAATTCGGGATAGATATCGGGTCAGATGATTCCTTGAGATACTTTCCGTTTTTTGCAACATTCGATATAGAGTGTTTGTTACCTAATTGCGAAAAAGATCGAGATACAAACATAACCATTTACACTAACGAGCATCAACTTTTAAGTATTTCGATTTGTTCAAATGTACCAGGCTTCAACAACCCACGTTGTATTGTCAATAACGGGGATGATGATGAATGTGTTGAAAAGTTCATTGAATACTTGGAAGATATTAGTGAAGAATCATATAGCCGATTGGAAAAACAATTTTCACAAATCATAAAACAGATAGAAGGTGAATTACAACGACTGGAAAAAGCTGAAGAAAAGTTTCGTACTGATTATGAACAAAACCGTTTCAGACGGAGAACAGGAGCTGAAAAAGTTCTGGATGATTTGTATAGCTATATGAAAAAACTACCTATTCTAGGATTCAATTCACAGACTTATGATGTCAATGTGATGAAAGGAAAACTGCTTCAAAAATTGAAAGATGTCTCCGGCAAAGATTTTGATTTTGTTATAAAAAAAGGAAACAAGATGCCTGTTATCGGAATAGGATCTTTTTTGTTCTTAGATTGTACAAACTTCATCGCTCCTGGATATAGCTATGAAATGTATCTCAAAGCATACAAATGTGAAGCCGGAAAAGGATTTTTTCCTTATGAATGGATGAAAGACTTGGAACAACTTAATCAAGAACATCTACCTCCAAGAGAAGCTTTTTACAGTTCTTTAAAACAAAAAAACATCAGTGAAGAAGAGTACATGATTTGTCAAGAAGCATGGAAAGATAACAACATGAGGACAATGAGGGATTTTTTAAAATGGTACAACAACTTGGATGTAAAACCATTTGTTCAAGCGTTGGAAAGACAAAGATCGATCTACAGAGAGCATGGGATTGATATGTTAAAAGACGGTATATCTTTACCAGGATTAGCGATTCGATGGATGTTCAACAAAGCTCCTCAACCACCTCCTCCATACCTCTCTACACACTTGGATTTCCATGAACTTGGTAACTCGTTTCGACAGACTCTCCCAATTTGTCTGATTGACAACAGCAATGCAGAACTTTATCCTCTAATAAAGAAAAACATAGTTGGTGGACCAAGTCTAGTGATGCATAGATATCACGAAAAAGGTATAACTAAAATTAGAGAACATTGGTTGGGAAAAGAAGCAAAAGTTTGTGATAGAATCTATGGAGTTGATGCAAATGCGCTCTACTTATGGTGTATGATGCAATCAATGCCTACTGGTTATCATCGAAGAAGAAAAATCGAAAACTCTTTTGTTGCTGATCCAGTAAAATTTAGCAAGGTAGCTCATAGTTGGTTACAGTTCCAAATGTTTTCAAAAAAAATTAATATCAAGCATCAGCTCAATGGAGGAGAAGTTGCTCTTGGACAGCGAGGATTACCAGTTGATGGATTCTGTGTTGAAAATCGTCATGTCTTTCAATTCCACGGGTGTTTTTGGCATGGACACAACTGCTCTTATAACAATGCTAAAGAACAAGAGCTTCAAGCTAGTGGAAGAAAATCAAAAGCAAATCTGTTTAAAACTACGATGGAAAATGAAGAATATCTTCGAGCGCTAGGTTACACCGTAATCTCGATTTGGGAGTGTGAGTGGATGAAACGTGTAAAAACTCATACAAATTTACAAAAATTTGTCAACACGTTTTACAATTCTTTCTACCCTAAAATACTTGAAAAAAAACTAAATCAAGAAGAAGTGTTGTCGAGAGTTCAATCAGAGGAATTCTTCGGATTTGTTGAATGTGACATCGAAGTTCCTGAGGAAGAGGAAGAAAAGTTCTCCGAAATGCCCCCGATTTTTAAAAATACGATGTTAACCAGAGAACACTTGAGTGAAGAAATGAAAGTCTTTGCTGAAGCGGAAGGGTTTTTAAAGACTCCTCAACGCTCATTAGTTGGAAGTATGTACGGAGATAAGATATTGCTAATGAGTCCTTTGTTAAAATGGTACTTGAAACAAGGATTGAAAGTCACCAAAGTTTATCAGCTAATAGAATATATTCCTAGAAAAGCTTTTGAAGCTTTTGGAACATCGGTTTCAGACGCTAGGCGAATGGGGGATGTAGATCCTAATCAAGAATTGCTCGCTACTACTAGCAAGTTGGTAGGAAATGCTGCTTATGGAAAAACAATCACTGATAAAGAAAAACACACCACCATCAAGTTCATCGAAGGTGCGAGAAAAGCTTCATTTCGTATCAGAGGGAACAAATTCATCTCCATGGAAGAGATAGCAGATGATTTTTATGAAATCGTAACCTGTAAACGACTAGTAAGTTTTAAAAACAATTATTTTTGCAATTCAAAATTTATATTCTCCAAGTTTACTTTGCTAATCAGTATCACCATCATTTTCAGCTAACTATGAACGTTCCAGTACACTTGGGCTTTTCCGTGCTACAGTATGCTAAACTGAGGATGCTACAGTTTTACTACGACTTTATGGATAAGTAAGTAAAACTTAATTCCCAACAGTTATTATGTATAATTAAGTAAAAACTTCCAAATAATTTGAAATCGAAACAATCTTTTTATTTATAGATATATTGACAGAAGTGATTTCCAATATGTTGAAATGGATACAGATAGCGCATACATGGCGTTGAGCGGAACATTAGAAGCACTGGTAAAACCAAGTATGAAAAAAGAGTTTTACAATGAATATGGTGATTGGTTTCCACGCCCATACTGTGACAAACATAGGGATGAGTTTTTAAGAACCAAAACAATGGGTTTAGAATGGTGTATGCAAGACTGTTGTGAAAAAGTACTAAAACACGGAAAAAGAACACCTGGGTTGTTTAAAGAGGAATTTACCGGAGATGGAATTGTTGCACTTAACTCTAAATCCTATTACTGCTGGGGAGAAAAAGGAAACAAGTTTAGCTCAAAAGGTTTGAACAAACGAATTAATCAATTGAATAAAGACAGTTATCTAAATGTATTGAACACAAAAAAGTCGTTTATGGGTAAAAATCGAGGATTTATAGTAAAGGATCAAAAAATGTTGACATACAGCCAAATAAAGCGAGGACTCACATATTTTTATGCTAAAAGACGAGTGTGTTCTGATGGAGTATCTACCGAACCTACTTTGGCTTAAATAAAAACCTTCTTAATAGACTTGTATAACTATAACTATATATATATATAATACAAAAAATCATTCATCATCCTTATAAATATCGATAACAAATAGATGAATATTTAGCTTCATCATCCAATATATTTTATAACATTCAATGTATATATGAGTTCGAATTATGTATCTAGCTATATTATATGAGGAGATTTTGTCCCTACTTATTATGTAATAAACGTATATAATCATACATTGATTCACTTTTAATCAATGTATTTATTCAAGGTAGATACATCTCCTCTCTCCTCTGTCTCAAGATGCTATATGAGTTCGAGTTATGTAAAGAAATTATCAAAACTTAAATGCCATACATTCAAAATCTATATGTCATATAAGTTCAAGTTAAGTAACAAAAATAATCAAAACTCAAATGTCACTTAAATGCCACTCAAATGCCACTCAAATGCCCCTCAAGTAAAATACAATATAAACTCGGCGAATCCATCCAACGTCGTAACCCATTGCATAACCCTCTAGCACTCATCCACAAAAAAACACTTGGTAGGGAGATCTGCTCATATATTACTACTACCACCCTTTGCAGTTCTCTCAAAGTAGTAAGAGAGGGGCCACTGCCCCAAAAGCAGACAATCCCCTCACAGAAGGTGTAAAGGACCCCCCCCCCCCCTCACACACACACGGTGTGTACCTTCCACCCCGACCTAAGAAAAAGGAGAATTCTTGTGAGGAAGCAAGAAAATTAGAATGAAAGACGAAAGCGATGGCACTCTTTCTTGAAAAGTATTGCTCCTTCACCAGCCCCTCTGGACAACCCCCCCCCCCCCCCCCAACCTAGCGAACCTGCTAAATTACCTTTCTCACAGTTAGTTGCCTGACTTTTCCCTGCAACATACCAATGCCAGCCACAATGTGTGTGCTAATTCTAAGAAATACATTGATATTGCAGTTGCTGAGTCACACTCTAAGGTGGATGTGCAGCAGAAGTTGGTCGTGATATTGGTAAAGACTCAATTTCCCCACCTGTCTTAAAAGAAGAAAAGCTGCCCAATGATGGCCCTACACTCCAATAAGAGCCAACGACTTATTTCATTAATGAAGGTACAAAGAACCTTGCTTGATGGTGTATGTTACGGTGAATAACTGCGGCCACTGATGCAGAGTGCAGTAGATGCCACTTGCCCAATGTGCCACTTGGAGGGGGAAAACTCTAGGTAGCTTAGAGTGCACGTGTCGCAACACTACCTCTAATCCTGCTGCTGCTGCGGCTGTGTAAATGAGAGTTGGGATGCTGTCTACTCTTGCCAAGCTAAGGTTGATGCACCAGGAGACACCGTGCACCACTTGAAGACGGGCATCGTCAGTAGTAATATATGAGCAGATCTCCCTACCAAGTGTTTTTTTGTGGATCAGATCTCGGGGTTGAGGCAATGGGTTACGGCGTTGAATGAATTCGCCGAATTTATATTGTATTTTATTTGAGAGGCATTTGAGTGGCATCTGAGTGGCATTTAAGTGGCATTTGAGTTTTGATTATTTTTTTTACCTAATTTGAACTTATATGGCTTATAGATTTTGAATGTATGACATTCAAGTTTTGATAATTTTTTTACATAACTCGAACTCATATGATATTTTGAGAGAGAGGAGAGAAGAACAAGGAGATATAACTACATTAAATCAATATATGATTATATACATTTATTACATAATAAGTAGGAAAATATCCTTGTATAATACAGCTAGAGTTAGTAAATACTAAGTAATACAAAGCACTAGAACTTGTAATGACAATCAATGCATAGTCTTTATTTACAATGACGTCATCGATGTACTGATGTTATATCTTAGGAAGGAAGACTTCTGTTCTATGTACTTTTGATTCCATAATGAACTAAAATAAAAAGTTATGTATTAGTATAGGATGATTAAACCAAAATTAAAGTTATGTATTAGTATAGAATGGTTAAACAGAAATGTAAAACAACTACAAACTCTTACTAAATAGAATTTTTTTTTATTAATTTTTACCTTATCATCAAAAATTGACTGTTAATCGGATGTTTTTGTAGCTCGTCGTGCCTTACGTTGTTGAGTCCTTACCCTTCTAGCTTGTCTTTGAGCGGACTTTCACTGTATGTTTCTTCGTTTTAGAGCAAGCTCTTTACAAGCATGCTCGATAGAAATTGGTGTGTTTACCTGTTCTAGTTGATATTGTCGTTGTTGTAATACATAATGTAACCTCTGAATGTCTGATGTAACATCATTCCCTGAGAGCTTTAATGTTACAAAAGCTTCAGTTCGGAAACTATTTAGCTGTTCTATCAAGTCTTTCTGTATGAATTTACAATTGGTTGAGATAATTCGCACTCTCTCTTCAATTTTTTTATTGCATATGTTTTGTAGAAGTATCAAGTCCTCTTGAGTCAAAGGTTTAGGCTGAGTTTATGATTCTGTGTTGTTAACTATTTCCATTTTTTGTGGCTGAATCTAAAAAAAATACAGATGATTAATTTTTTTCTGTTGTTTTAGTATAATAAATTATGTATGAGTAAAAACTGTAATTTATCAAGTTTTTACCTTGATGCTCTCCTAGTAGGTGTAGTAGATGTTGCTTCTTCGTTAGCCGTTGTAGAACTGGATGCTTTCTGTGTGAAAACGGAGGTTCTTATATAGCTAAAGTTGCACTGACTAAACCCTATGAATATCATCTCGTGTCAATTTCTATGAATCAGCATTTTTTTACATGAAGGAAATTCAATGCTTTCGCGGGAATAAATACTTTATTTTCACGCGAATACAAACCGTTGCTTTCGCGAAAATAAAACTTTTATTTTCACACGAATACAAACCAATGCTGTCGCGGGAATAAATAATTTATTTTCACGCAAATAGAAACCGTTGCCTTTGCGGGAATAAATAATTTATTTTCACGCGAATAGAAATCAATGCTTTCGCGGGAATAAATGATTTAATTTCCCGCGAATAAAGTCAATGTTTTTGCGTGAAAATTAAATTTTCATTCCCGCGAAAGCAACGGTCTCTATTCGCGTGAAAATGAATTATTTACTCCCGCGAAAGCAACGGTTTCCATTCGCGTGAAAATAAAGTATTTATTCCCGCGAAAACATTGACTTTCATCCGCGTGAAATTAAATCATTTATTGCCGCGAAAGCATTGGTTTCTATTCGCGTGAAATAAAATTTTTATTCCCGCAAAAGCAACGGTTTCTATTCGCGTGAAAATAAATTATTCATTCCAGCAAAAACATTGGTTTGTATTCGCGTGAAAACAAAATTGTTATTCCTTCGAAAGCAACAGTTTCTATTCCAGTGAAAATAAATTATTTATTCCCGCGAAAGCAACGGTTTCCATTCCAGTGAAAATAAATTATTCATTCCCGCGAAAACATTGACTTTTATTCGCGGGAAATTAAATCATTTATTTCCGCGAAAGCATGATCTCTATTCGCGTGAAAATAAATTATTTATTCCCGCGAAGGCAATGGTTTCTATTCGCGTGAAAATGAGTTATTTATTCCCGCGAAAGCATTGGTTTGTATTCGCGTGAAAATAACAGTTTTATTCCCGCAAAAGCAACGGTTTGTATTCGTGTGAAAATAAAGTATTTATTCCCGCGAAAGCATTGGTTTGTATTCGCGTGAAAATAATTTAGTTATTCCCGCGAAAGCATTGAATTTCCTTCGCATGAAAAAATGCTGATTCATAGAGATTGACACGAGATGGTGTTCATAAGGTTTAATCAGTACAACTTTAGCTATATAAGAGCCATCGTTTTCACACAGAAAGCATCCAGTTCTACAACGGCTAACGGAGAAGCAACATCTACTACAGCTATTAGGAGAGCATCAAGGTAAGAAGTGCTAAAATAATTATTTGTCTTTAGTTAATTGAATCATCTAGGTTTTTGAATCTTAGTTGTTAAAAAACAATCTTTTAATAAAACAATAATTTCAGTATATTTACATCATTAAACTAAGTTCTTTCACTTTTTGCAGGTATGATGATGCCACACTCCAAAGCACTTCCTAAGCTCCATATTGAACCAACTACAGCTACCAACAACACTGACACTATCTCCACTACAACCATCAATTCCACCACCAACGGCATTCACATTGACGATAGAAAGACCAAATCCTAACACCTTTAATGATACATCTTCCTGCTCAAACATCAACACTCCTGCCGATATAGCAATGAAACGTCATGTAGTTTCAGCTGACTCTCCTTTGAGTCCCACACCAGACTACACATATCTGCATGAGAACAGTGAAGTCAAACGAACAGAGGATAACAAAAAACCGACAGCGACATTATCTCGAGCTTCAATTTCCTTTCTATTCAGCAATACCAAGAATAATACCATAAACAAACTTAGAGAGTTCGAATTGCTCGAGATGGCTGGAATAATGACAGGAGCTATGCAGAAAGGGATGTTGGAAATCGGAAATTTTGTGAGTTTGACGGATTTACCAATTCCTACGATATTGGAGGTTTTCGATGTCAATTACGTTGAAGATTATGGTATATTGGATTATGAATATGTTTTAACAAATGATCATCGAATTCGAGTCAAGTCACTGATTGACAAAGAACTTACGGTGGAGCTACAGGAACTCGATCCCCACTCTTCACATATCCTAGTGTACATGGGAAAGCTAGAAGAAGATCAACCCGATCTTCGTATCGTAGGAGGTAATCATCACCAAGGGCTAGAACAACGAGTTATAGCCAAAATCTTGAGAAAGAAATCATTGAAACAATTGCATGCGTACTTTGATATCATCACTTTCAATAATATTCCTGTCAACACTCTTCTGACATTCACTAGACTCTCAGTTTGGAAAAATTTGAAGTTGAAGCAGCAAAAACGAAAACAAGACACATCGCCTCTACGTATCACTCACGCTGTCACTTGCAGATACATGACGAATGATGGATCTTTGATGACTGGGAAGATTTTTGTCCCTCCTGAGAACGTTTTGAAGATCAAAAATCATGAATGTGGTATGATTCACTATAAAAGTACGATGTCAACTCAAAGTGGTACAAAGAAACACATTCTCACGATTCTGGGTGTTGAAGAAGCTTTAATGCTCCTATATACTTCAAGTGAAAAAGAAGGAATAGCTTTCAGATTTTCCCTATTTGATGATGCTGAGCGGATGAAAAGTCATGATGATGATGAAGATAACATTGATGCTTATACTGATGATGAAGAAGATGATAATATGACGGATGATGACTCTGAAAACAAAAACTTTGAGGAAAAAGATGAAGTTGTCAACAATGATAGTGAGAAAAGCGATAAAGATAACAATCACATTTCAAGCGAAGATAGCAGGATTTCGATATTGGAAATTTAATTAAGGTATGTAAATCTTCACTAGTAATAAGTAACTACTAATAACCGTATTTTTCACCATAGTACGATGTAGTTGTTATAACGACGTCTGTGTATGCTTTTAGATAGAATACGTTTACAAGTGAGTGACTGATGACTCGCCAAATCTATCAGCAACAACTCATGAACATTAAAGTATATATTATTTGTATTGTGCAATAATTTGTATATATTTAGCGTAATAAAGTATTTTTATTTATATTTAACATTAGTAATTTAGTCAATTTGTAAAACTTTTGGGGTTACAACTCTAAAAATATTACAAAATTTCCATGATCCGACACAAAAATAAATATTTAAGGTTATCGTCACATTTTCAAAAATGTTAAGACAACTCCCATTTATAATTTCTAGGCTTCGTTTTTGAAAAATATTTAAAAGTCGGCACATTTTGTCAAAATGGTAAGACAACTCCGCTTTTACACAAAAAATTTTGAAAATGTTTTATAATTTGTTTGAGAAACCAAGACAGTGGAAGACTTTTTTACAACCGCAAGCATTATACTTCAGGATTTACAGTTTTGTGAATTGGGTGCTGATAGTTTGTCATGATATGACACGATAATTAAGTAATTATAGTCCTTTTCATAACAATGTTATAGATTCAGTAATACAGATGTGAAACTTGCTCTGTTTCATAACTTGGATGCGTTATGAAGGTAGTTAATGCAATATTTATTTTGTAATATTATGCAAAGTAACACAGTAAGAATGAAGCATATGGAGTTCTCAACAACAAAACGAATAAAATAATGCATTACGTAAACTAATGACAGAACATTTTTTACATGAAATGTATACAAATATATGATAATACAGATGAATAAAGTATTCATAAAAACACAGTCTATTGTCTGTATATTTAATATATATATAGAGAGTATTTATAAAAAAAAACAACCTATCAACTATATACTTTGTGGTAAGAAATTATAAAATAGGACAGTTGCATAAAGCCTATTCCAGAGCCGTGATAACACTAAAAAACATAGTGAAATAAAAAAGTTAAATTTCGCCTAAGAGTGCAGTTAATACAAGAATTTCTTCTTGAGAAAAGTCTGATTTTTTTGCATTTTCTGTCTAATAGACGCTAATTTCAATTTAACACCATCATTAAAACCCTTTTTTTTCAGTCCATCTTTTATATTCAAAATTAATTTAACTGAAATTAAATCAATTTTCTTATTATCAATCTTTTGGCTTTCTTTTAAATCTACTTGAGTTTGAGGATTATCTGTTACAGTATTAGATTCTAAAACACTGGTTTTTGGACTGCACTGTGAACTAGCAACAGAAATTAAGTCATTGTTACTTTCTTCAGTTTCTGAAAGATCAGAATCTGAAGATATAAGTGCTCTCATTTTTTTACACTGGTTTTTAAGCAAAAGCTTTCGATCTCGAACAGCCGGTTTTTTAGCTATCGCCAACCATTTACTCCCTAATTCAAAATCTAAATCAATGTTTTCAGAAAAATGACCTTCTATTGGATAGAGATATACTAACGCAAAATTTTTTGGAAAAGTAATATCCATAACTAATTCAGAATATTTTTTATTAATAAATAAAACAAAATCAATATAACTAGCGATATCAACAATAAAAAACATTTTAGTTTTCAAAATACAACTATGTTGCTGGAGATCTCTCAAAGTTGTATGTGATTTTCCGCATAAACAATAAAAAATGAACAAGTGAGCAAAAAATGTCTTGAAAGAACTCGGCCAGGCTCATGCAACTCCCATAATTTAAACTTCTTACCACAAAATATACACGAAATGTTGTTTTTTTTCCTTCCAGAGCTTCGCTCAGCGACTTTGTACAATACGCTACCAACAGCAACAAAAGCACTGAAAGGAAATATCTTGGCCTTTTGTTATCAATATCTACAAGCAAAATAAACAAATTCTCATTATATATAGATAACCTTCTTGACTATGGTATATGTGTATAAAGATAGTGCATATCACTTACACTTAAAACACTCTCTATCTTCTTTTATATCCCCATCTAAAAGACTTGCTTCTCTATATTTATTTAGTTGGGGATTCTCTGCTTGAACTAAAATAGAAAATATGAATGTAGTTATGTTATTTTGAAAAAAATTTATTAAATTGAATGAGTATGTAGTAAATAATATTTTCATCATACTAATATTCAAATGTGTGGCGGTCGTAGGAGAGAAAAGATTCATCCTTCCCTATACATTGACCACTTGCAATGAATCGTGTAGATGTTTTTTCTACAAAAATAACGTAGTAAATGTAGAGTCGTTATTAGTTTACCTATAGAAAAATTTACATTTTTCATAAAACAGAAAAAAATACTTACTCATAGCAATATGTGTGCTAGCACTTGTCTTTTTTACCTTCTTCTCTGCTTCCCCAAAACATTCCTCGATCCACCTTAATGTTTCATCATCGGTAGAACTTAATAAAACAATAAATCAAGATTGTGATTAATTAAAAGCTCTATATAATACAGTTGAATAATAAAGTCTCAATAATATACTTACATAGCGCTGAAATCTAATTCATCTTTATTTAGTTGTACTCCCTCATTTGAGGTTGTAGACCTACAAGTAATATATATATATATATATATACATTTGTATAAATTTATCATTGTAACTGCAACAAAATTGTAAAAGATAGTATAAAATAACTTACTCATTTGTTGTAGGAATATTGCTAGCCATTTTTTGTTGTTTTGCAGACTAATACTTAAAATGAAGTACAAATGAAAACTGATACTGCTTAGAAAAAATACTTTCTCTTATATACAAAACATTGAAGTCATTTATCAAAATTAATTCGTAGACTGATTTTCTGATCATTACTATGATAAACGATATTGTTTTTAAATAAAGTGGAAGTTAAATGGGAAGTTGGTTAAAGAATAGGAAGATAGACATTAGATAGACTAATAAGCTTAAGCTCTACATACACTCCTGTAAACTTCCTTTCTACCTAGCTAAAATTTTTGGTACATACACTCCTGTAAACTTTCTTTCTACCTAAGCTAAAATTTTTGAATGTAGAGCATTCGATAAACAAGTTTTACAAGTCCTAGGTTGATACTCTTTTAAATATAGCTAGCTAGGACGAAACTTACAATTCATTTGATTGACAACTCACATCCTTTAAACATATTTTATAGCAAAAATATGATGTGTGATTAACTAGTTCAATTGCAGTTCATTGATATGCTCTACTACAAAACACACTACTTCGAACTATGTAGTCAACTGAACATATCCACAAACAATCGTATAGACACATCAACAGCAAAACATTGATGCAGTGTAGTTCCATCTTTATATCATCAGACAGTAAATTAAAATGTGAGAGCTTCAATTATAGTTTACAGCATTAAGTATGAGTTAGGAATGTAATAAATACTTTACAGCTATCTGATAGCATCTAATAACTAGTTCAATTGCAGTTCATTGATATGCTCTACTACAACACACACTACTTCGAACTATGTAGTCAACTGAACATATCCACAAACAATCGTATAGACACATCAACAGCAAAACATTGATGCAGTGTAGTTCCATCTTTATATCATCAGACAGTAAATTAAAATGTGAGAGCTTCATATATAGTTTACAACATTAAGCATGAGTTAGGAATGTAATAAATACTTTACAGGTATCTGATAGCATTTAAATATGTATATGTAACATATAACTCTTGATCTATTAGACAAAACAGCTTCCTAAAAATAGAAAATACACTATGTATGTTGATACATTGTTTGTATTTCACACAAAAAAACAATGAGATATTTTAAGAAAAGTAACAGTCTAACTAACAAAACAAGTGGATAAAGTCATACTTTGTTCATGTTTTTTTAGATGATACCGGAGATAACTAGAATTAGAGGTATAACCACAAATCCGTTTTAAAATTAAGTTTTGTTGGAAGTGAGTGGATTTCTCATTAAGTTTTTGGTGAAAGGTTGTACCTGTATTAACTAATATGTAATCAAACACAATAAAAACAGGAGATAAATGCAATCAAGTTCTCTTCCTTTTTAGGTTGAATTGATAAACCTATAGTTCCGAAGTCTATGGATGTTCGTAGTTTGTTTTAAAAAGAAATAGCATGATAATAAATAGGGCTTAGGTGTAATTAATGACTTTTCTCGAGCGACTTTATAAAGCATAACATTAAAAAGGTCAAAACATATAGGATTAGGCGAGAGATGGTGATTAATGACTTTTCTGGAGTGAGTTTATTAGTGAAGTGGCACTTGCGTTATATTATAATTAATTACTTTTTAAAAACTTGTGAAAATGAACTGGCAACATTACGTTGACTGAAATAATGCCTAGAACGTCTCGCATAAATTTTGATCTGACCGAAAATGGACTGAAAACCTTTAGGGCGAGTACAAAATTATCGTAACTCGCTATAGCGGATATTCTAAGAAATATTTATTTTCTCGTTGCTAACTTAACGTAAATATTTGTAACGGATGTCACATGATCTCAATCGGTTTTTGCCAACTGAATCACTTAGTTACTCGTAAACATTTGATACTCGCTTGATTTTTTTTTGATAACAGCAATGTCCCTATTGTCTTTATCGTAAATATTTCAAAAACGGATACGCGTGTTTCAGTTGGTTTTTTCTACTGAATCGCTTAGATACTCGTAAACATTTGAAAATTGCGTGATTTTTTCGTTGATAAAACATGTCGCAAGTATCTTTTAACAAATATTACCGTGATTTCAATCAGTTTTCCTTACTAGATTACTTAGTTACTCATCAACATTTCATAATTGCTTTTATTAATAGTCGTTGCAAAGCAATGTTGTATTTAAAAAATATTACTACGATTCCAACCAATTTCCTTACTGAATTACTTAATTACTCGCCGGTATTTCATAATTTCTTTCACTAATAATTACAAAGTAATATTGTAAATATATAATGCAGTAGATACTAAATTGACACAAATTTCATTCATATGATTTTAAAACTTAACTAATGTAGTTTTTTTACCAGAAATAATAATAATTTTTAAACAAAATCAAAAATTAACGCTGATTACATGTATGGTAAACATAATAACTGTAAATATATAGAACTAAAAGAAATATTTATGCTCAAGTCTCCTCTCTCTCTCCTCTAACCTCTCTCCTCTAAACTCTCTCTAGATATATACAAATACAGTTATTTTTATATGTAGACTCGATCTCGAATGCTGATGATATGTAGTCTCAAGTGGATAAATGAAGTTAAAGTACTTTGTATTACACAAAATTTACTGTAAATTTTAATCATCTAGAGGGCTAATGCTCCCCTTTCTCCTCTCTCCTCTTTCCCTCTCTCCTCTCTCTCAAGATATCATATGAGTCGGAATTACAAAAAATTATCAAAGCTTAAATGCCATACATTCAAAATCTAGATACCCTATGAGTTAGAATTATGTATATAATTATGTAAAAAAATAATCAAAACTCAAATGCCACTTAAATGCCACTCAAATGCCACTCAAATGCCTCTCAAATAAAATACAATATAAACTCGGCGAATTCATTCAACGCAGTAACCCATTGCCTCAACCCCGAGATCTAATCCACAAAAAAACACTTGGTAGGGAGATCTGCTCATATATTACTACTATCGTCTACACAGTAGACCCAGCTAGTTTCAGCCGTTTCTGCCAATTTGTGCGGTAGAACAACCCAGTGAGGTTCCGCAGATGTCAGCCCACTCAGCGTGGCGACCACAGAGCTTTCCCTTAGCCACCAACCAAGAGAGAACATTCACTAGAAGACCACCTAGACCAACCTACGGCTCAGACTTCATGTATCAAACCTTTGATGTCACTGCCTCTCCAGTCGTACAAAATACCAAAACTGGAGAACAGGTGTGCCAGTACTATACAACCCCCACCTGAATCTCTGACCGACGCAGTCGATCTACCTGAGCCAAAGATGGGGCCAGTTACACCTACAGTTCCAATGCCAACGCTGCAATTTATGCAAAACAGCAACTGATCAGCAGAAGCTATCGATGACTACTTAACTACACTCGAAAAGACCCTACAAGAGTTGCGTCAGCTGATTGTCAGTCAGCTGCTGTCTGAGGAACATATCACCCTCGCTAAGACCGAGACTTGTGCAGTAACTGAAGAGATGGCATGACTACGTGGTCAGGCTAGTAGCCTGAGCGGCAATCTCTTTTAACAAAACGCCTGACTTTATTTTATACACACAAATATATTCTCATTTAGTCTCTGTAAATCTAATTTTTATAGAAATATACATAATTTTATTCTTTCTCTGTAACATTATTGTGCAGAAATACATTCCTACTTGAGTACAATTGATACTCACTCCTTACTTATTTTCTTACTAATGTATTATTAAAAACAACAGAATACCTTTAATGAAAAGAGGTGTGTGGTGGGTTTTCATAGCACCCAAATGTGTGCAGAGGTCTAGCAACTGTTCTGGCATCACTCATATAGCCATTGGTTGGCCGGAACTCTAACAATAGTGCATTGGTATTGGTACCATACCTAATCTGTACCAACCCTGCATTAGTCAGCGGGAGCCATACCAAGCTGACAGGAAGCAACTCATCATAGCCTGAGACCTGAGGACTGCCTTAGAGGAAACAGAAGGCCATTTCTGCGAGATAGCTGCTCAAATATTCAAGAAAGACAAAGACGTGAGCCTACAAAGCCTGATGTACTAATAGTAGGAAGTAGAAATGCATAGGATTGACCAGCTTGCCTGACTCCGGCTACCACTTCTGAGTGCCACATAAATTTTACCCTATTTACCGTATCCTGTTTATTTGTCTTTATATCTGCCTGCCTATTTATTAAATTATGTCTCACTTCTGTGTTATTGGACATTGCACTGTTTAACTTCCTGTGCTCTGCTATAAAAGGCAGAATATGAGTAAGTACCAGTCCCAATACAAGCCTATTAGATATGGCAAAAGCTCTGCCTATAAAATGCAAAGCTGTTGGCATATCTAATCAGTTAATGGATACGTAATGGACATGTAATGGGTCCAAGCTATGGATTCAAACTCCTGTCCCTAGTCAAGCTCTTAACGATATTGTAGTAGATTTTATGTCCTCTACCACTGACACAACAGCATCCACTCTGTGTGAACTCTTTGCAGACCTCTTTAACACTACAAACACTTGGAGTCTACTCCAAACAGACTGTGACAACTTCCACGGGGTCAACGACCCAGACACATTACACAAAAGTTACACAAATAAATAGTTTATTAAACAATCTGTTTAGGAATACAATGTAAGTATTTGTACGAAATCCACTAGACTTCTGATACAATGGAACACAAAAGCTCATTTTATAAGAGAAAAGAGGAACACTTACCTCCTTATTAAGGGTAGGCCAACGGCACAAACAATACAAACCCATAACAAATAGAAGGATTCAATGCAATTGCTGTAAACAATATAAGCCAATGAAAAGGGTACACACATGGCAAAGTAGCTCTAGGCTGTTTTCCCCCTCTTTTGCGAGTAATTGAAATTTCCAGTCCTTATATGGTACTCCTAATTCCTTTGTTTCTGTTTCTACAGTCGGCATCTTCTTGAATCATTTTCTAGTGGTGGGTATCCAGGTCCTTGTGTCTCAGGTTCTGACCCAGGATAACCCGGTATACGTAGATGATATATATATGGGAGCCAGGGTCAACACAGGCACGGTATAATACCCGGTATAGCCAGTATCCTTGACTTGATATAAGTTATGTATGTTCTAAAGGGAAAGTCTTGGGTCCACTTATAACTGGTGTTAGGAGATAGATGAAGGGGTGTAGGGTAATCTAAAGGAAGGGGAAGGTGGGTGGTCTTTTATCATAAAAACTCCGGCAATGTCATAAAAAACAATTTCCAGTTACATTGACTCTTTAAAACTAGCTCTAATTGATGCTCTATCATAGTTTTTATGGCTAAAGGTACGAATTTTTTTAGTTACTGTCAAATTTTTATCGTCACTTACACTCTAATAAAGCTATTTTCATTCACCACAAAATTTTCTATGTGGAATCAATTGTTTTATCAACAAATAGCAAAATACTATCAAGTACTCAGTAAATCACACCTCTCTTGACCTCAAACTAATGTTTAAACCAATATACCGACCAAGAATGAGATATCAATATATCCAAATGTAACCACTTTGTGCAATATGATAAACACAACAAATATTTATACAATGGTCTAATCGTATTCAAATTACCAACATACACACACACGCATGCACGCACACCCATGCATGCAGACACACACGCACACGCACACACACGCACGCATGACATTGACTCAGCAAACAAAACTGTCAGGGATGCTGTTCAAACAATCTACAACAACATAACCTCTTTATTATTTTACATTACAAACTAACAAAAAACAATCCTTCCCGTCAATATTTTCACGTTCAAGTCTTACACATTCATTCTATCGCTATTTAACACGACATAAATAATCAACTTTTACATTTTTTTTCAAATTTATTTCTTTCTTACTGTTGGATCTGATTTTATAATATAATGCGTCAACACTTATTGAACTTCCACATTTCGCTTCACATTCTTCACATTTCTAGGTTTCATATTTAAGGACTTGAGATATGCCGGTATTAAACTACCCACATACCCATCTATAAACTTGGATTTAATATTAAGCCAAAAGACAAAAAGAACCAACTTTACCACGAAGTTGCATCATTGCTGGAAAAACTCACCAACTCATCTCTGTAGAGCTCCACCTCAGCCACCCATTTCTTACATTCCTCCTCAACAACATTTAACTTTTCCCATGAAGCTTTATCTAACTTCACAATCTCTGTTTTCTTCTCATCTGCAGCTTTAAGTAGTTTCTTAAAGTGGTTAGTTATCTGATCACTGAGAGTGTTCAGAGTTATATATTCGTGTAGAGTAGAACTCCCTATAAAGAGAGTAATGTATGTATACTTGTTATATCATCATCTGTATGTCTGTATTGTCTATCTTACAACTCTTTCTATCATACTTCTACCAATAAAACAAGTTATTTATATTGTAGTGGATTTTGGGGGGCCGACCAAACGTCCACCAACAACACCTCACTCCAGAGGTCAACTTCTAACAGAGGAGTATGCCAACTCCACAACTGTTTTCGGAGCCCGCGGCTCAAACGTACGACTCAATGTCTTGTTGAGTAAACCATACTTTATTATAAAGCATAACCAGCAATGTACAATAAGGGTAAATGTATCATGCTACTTGGCTCAAGAACAAGCAGAATCCCAATACAATACAAAGAATCAAGTGAAGTGTTCTGCCTTTTATAGGCAGAACAGGATTAAAGCATATGCCCAAACAAGGGGCAACAAATCACCAATGGCAGGAAGTGTTTACACTAATCAGAACATAAGTTATAAATATGTGATACAATCATTGGTTAGTCTAGGGTTAAATATGCAAGGCGCCCAGAAGTAGGGGGCGGAGCTTATCAGTCAATCTTGCTGATTCGTGATGGTGCAATGAGTAGCTCTAGTTCCTGGTCCTTATGGCTTGTGGTCCTTGGCTTTAGTCTTGTTTGAGGACAGCTATGTTGCAAAGTCGGGCTCCTACACCTTTAGTATCAATTTAGGTTCTCAGACTATAGTAGTTCTTTCCTCACCGACCCGGTATAGGTTTGGTAGTGGCACTGCAGGGCCGGCAGGGTGTGCTGCAGGGCCGGTGGTACCTCTGCAGGGCCGGCAGTGAATGCTGCAGGGCCGGCGGTAAATGCCGCAGGGCCGGTAGGGTTTCTACCGGCTGACTTGCTTATGTTCTGACTGTGCCAGGCTCTATTTAGGCTTGCCTGACACCCAGAAGTTGTCAGGGGGACCTTGCGCAATGGTAGTGATCAAAAATTCCACCACAATATCTCTTACCAGAACACTCTCCTTTACTGACATCACATCCATTGCAAGCAAACTTATTACAGTGTTTGCATATCTTTGTTATCTGCTCTTTAGGGTGTTGGGTACAAAACACTTTCTTGTATTTCTCAGGAGATTGTTTATATCTCTCAATGCTCACCACCTCATGGTCTTTCTTGAAGTAAGACTTGTGCCCCTGTAAATAAATATACAACTCAATCTTTACCAGTAGGAAATGGAGCTGTTGTAGATGAAGGTGAGCAAATAGCTCCCTCTTTGTCACTTTTTAGTTTCAACAAAAAAGTACTTTTCTAATAATTTTCCCCGTATATGGAGTTGACCGTTACTGGTACGTACAAGGAGTGCTATATTGTCCGGCTTTGTTTCTACTGTAATGGTAGCGTAGCAGTAGAGTGGCAAAGCTTTGGTGGTTTATCTCTCGCGCTAAATATAACCAGATGCAACTGTGTTCAGGCAACCGGCCTCACAGATATCACAGAGTTGGAGGTAACAATCGTTTATTACTACCAACAAAAGCAGCAATGTCTAATTTCAACGCACAAAAGTGAATGGTTGACACAAGTATAAGGTAAGGAACGGTAGCACTATCGGCAAGGATCGAGTGAATACTCAACGTATAACTGGTCAGAACAGTTTGCTTGCTAGTTACTTCTGAGTCCTCCACTGCTAGGTGTCTCTCCACGATCTGAGCTTCTGTCTAAGAACTGTCCAAGAGCTGATTAATAACTGAGCCTCTGGACGGAATGCAAGAGTATTTATAGGAGCAAGTAATCAACTAATAACATGCACATATGATTGGCTAAAAATAATACCCCTAGCGAGGCATAAAAAGACAAGCATAAGCTGGTACACTAGCACTATATAATAGCTATAAATAAATACATGTGAGTCAGGGCACTAGTGGAAATCCTTCCTTAGGCTTGGCTTGGGTGAGCTGCAGGTCAGCTGTACTCTTGTGTAGTCAAGCGTAGTAATCCAGTGGGCATTCTTTATGTAGAGATATATGTATATATAATAGCACCGGCTGGAGATTAGGGAGCTGCACTGTGCAAATCTATTACACTTTGACCTTAGCAATGCAAATTTTTTTCAAACAGCTGTTTACTAAGTGCTCTTTGCATGTCCATGAGTTTTCCTAGAATCTCTAGGGCTGCATACAAAGCAGTGGGAAAATTAGTTTTGTGGTATAAAAGTATGGTTTCCGAATTTTTTAATAAATTTTCGAACAAGTTGAAAAATTTTCTTACATCTTGATCAAACCAATGTCTATTTTTTTTGCTGATTGTAAATACATTCAGTTTTTTAAAAAACTGGGGAGTGTCTGGAAAACTAAATAAAACCTATTTTACAATATGATCAACGCTTAATCAAATACAACTGCTAACTCTTATAATCCAAGGGTAGACAAAAATCTTAAAAACAAGCTGTAAAGTTTCTAAAGATCGTGCCAACTGCTGTTAACCAAAACTAGTTATGATCCGTTCAATTTATTCAATGTTTGCACATTTATCATACCAACTTTCAAATGTTCTCCTATTCCTACTAAATCTGCTGGATAAATTTCACGTGTTGTGATTATATTTTTTTGTGATGAGTATCCATACTTTCTATTTAAAACTTCATAATTTTCTTTTGCGACAATTGTCGCGGGAGTTTTACTCTCTTCATTTTAAATTGACGGCTCCTGTCGCGAGAATTTTCGAGACAGTTTTCTAGTGTTTCTGTTAGACCTACAGTTAGAATTTTTATATCATCGTGTAGAGAAGAATCTGTTCTATTTTCTGGTCTGTATTTGAGGAGAATCTGTCAGTCTAAACAGAAACCGCTTTATGATGACCGCGCCCTGTTTCTTTTCGGGCAAGAAATAATTTTTCTTACTGATATAATTTGAAATAATATTTTTTGCAAAGAACCTCCACGGATGAGATTTGTTCTGATAAATGGTTAGGTTATATTTATTTAAGCATGCTGGAATTTTTTAGGAGTGGAAATGACAGTAAGTATGCTATAAATTAATTATTTGGATGATGACGATATTGTTAACTAGTAATTTATAATTATTTTCCATTTTTTTTTTCAAAGTGTTTATTATTATGGTTCTTTATATCAAAAGATAGCGCTCAAAGTTCTCTATCTACTGGTGTAAAAACTATGACAGTATCTTAATTATCAAAAAAAATAATTAATATTATTCTTCAAAAATCTTCCGAGATTTTCTCAATACAGTCGCCAATTTTCATGGTCTTGCTTCGGCCAATGTTGCAAATTTTGATCAGATTGTAATAACTCATTATGATGTCAACCTTGCCTTGTTTACAAGGAGTTGCAGCCAATACTAACTAGTGGCTACTTTTGAGCAAGACTATAGCAGAACTGGAAAACTTTGCATTCGGATTGACTTCCGCACCATCAACTTTCCAGAGCTTGATGGAGAAAGTTTTACATCGACTACAGTGGCTATTGTTCCTCGCATATCGAGACGACGTCATTGTCATAGCTGTTGTATGTAGCATAAGCCAGCTATGGAATAGCAGCTTAATTCTCAGCTTTTTGTATAGCTGTGCTTTGCAATTACCTTGATCATCTGTATTGCTAACCAGTTGTGTTATAATGTCAATACAAGCAACCTGCTCTAAGATATAACAGATTGGCGACAAGGATCGGTACTATAACTCATATACCTCAGTGCAACTATGCCTATTGGGAACATTGATGTATTCAAACTTGATAGAGACGATTGGCCGACCTACAAAACAAGACTCAGCTCATGGTTGGTGGTAAACGAAGTTACTGATGCTGACAAGAAACAGGCTTCTTTGATTGCTGTTCTTGGTGGCGACGCAGTTCAGCTACTTGTGAACTTATGCTCCCCTGAACTAATTGCCAACAAAACGTACGATGAGCTTGTGAAACAGTTTGATGATCACTTTGGTCGGAGAAATGAGGTTGCCGAAGCTTACGTGTTTGACACTCGTACTCAATCTAGTACAGAATCAATACCGGAATTTGTTTTAGCATTGAAGCAACTTTCTACTTATTGCAACTTTGGACCATCTGCTCAGCTGAAACAAAAACTTAGGAACCGACTGGTAGCAGGTGTTCGATCGGAAACTATTTGTCAGACACTGATTAGAGAAGGACCTACATTAACTTGGGAAGCAGCTGTTACCTTGGCAACACAGATGGATGACTACCAGCTGAGTGCGATGGCTCAACAATCATCATCAGCTCCAGTGGCAGAGGTTAAAGCCATCAACCAAGGGAGACAGTCTAATGAGAGGGGCCCAAAGGCACAAAGGTCCCAGGCATCCTCTAATCTAGCCCCTGGCCTGGGACCAACAGCTACTAAAGCTAAGTATTCACGTGTAAAGTGTTGGAGATGTGGGAAAAATCATCCTGCAGAGATTTGCCGTTTTAAGGAGGCTACCTGCTATCTTTGTGGTCAAATTGGGCACATTAAGCCTATGTGTAACAACAGCAATAGAGTGCAAGCTAATGTCGTCAGAGACCTTGGCGAAGGGAACTCGGACTGTAGTTTTGATAATTCAACAGTTGCTAACACTTTAGTTGTAACCAAATCGCGAGTTTCCAACCAGTATTCAGTGAATATTTTGGTCAATGGTACCAATTTGCTGATGGATATTGACACTGGTGCATGCATTTCACTTATTACTTATAATGTATACCAACAGTTTTTTAGTAATGTGAAACTTATCAAATCGGATGTAAATTTTTGTAGCTTCACTGGTGATGTGGTGAAATGTGAGGGTAAGATGTATGTAATAGTGGAATATCTTGGTCAAGTAAAGGCGCTGTGGTTGCATGTGCTGAGGGAGTCACGCTTCGCTCTGCTGGGGAGAGACTGGCTGGAAGAGCTCCGTGTGGACTGGCAGTCCATCAAAAGTGTAACTTGCACACCGGTAAGTGACCTAGACAAACTACTCTCCAAGTACTCTGATATCTTTAAGGGGCAAGGTTTGCTAAAAGGTCCACCGGCTAAGCTTGAGTTGATCGATGGGGCTCCTTCAAAACGATCGAAAGTATACAGAGTGCCTTTGGCACTCCAGTCAACAGCTGATAAAGAGCTAGACCGATTAGTACATGATGGCATTTTGACCCCTGTAGAGCACAGTGAATGGTCCACTAGCTTACTATTCATTCCTAAACCTGATGGGTCAGTTCGGCCTTGCGGGGATTTCAAGTCAACAGTTAACCCATTGTTGAAGGAGGTAGCACCACCTCAAATTAACATGGAGGATATATTATGTGATTTGGCAGGCAATAAATACTTCTCGAATCTAGATTTTACGCAAGCTTACAATCAAATGTCCATAGATGTGTTGTCAAGGGAACTTTTAACTTTAGTCACTCATAGAGGCCTGTACCAATACACCAGACTCCCATATGGAATAAAAACGGCCCCTTCATTGTGGCAACGGGTTATAGAGAATGTGCTTAGAGGCATAGAAGGTATACACATTTATTACGATGATATTCTAATAGCAGGACGTACTGTAGGGGAACATAATCATAGGCTAGAGCTAGTATTTAAACGCATAGCACAGTATGGCTTGAAATTAAAACTAGCCAAATGTTCATTTCTCAAAACAAAAGTAAGTTACCTGGGTCACATTATTGATGAACAAGGTACCAGGCCCATTCCCGCAAAGATAGATAGTATTCTGCAGACAGAAACCCCTAAGGATAAGTCCAAGATTAGGTCATATTTGGGTTTACTTAACTTTTACAGACGTTATCTGCCTAATCTGGCATCAACTATCGCCCCAATGCATGCTCTGCTCAAAAATCATGTTAAATTTGATTGGAATGAAGAAGTCAAAAGCTCATTTGAGAAATCCAAAACTTTGATGAGAGAAAGTAAATTGTTGGTTCACTTTGATCCCAACTTGCCAGTAAAATTGACATGTGATGCTTCAAGAGTTGGTATGGCAGCGGTACTTTCACATAACATTGAAGGGGAAGACCGCCCAATACAGTTCGCATCCCAGAAACTTACCCCAGCTCAGATTTTATACCCACAAATAGAACGCGAAGGTCTGGCTATTGTTTTTGGATTGGACAAGTTTAGACATTTTCTTTATGGCCGCAAGTTTGTTTTAGTCACAGATAACCAGGCCCTGAGCAAAATATTTTCCCCAGAAAAAAGCCTTCCAACCATGACAGCAGAACGCATTCAAAGATGGGCTTTAAAGCTTTCAAGCTACAATTATAGCGTTGAGTGGCGACGTGGTACTGAAAACAAAGCGGATTTTCTTTCACGTTATCCCGACCAGTCACCCACGAATGAGTACAAAGAAGAACAAATTGCATTCGTTTTCAAAGTTAGTGAACTGGAACTTCCAATTACCTCCTCACAAGTAGCAAAGGCAACAGCTAGAGATGTGTTTCTATCTAAAGTGTTGCGGTTAACGAACGAAGGTTGGCCGAGTAAACTGTCTGACGAGAACTTGAACCTAGTTCCTTTCTTCAACCATAGAGAGGAGCTATCTGTCATGTCAGGGGTGGTTATGTGGGGTAACAGAGTGGTTATACCACAATCCTTACGTGGTGGTCTTTTGCAAGAACTTCATGTGGGGCATATTGGGATGTCCAAAATGAAGTCAGTGGCCAGGTCATTAATTTGGTGGCCTGGTCTTGATAAAGAAATAGAACTGGTCAGTAGGACTTGCGACTCATGCATGAGTATGAGCAATGACCCCAAGATAACTAATTTACATCCCTGGCTACCTACAACTCGACCTTACCAACGTATTCATGTCGATTATGCAGGGCCAATAGAAGGGGGTAATATGTTGTTAGTGGTTGTTGACTCATTTTCTAAGTGGCCAGAAGTTTGTATCACAAAGTCTACAACCTCACAAAGTACTGTAAATTTGCTAAGAGCAGTATTTGCTAGATGGGGAGTTCCGGAGGAGCTTATAAGTGATAATGGCCCACAGTTTTGCAGCAGTGAATTTGCGAGTTTTATGACTCACTTAAACATCCGGCATAAACGGGGTGCTCCCTATCATCCAGCCACAAATGGACTAGCTGAACGTTTTGTTCAAACGGTGAAAAATGCCCTCAAAGCATCCCAGACTGATATGGAGAATATAAGTTTGCACTACAGACTTGACAGGTTTCTCTTAGCATATCGCAATGCCCCACATTCTACTACAGGACAAAGTCCAGCAAACTTAATGCTAGGGCGAAATTTAAGAACAAGGTTAGACTGTGTAAGACCAGATATTTTGTCTAAGAATGGGGTTGCTAGACCTGACATGAAGCCTCGTGATTTTGAAGTAGGTGCTTTCGTGTGGGTAAGATGTTATCTGGGAGCAGTAAAGTGGAAACAAGGCATCATTATTGACCAAATTGGCCCATTATGCTATTATGTGGAAGTTGAGGGGAGAAAATGGAAGAGGCACGTTGATCAACTCAAGAGCCGTGAAGGGGTTGCCAACAGTGATTTACCTATGCCACTAAAACCCTCCCCAGATATCAGGGAATCTTTGCTAGGTCAGCTGCCATATAATGTGCTTTCTAGGAATAATAATTCGATTGCCAGTTCAGAAGACCTGCAGCCGTTCTCTTCTCCGCGGCGGGACGTGTTGCCTCCGCATCTGGTGCCACCTCAGCCTACAACTCAAACGTCTCAGGCGGTAAGTACACCTTCCTCTCAGGTTACCACACCACCAGTGCTAACGCGCTCAAATAGGGAGCGAAAACCACCAGAACGTCTGGGCTTTTAATCTGGTAAATTTGTAACTTACATTACCATAATTTTGCACTGTTTTGTTTTGTATTGCACCATTTCTAATGTAATGCAGCTGAGATTTTGAGGTGGGAGAATCTGTTGTATGTAGCATAAGCCAGCTATGGAATAGCAGCTTAATTCTCAGCTTTTTGTATAGCTGTGCTTTGCAATTACCTTGATCATCTGTATTGCTAACCAGTTGTGTTATAATGTCAATACAAGCAACCTGCTCTAAGATATAACAATAGCCGTAGACTTCGAGATACGCTTCCACAGGCTAACAGAAGTACTGCAGAGATGGCATAAGGCAGGGTTGAAGTTGGAACCTGGGAAGTGTGAGGTTCTGCAGTTGCAGGCTCGATATCTTGGGCACACAGTCAGGAAAGCTAGGGTGGCCACCGACCCTGTAAAAGTTGAATTGATTGGAGGTAACCTGGTGAGTTGAAAGACTTTCAGCAGTTTTTGGAACTGATGAGTATTGTAGACAATGTTTACTCGGGTTACCTATAGTTGAAAGCCTGTGACAAAGTTGACCAGTAAATACTCTCCTTGGGAGTGGGCAGCAGAATAAGAGGAAACATTTTAGCAGCTGACGCACAGTTTCCTCACAGAACCTGTACTTGGGTATGCATAAACCACTGGTACTTATATAGTGTATACAGATGCTAGCAATGATGGATTTAGAGCTATGATATCACGAAAGCAAAAGAGCCAAGAAAGGGTATCTCTTTCTACAGTAAGATGCTTGGCGCTGCTGAGCGAATTTACTGTGTCACCCTGAAAGAGTCATAGACGGTGGTAAAGACCGTGAAACACTTCCGACCATACCTATACAGTCAGAAGTTCTACCTCTTGACAAATCATGCTTCGTTGTTGTGGTTATACAGGAGGAAAGAGCGTACTTGTAAAGTGGCTTGATATGCTCGATAGCTAGAGATCCTCTCGGAGTTCCACTAGACCCTCAAACACAGGTGCGGAGCTTAGCTTGGCAACGCAGATGGATTGAGTAGGGGATGTGCAGATGATTGCCGCCAATTTATTCACATCCAAAACAGCGCTGACAGTTCAACAAAAGTAGAGCTTGCCAAAGAGGTCGAGGTTTACTCTCTCTCCCAGCTTCACTAGCTACCGATACCGTCAGTTCTGCCACTCCCAATATATCTGCCATAGACAGAGGGTGGCCCCTGCCTTCAGATACAGATATGTTTCAGGCACAGAAAGCAGGCACTCACCTAGTAGCAGTGATATATGCAGCTGTGGAGAATAACAGTCCGCTTACCAAAGAACAAATGGAGACAAATAGCACTAAGCCCAACCACTGGAGTCAGAGACAGCAGTCGCTCAGGATTAGCGATGATAGGGTATGGGAAGTACACCTGGTAGTTGGAAATTGTGCCCGATGGTGTGATATATGCCTTTACGGCATAACGAGTTGGTAATATCGGGGACATACTCCCTGGCTGATGCTTGTTTAAAAAAAACCACTAGATGCCTCCAATGAACTGGTATGGGCCTGGCATAACAGCTGAAATATAGAGATTGATTTCCAGTTGTGAAGTTTGCCAGATGGCAAAGAGTGGGGGTATTAGGCCTAACCTGAGTCGGCAGAAGAAGCACGCAGGCAGACTTGCGCAGAATTTGGAAGTAGACCTAGTTGGGCCACTGCCAGAGACAGATGGGGACAATGTATGGATCTTGGTCTTGACAGACTACCCCACTAGGCGGCAGGATGCTATGGCCATACCAGATGCCATCACACAGGTGTTTTTCTACTTCAACATACTTGAACAGATCCATGCGAATCAAGGAGCACAGTTCGATTCAATTTTGCTGAGGCAGCTGTGGACTCTGAACATAGAGAAGACCAGAGGCAAAAGGAATGGTTGAAAGTAACAAACAGGTACTGAGAGATTAATTGAGCTCTTTGTTGCTAAAGAGAAGACCAGAAGAGTTGGACCTGGTGTTGATGCATCTCATGTGAGTTTTCCGGACTGCTCCACACTTGGTGTGACCAACAAAACTGCAACTCACTTTATGCTGGGCAGGGAGCTGCGGCTCTAGGATCCATTACCTACCATCCTTCCTTAACAGATGACATACCGGTTCACGAATATTCACAGGCTCTTAGGGAGCATCTAGAACAAGTGGATAATACTTTGAGGGAAGAGCAGAGCCACATTCAGGATGAAGAAGAACAGGGGCCCTCTTTGTTTGCTCCAGTGGAGCAAGTATGGCTGGAAAATAAAAGGAGGAGAAGGGATGAAGACCCTGAATTGCAGCCTAAATTCATTGACCCCTTCCTGATCAAGGGAGCGTATCCAAATCATACATACCTCATTTCTGAACAGAGGAAGATAATTGCACAGAATGAAAGCTGGCTCAAACTCCACCCAAGTTGCACTGACCCTAGGGGACATGCACCAGCCACTGTAGAACCCAGAAGGAACCTTAAAAGAAGGGGAGAAAATAATAGTACAGGTACCGGTTGACCAACCAGAAATACCCCCCCCCCCCTTCCTTATGTCTCAAGAAGAGCCTGCACCCTTGGCAGTTGAACCTCCAGCAGCCAAATCCAACCGATTGTAGCAAATCACCCACTGAACCTTCCCTGTGAATGGTATATCAATCAACCAAGAACTCTGACCGCTGGGCCAAAACACGTAAAGATTTTCCCTACACCTCTGTTGGCTACTCCTCCCATAATGGAGAGTAATTCCGCCAGTAGCAGAGCCAGTGAACAACATGGACGGATTGTTTGTCACTACAGAGGTGAAGCCAAGTTCACAAAAAGGTTTTTAAGAGAAAATGGGGAAGATGCAAAAATAGACAGAGAATTGTTGGGAGCAGCTACCTAATTTTTGGACTTGAATGAATCCCATTGTACAACTGAGCCAACCCCCACTAAGCTCTGTCTAAATCTGGTCTTCTCAGAAAGTTACGGCCCACAAAATTTCTCCCATTAGAGCTCAGCCAGTTGATGTAGCATTATGATTTTCAGGAAGTGCGTCAAGCCTGCACACAACGTTGCCGCCAGTACAGCCAGTTCATTTCTTTAAGGCAGAAGCTAGTCCAGTTTTGCTCATACTGCTATCAAAAGTTGTCCGCCAGAAGTTGCTATGGAAGAACAGAGTCAACGGCTGCAGTCAGAACTAGACAAAGACACACTTTTGGCCATTAATCTAATTGATTTTAACCTTATACTGGTGGCTGAAGAGGAGGCACTGCTATCCATGCCTACAGAGGAGCTCATACTACTTAACAAGGAAGCGGAGGTAGCAGAAAAATGTATAATGGGAATTAAAATAGTGGATTTACAGAAGACTCTGCAGTAGAGGGTGAGTACGATGAATGGGTGCTCAGTCACTGTAGTTTTGGTGATCCTCTTGTATTAAGTTGTAATGTACGATCACCACCAGTGCAGCAGACTTCCCACAACTACTTATAGAGTGATTAGGTGCTGAGAGAAGCCCTACACTCTTTTAGAAGCCAACCAGCAGCCCTGCATGCTACAGTCAGTGACACAAAACACCAAGAACTGAGTTCAAAAAAGTGCATGCATGGAACAACCACTCGCAGGTCAGCATTCACTTCTCGAGGCTACCTAAAGTCCTTGGGAAGGTGCCTGTTGGTAGCGGAAAACAGAGAACAGGCAAACTGATAACGGGCATCGACTCCTCCAGCACCTCTTATAATGAAGGCAATACAGCCTTTGCCTTTTTCCTCTCCCAATACTAGGAAAAAAACTCAGACCCAAAACCGGGGTACAAGAAATGGTTTATCCAGTGAAAATAACTTACTTGATGCCGATTATGTTTTTGTAGCAGTTAAAGAAAGTAGTACCTCTGAAGTAACAGTTAAACCAAAGCTGGCTGTGTGTCTAGTAAGGATATTATCTCCCAAAGCAGCAAAAAAAATAAAGGATACTCCAGTGAAACCACCTAGTAGCCAAGAGATTGTTGCTCCACCAGGAAATCCTTACAACACCTTGACTCATGAGGGCCTGCTGACACCCATTTGTTTGAAAATGCTGAAATGGGCCGATAAACGGATAAACGAAAAGGATAAACAGTTGATAGACTCCTCCATGGACTCTAAGTGTCCGGACTGCCAGTTTCCAACAAGAAATTACAGGTAGCTGACGGTACATGTGCAGCAGCACGATGTATGGCATTACTTTCATTGCAGCTACGTGTCTGAGTAAAAGGATGTGGTGTATTATCACCGAGACAAACTGGACAGGGCTTCAGACCCAGAGGGCCACAAGAAAACTGGGTGGCAAGTTCACAAGCTGGAAAGACCCACCCAAGTTCCAAACATGTCAACCCATCCAGACTTGGCCAGGTGGGGAAGATGAATCACCCGAACAGGCCCACAAGACATACCCTGTGGACAAGTACACAAAGATAATCAAAGGTAATAAGAGTAAAGCGGCGGTAGCTGGACTAACATTCACGGAGGGGACCAAAAAGAGTAGATTGGCAAACCCTCCGGGAGAACAGAGGCCAGCTAAAGAACCTAGGGAATGTGAGGCTTCTCCTGTCATGAGAGCCAGCCCTTAACTAGCTTGAGTGGCTAGCCGCCACCTATCTCCATACTGGGTAGCCAGCCAAATGTGTCCAGAGATTCAGCAAACCCTCCGAGGGATTTGTGCATTGCACAGAGTTTCTGGCCAAGAAAGCAGATAATGAAGCAACCCATGTGCAGTTCGGACTGGCAAAGATTAGATGCCCCGTACTAACACAGCAGTTGTCAGAAGCCGACGTCTTGAAAACTAGGCCGGAGCTCGTTTGATCCAAAAACAAATCACCTATTACAAGGAGAAAGTGGTGGAATTCTGATGACAATTGTTCTATTAGGGACTAAATGTAGAAGTTAGTTACAAATGTACAATGTGGTCTCATTGTACATTTATGCAATTCAAATATATGTATCAATACTCTGGGTGGGATACCACCACCAAATTTTGTTGATTACTTTAATTAGTGGCCAGAATCACTAATGGAACGGAGTACGTTTGGGGAACTCGTTTTTTGCTTTCGGTCTTATTCAGCTAGTATGCAGCTGTGAGGCACTCACACACTTTATGACCATTATTTACATCACATTAGGCAGGTTTGGGCAAAAAGAGGATTGCTAGCATAGACCACGGCTCGGTAGATGGCCAAGCTCCTTCCACATGAGTAAAGCATTAGACCAGAACAAGCACATGAATGGACCATACCTGTTTAAGGTATTTTTATTGGTTAAACAGTAAATGGATGAGTGCACACATGCATATTATGTTTTGTATTTTATATCTAAAGCCTGGTTTCCATACATCTCCCAAGCGCTCGCACGAGGTCGCAGAAGCTTCTGCCACGATCTGCGATTTATGGAGACCGTGATTGTGCGATGTGCCACGATTTCCTACGAGGTTGCTGCGACGTCCCACGAAAGTTGTTTGCAAAGTACTTTTCTGCGACGCACCCACGATCAGGAACAACTGGCGATCGCCAAGGATCTATGGAGACCGTACACATGCGACCAAACATAGATTCTGAAGATTAGGCGACATCGTTTTGTGTCTTTTTCCTAAAAGATCAGGGTAAAGGTCAGCAAAGTTGACCATGGCCGAAGCAATCATGTAGTAGTAATATTATTATTATAAAAATAATAATTATTTTTTTGTCATTGACAAAAAAATTGACTTATCAATAATAATAATTTTTTTTACTTCATTCATATAAAACCTATAGATTCTAATA
Organism: Cryptosula pallasiana; assembly: GCA_945261195.1. Lineage (NCBI taxonomy): Eukaryota > Metazoa > Bryozoa > Gymnolaemata > Cheilostomatida > Cryptosulidae > Cryptosula > Cryptosula pallasiana. The sequence goes on along the minus strand of OX183131.1, from coordinate 27,840,157 downwards.
ATAAAAAGCGCAACAATAGCCGTAGTTTTTTCGTTGATATTAATAATAATGAATAACGATTGAATAATTGTATTAAAATTATTAAATATAATAATAATAGCTACCAGTGAGAGATAAATAAAAAAATAATTTTGGGAATTTCACTGGTGAAATTGTTATGATTAATTAAATAATAATAATAATAATAATGCTATTGAGTTGATCATTATTATTATGAATAACAATTATAATAATAATTGTAATAATAATTTAATAACAACAACAGCCTTTTATAAATAATAATTTATTATTATTTATTACTTACTGCTTAAACTGCAGTAGCAATAAACTTGTGTTATTATTATGGTTGCCTCTTATCATAATAATTATTAACATAAAAGCTCTTTGCATGATAAAAATAGCTAATTTTCACATATTAATAAAATAAATTAATAGGATGATAATAATAATAATTAAATCTACCATGTATTTACAAAGGAATCGCAGCCGGTCGCCATCAAATGCAAAAGTATGGAAACCAGGGATCGCAACTCCTCGTGAGTCCCAGTGCTCGCGGGAGATGCTGCGATTACTTGGGAGATGTATGGAAACTAAGCTTAATATATAAATGTAAGTCGGTTTTTGCGATGTTAGCTTAAAACTCCGGCGCTACTAAACCAATCTTAATAAGAAATACATATTCGGAGTCGTCATTACATTCTCAAGGTTATAACACTCTTGAATTTTTGTTTTGCTAGAGGATCGCAGCAATCTTTCCAATAGAAACCTCATTCTCATCAGTAATGCCAAGTTTTATCCGGCCATATTTTTCTGCCTTTCATGACATATTCGGTTTATTTTGATTATATTCCGACATGCTGCAGCCTTTTGATTGGTCAGCAGTGCTACAGCGAGTCAACTATTGATATCTGTGCAGAATTGGTTTTTTTCGGTCTTATAATAATGGCATGGTGTATTTCATCCATGAATAATGGGGTCCCGGCAGATTTTTCTGCGGAGCTATTATCAAAAGAACCGGAAGCATGCTTTCCATCGATAGCACTGATAAAACGAAAGTCGCTTCATTTTATCCGATACTGAAGGACTTTTTTTCTATTCACGGCAGCTGATGGGTTTGGAGGTGTATAGAACTGACGATGCGCCGCTAACATAAGTCATCTTATAATTTATTATTATCATAAAATAATAATAATTTATTATTATTATAACATAAAAATAATAGATAAAATAATAAGATATATCAATAATATTAATTAATTAAATAACAACAACCTGAACAGTTGAAATTAAAAGATAATAAAATTATAACTATATGCCATTAATTATTATTATTGTTGTTATTATAATAATTATTATAATTATTGTTCTTGTTGTTCGTTGTTCCAACCGTTATTATTACTATCTATACTAATAATAATTATAACCTGTCAATCAGCTCCTTCTTGCATTCAGTTGTCCGTACATTTTTGTTTTTTTTTAGCAATTCCTTCAAACAAGATAGGGTGAGACTTTCATAATCACACTTGATGATGATTCCAACTAATGCAATGGCGGCCAATGATTTGAAATTAAGACAGTCCTATAGCAAGTGAACACGGCCACGGAATGTTTTTGGCCCGTGCTCGACAGATCACCAAAATATTCTGCCAGGACCTGGCTCATAACAAGGGCGTTAATTTATGTTGGCAAGCTCAATGAGCCGCGAAATACAAAGCTATAGCTCTACACACGAGCATAATATTTAATTAATTTTTAACAAGTGAATGAAACAAAATATTAAAAAAAAAAATAGTTCAAAGGCTATATTGATTCCTTGAGTTTCCTAAACTGCATAAATTTTGTTATATCAATGGCTTAAACTGTCCAAAATCTAAATAATAGTCAAGCAAGTCGTGGTTTCTAATGATAAGTTATACGATCGACCATGCTATTTCCGGTTGTATCGCTAAAGCGAAACTACTCTGCCGGGACCCCATTGCTTCTCCACCGACTCACCAATCAACTGTACTTGCCTTTCACATTCCAACATTATGTCATTGCTTATGCCAGCCTGATATTGTTGTTTAGCAATTTTCTTGAAGCCCGTGGCTATATTTTTAAAATGATTAATATAATGATAATAATAGAAACAACAATAAATAATTGTTAGTTTTAATAATAATCAAAATAATAATTAATAAACACCATCTCCTCCTGCATTATTATTTTTATGCTTGAGTAGCTGTTAATATTTTTATTGTTATCAGTAGTATTATTTTTTCATTATTTCTATTATTATTTTTATTATTATTATTTTTATTGTTTTTATGGTTATTTTTGTTGTTGCTGTCATTCCTTTTATTAATTATTATTATTATGACTATGTAAAGTAATAATAAAAGTAATAATATTATTAAAAGTAGTTCTTATTTATTTAGTAGAATCAAAAATAACAAAAATATTAATTAGTTATTAGTCATTGATTATTATTATTGTTATTATTACTACTGTTATTACTATTTTTATTAATATTCTTTTTATCATTGTTGTATTAAAGTAGTTGTTTTTCTTTTTTGTTTAAAAGTCATTTTTACCTAATAACACTGTGGTTGAATACTGCTCATTAATATTAGTACTGCTGCTATATACTCTCATCTTTACCATATCATTATATTCCTCAAATTAAGCACAAAGAACTTTGACACAAATAAATATCATAAGCATTGAAACTTATGGACAAAAACCATAGTCACAGTGTATCATAACAATAATAACAACAATGAATGAACAATACTGGTAATGCATACAAAATAATGATATACGCCGGGATAAAAAGAAAATTAATCGAAAGGAACCCAATGTATCAGAGTTGTTCTCAATTTCTCTGGCTTTGTTCAGCAGTAGTACTTTTTCTTATTTGTTTTTTTTTCCTTTTTAAAGTTGTTCACCATGACAAAAAATACTTAATAATTATGAGTAGGTCTACAACAGCAGCGCAGAGCGAGTCTAAGTTTAACGATTTGCAATATTTTTGACTAACGGTTTTTTAGTAGTTTTCATTATTATTATTACTCCTGCATTTAATAATAATTAATCTAACCATCTCTCCACAAGATTGGTAATAATCATCATAGTTGAAATATCGATGTTAGACAATTGATAACAGATCCAAAATATTATACAAAGTTATACAAAAATTGCAATAAAAAGAGTGACAGAAAAAGTCATTTGAAGAACTTAATCCTTAATTTGTGCAAAATTTGTACACAATTTGTTTATTTTAATGATATTTAAATTTACCTGCTGCTCAGCATGCCATGGAAAAGAACTGGCTCAGTTATTCCAAACAGCCTTTCTCAGACTCCACAAGGTTTACGTAAAGTCAGAAAAAATAAAAATGATTGTGAATTTTTGTTACAATTGCGTTGCAATTGCCATACTGTGAACAGTGCATTTTTAGCTGATTTACTTACACAGTTGATGCAGCATTTTAAAATACGTTTCCGAAATATTGACCAATGGGTTGCACAGTCACTAAGCACATGTTTTGATATGGAAATTCAAAATACAAGTACTCGAATTTCCACCAGATTCTTTGAGTTGGTTTTTCGCTAAATGCACAACTACAGCAAAGCCTTGAGTTGTCTTTTTGGAAATATAATCCATGCTTTATGACTATCACCTTTGATGGGAAAATAACCTTAAAAAATGCGTTTTACCTCCTGGAATATCTAGACTCGAGCTATTACGAAAGAGTTGCACGCTCATCTCTTCGAAAAGAAAAGTTAACTTTTTTGCAAGTTGTTGCTATGGGTGGTTGTGTGCAATAGGGAGAGCAATGTGTTGCATGGAACAACCATTACACTTTTGCAGATGCTGTGTAATTATATTCAAAGATTCAATTATGTTATGAAGCAAGAGGAAGTTGGCACACCCATGCGGTTATAAATTCATAATTAGCGCGCACAAAAATTTTCCAAGAGCTTTTGGATGCTCGGACAGCAAATTTTGTAAAAATCTTAACCAGTTACGTAATGATTGAAACATGTAGACAAATTTAGCACCCTCAAGCCAGCTGGCAAGGCAAAACTTCATAAAAACTCCATAACACTAGCCCCTCTTGGAGTCCCTAACATCATTTTTGCACTTTTTATGTTATCTCCACGGGCAACGCCGGGTATTTCTGCTAGTATTTTATAAAAGATCATATAATGGCCAATTCTGGTCAGATTGTAATAAACTATTGCGATCTCAACTTTGCCTTGTTTACAAGGAGTTTCAGCTCAGACAAACTAGTGTCTATCTTTGAGCAGTGCTCTAGCAGTTTGATGTTGCCTGCCAGCAGTTAGTTGGTGCAGCGCAACTCCACTTGGGAAGTAAAGGGCCAATGCTAAGGGGCGGGTTTTTAACTTTTCTGCGACATCCGCCCAACTATAGTCAGGTGATCAGAATCCTCCTCATATCCACCACTTGCTCTTTACCACGTTTCGGCCAATCTCTTTTAAAAATAATAAAGCCCGTATTCCAAAAACAATTTGGGAGAATTAAAGTTTTAGCTATCTGAGCATTTTGAAGACTACTTTAGAACATTAGTGGTTAGTCAAGTATAAAATTCACTACTTCAGGTTAGTTTTGTACGCCCTCCACACTAAAAGTGTTTTTGAACAGGAGCACAAAAAGAAGTCCAAGTTTTAGGCAGTCCACTTAATGTTTTAAGCAAGTTTTAAGATGTTTCAAAGTACGACATATGAGCTCTTGTCGAAAAAAAAATTGTGCTAGTTTCTCTGATATGTTTTCAAAGTTGTAGCAAGTTGGAGTAATGAGCAATCAATAAAATATTTGACACGTGATGATTCCATCCTTTTTCAGAAATGTTGTAGTATTTTGCATCCTCTACTACCGACACAACCGTGTCCTGTCTCCAACTTCTTCAACAATCCGGTGTCTACTCCGAATAAACGCTAAAAAACTTCACGGGGTCCTCGACCCAGACACGCGACAACAGAGTTTCTCCAACAAAAAATTTATTACACAATCTGTTTAACAATACGAATAAAGATAGTTTAACAAGATTCACTAGACCTCGACCTCTAATACACCACAAAAGCTCCTTTTATAGGAAGTGAGGAGGAAATCTCACCCCCTTATTAGGGGTGAGCAAACTATAAACAATAATACAAAATATATGCGAATGGCAATAATTGATACAATATATTTAAATAAAGAAATCCAATCAACTGGTGAGCACATGGTAAAATAGCACCGAGCTGTTTTTCTCGCTCTTTTTATGGTCTGAAAACTTTCCACTCCATATAAAGGTTTTTAATTCCTTGATTTGTGCTCCAGGCTTCCTAGCTTCAACCTTTGACTTTCTGAGGTGGGCAACCAGTACTCCAGGTCCCAGGCTATCTGAATCTGCCATATTCGATACTGGCCCAAGGTAGCTGACCCGGGGTAGACCCGGGGTAACCTGAGGTAGGTTATTTATGTTGTATAGGCATGGATACAGGGTTTATACAGCACCGGGGTTGTCGGTATCCAATTTATTGTGTAGATATTGAGGAGGGAAGGCTCAGGGGTTACTTCTACCTTTGTTATTGAGAGGGCAAGGGGGCGAGGGCGTCTTAGGGTGTGGGGGTGGGGAGGGTACCTGACTCGACTATCTATCATGTATGTCTCCTACAATATTGCTGCCTTTTACATCACTTTTCAACATAAACAAAGCAAATTGAAATTCTAAAGATTAAAGTTAATAGAGACCAATCGAAAAGGTAACCCTTAAACCATGCCGTTATGATATATTCTGCTTGCGTTGCTGCTCCCATGGAGAATAAACAGTAAAAACTGGTTCACATGAGCAGTAGAAAACACAGGGTCATGAAATATATTTTTTTAACAGCAGGAGTAACAACCCACCGCCGTTATAGTAGATGTTTGCAAGAAGCGTGCAATCACGCCCATGTAATCAACCAATATCACTTTATTGTCCCTAATGGGTATGATCAATCATATCAGTATTAGCTAGTAGTGTATGCACATATATAGAGCCAGCATAGTAACAATATGTGACTAATGCAAATACTAACTATCAAAAACAAGCAGTTCATGTATTATGATAAAGTACAAACTCTATCAAACCATAAACAAAACAATCAAAAAAAGAATAACAATTAACTATCAGGCATAATTAGTAATTGGTTAAGATATCATAGAAGTTATGTAAAACAAGTATTTAGTTAGGTTAGTTAGGTTTTGATGATAAAATATTTCCCGTTAGTCATCCAATTGAAGTCATACACATATGTAGCAGATTTCAGCTGTCCACTATTCATTTGCTAATGTTGTCACCGTGCAAACTGCTGTCTGCCAGCACAACTTGGCAGTTAGCCTCTCAAGGCCTGACAATGAACAGTCAATCTCACCCCAGAGGTGACCCTGTGCCGTGATGGCACTTACAACTAAGGCTGTGCCGGAACAGGATTTTCACCGAACGGGACAGAACAAGGCGAATTAAGAACGGAACCGAACAGTCACGGAACATAGATACGCATAACAAAAAGTTATTCAATCGGTTGAGAGTACCAGTCCGTCTAGTTGTTGCAGATTTAAATTGTTTATTATTATCAAATATAGAAACATGATAATTATGTTAATAATGATAATCAATGATTGCAATTATATTGTGGGTAATAATAATCATAATGATAAAAAACAATGGCGACTATTGATAAATAATTAACAATTTTATATTAATTTTATATTCTCAAAAATTGGTGTAAATGACCAAGAGACTATGGGGATTCTGAGTATAAAAATTGTTTTGACAGCCGTAACCATTTTGAGGCAAAGAATCACCTCTGAAAACACTTCCGATTTTGATAATACTTATTATGGATAACTAAAAGTTGATAAAATTCATAAGTATCCCAAAAAATGTCCAATTTTTCTGAAACTTTGTTAAGATCAGCGTTAGGCTATGTATTTGTGATAGAATTACCTGAGAAGGTGTGAGTGTGCAAATGCGCCGGGAGTTGCCCTTCCTTACCTGCCGAGATGAGATGTATCTGGACGCCTAGCAACTAAGAAACAGCCTGCTTACCTACAGATGTTGGAGCCAACCTAGCCAAGCGTAGTACAGAACTTCTACTAGGAGTTGTACCGGTGACCTAATTAATTATTATCGTTACTGTAAGGCGAACGCTAATCCTATGCATTCTTATATGTCTATGACCTGACGCTTTTGGAAGCAATTTGTGTGCGCTATTTCTGTCAGTTAATTATATTTTGAATTAGCCAATCATATGTTATCGTTTTTAGCCAATTGTATGTCTAGATTTCAACTCTATGCTTTTTCTATAAATATTGGGGCAGATCGCCCAAGCCTCCAGAGCTCTGGAGTAGTTGTATTAAGAGTAGAAATGTGTAACATGGTGTAACGTTGTGTTCCTCGCAATCAGTAACTGGAAGAAATTGTAAGTCGCTGTCTAACGTGCCAGGATTTTCAATAACGCTTCAAAACATCTCTCACTATTTGTAAGTTTTTGTATCTAGTTCGAGAATATATTTATTATTATCAACTGCAACTCTCCTTATGCTGAACACTTGCGAAGTAGAAAACACTTATAAAGAATTAATTCACTTAGAGAATAACTACACTCTTTCTAATTGCTACAAGTTCTGCATCATTCGCTTGAAAGGCAAAGCGCTGAGTTAACGCTAGTAAAAGTTATCAATTGCTGAATTTATGCACGTGCTTAGTCAGCAAAATTCGTCGGACGCCGGATCTAATTATATCGTGTAACATATCCCCATAATGTTAGAGGAATTATCCCGTGTCGAGAGGGATTGACTAAGTAATTGATTAAGTGTCGGTTGTGAGCAGAGTTATACTACAGTTAGTAGACGCCACCATACGGAGTTGTTAATGCCTGAGGCTAGTTGGCTCGCTACCATTTTCCCTAGCTCTCAATAGAATAGGAAGGCTTGAGTAGACAGTGGTCAGGTGAAGGTCATGAGCAAACAAGTGTACATAAATCCTTTACGTATTTCCTTCGTTTTTGAAAAAAATAAGCCAAATATCTTGCATAAAAAACTAATTGCAATGAAACAAATGACAGTTTGTTTATAATAGATAATTATTATTTATTATTACGATGAGTGAGAAACTACATTTACCCTTTTCGAAATTTCACCAAAACTGGTCAGTATGCCCAAAACATGATGTTTTCACCGTTTTTAATTTTAGTAGTTTTCCAGAATCTATCTATAAAAAAATTCCAAAAAAAAAACAACAGCATCGACTAAACAGCCTTGCGCCATTTCTGGTTGTTAAGGAGGAAAAAGCAAAAATAAAAGATTGTAAAAGTCAAAACTAGTCTTAGGCTATGTATTAGTGATAACTTTGAAAAACAGATCAAATGATTCTCAATACAACGATACCAAAATGTAAGAGCTTACTCTTACTTTGCTAACAAGAAAATTGTGAAGAGACAATTACTGCTCTCATCTTGTAAACGATGTGTTAACTTTTTTTGGAACACTGATTACCTGTTTCGTCCGGTTTGGAACACATAAAGTTCCGTGTTCCGAGGGATGTTCCGTGTTCCGGCACAGCTTTACTTACAACTAATTACAAGGGAGTACCCTCAACCTGAACAACTGTAGCAAGCCCGCAACTCAAACATACACTCAGAGCTTTTGAGTAGTCTAAGCATTCATTGTTATACAACATAAAAAGCGGCAACGCAACAGTGACATGTATTGAAATGCAAGGAAATGAGAGAAAGCTCTGCTTTTTATAGTCAGAGTTACAGGAAGTGACAAGAAGTGTTTGGCCTAGTTTTCCAAACCCCCCAATCACACATAAGAATAGCATAATTAAACCAATGATATAATGAATAAAAACACTAGCCAATAATACATAACAAAATAGATTGAAAGGCACTGGTGCCAAAAGTAAGGCGCAGATTCTATGGACATCTCAGCCAGTAATAGCTGTGGAGTCCTCTCTCTTAGATTTCCTGGCATTCTGTAACCTTGGATCATGATATCACTACTTATGAGTATGGTAATAACCTGAATATGGGCCTAGAGGTCTTTAGGCTAAGTCTCCTTTCTCAGGCTACGGCAGCCTTCTGGGTGCCAGTCTCAAACAGCTACCCAGGGTCGGTATAGTAATAATTCAGGGCCGGCATAGTTAAATAAAGCTTCTACAGCTTGTATATTAGAAATGTTAGACTTGTCAATTGCTTTCAGGAGGCACACCTGATGCCTACAGGGTATCAGGGGGACTTCATAAAGTAGTAGTCACTTACGGTGACTGGTAAAACCCAACACACGTGCGCAGAAATAAGTACTGAAAATCACAGATGTGTTAAACAGTTTGTGCCATATTTTGTTAAGTACAGGTAACTATCATAATAAGTGATAAACTAGCATAAAAGAGAAAATTATTTTGTTCATTATTACCACTCATTGCATTGAGTTACTAGTAGTAATTTCATCTAGCAGGGTGTATCCAGCAAACATTACAGCATCAGCTATATTGGACCATTAGTTGTTCTTCATACCCTTGGTGCCAAAATAATAGAATTCTATTATCTTAAAAACCCTAGTTCAATTAGCAGAACCCTTGCCACCTGGTTGATATTATGATATAAATACAATGCATGTGCTGTGAAAATATTAAAATCAAGATAACTTGGAGTGCTATTAACTGACGATAGATGTTGGTCTTCAGCTACTAGGGCGTTGACAGCTTTCGACAACTGTAAAAATTCAAGTTTGCTTTTGGGTTTTTTCAGATAACTTTAATGTAACTGAAGCTCTTGTAAGGGATCAAAGAATGCCGTTGACATTGAGTGCAAAAAAAACACAATGCCAATAGTCAGTTTGGGCTCAATGAAGCAAAGAGCTTTGAAGGGCAGACTTGACCTTGACTTGATGTACAAACCAGTAGCAGTCCAAACACTTGTTGAACTGTTCAAACTATTAACACTTAACTCTCCTGGTTTAAAATTGTTCTGGCAGTTTATTATGGCATATGAAAATTATATAATACCTAATCGATAGATCACACAAAACTACACCAAACAGACTGTTCATTAAACAAGGGCAACAGGCACATAGGTAACTCTATGACAGAAGCAAAATCTATCCTTGAAAGTGAATTTTGTTTTAAATAATTTCCATAGGTTGGGCTTAAGACATTTCACCTAATTACCAACTTCAGATTGGCTTCAAAGAAAGCAAAAAAATCTGTTTCCGAACCATCATATTGCCCACTGCTATCTCATAACAAACAACTACCCAAATACAGTTGCCTAATCATAAAAAAGTAACAAGTATGTAAATTTATTGTAAACTCTACTAGAGCAAACGTACCTGCATGTGTGAGTCACACAGTTTCTCATCACAGTTCTCACAATAGAAAACAGGATTTTTACATCCTTCTCGATCACAAAACAGTTCAGGCTCATTGGAGTTGTTCTCTCCTTCATCAGCTACAACTTTCTTCAGCTTGTCAAACTCTTTCAGTTCATGAAACTTCCTATAAGGTGTTACAAACTATATATAAACCAAATCAATATACTGATGGCTGAAAGACTAAAGAGCATGTCGATATGTTACCAAGCATACAGATACCTGGCAAAAATTATTTATGTTATGAAATTCTGATCACCTAATAAGTTGAAACAGGCGACCAGCTGATAAGTATATTAATATTGCCACAAATTTGAAAATGAATAGAAATGAATAACAGTAAACTGGATGCTTCTATTGTTGTGAGTGGCTGCACGGGCCAACCAGTGATTGATAGTTTGAAACAGAAGTCTGCTCACCTGTTTTACTGCTGTTTTGCTGCAAATTTGCCTACATATGATTATATTGTTGCTGTCAAAGAACCAGCACTCAAAACAGTATTACTGAGCTTGAACCTAAACTACCAACTTTTTGTTATTTCAACTCCAGTCATGCAGGTGTTTTACTGCTTTTCCTTATATCTGTATAACTGTTTGATACAGCTGTATTGTAACTAGTGACTACTTGGGATTTTTCAAAACAACAGATACTACAATTAATCAGATGTAATCTCAATAATATCCAATAACAGTTTTTATCAATGGCATTGTTTTTTACGTTTGTTCTGCAAAATAAATGTTTTCAGAGTCACTATAAAGTTGCCATACTTTTACCTGCACTACAAAACATTACAAGTAATGATCGTTTCAATTGTTACAGTTATAACCCCCAATGTACATTGATGTTTGCCAAATTATATTTTGTTCAGATGATTTCAACTCTCAAAAATTGGCTTGGATCCCATTCTCACAAGCTATATAGTATTTTTTGAAAAAATTTCTCTCCATTGAAACTTTGTAAAAAGTGGCTCTCATTTCTAATGTCCATCTAGCAGGTACTCCTTTGTGTCATAACCTAATTCACCTGCTGGCACATGTCAGCACTGCACTAACTCTAGGTTCATGTTTACTTGAATAACACTCTACTGTCTAGCAGGTTGACACCACAACTAAAGCTTTAATACGCTTGGGCAATCACAAGTCTTCCAACACAAACTTACTTGCACACTTGACAGCAGACTCCATTAGCCACACTTTTACCTTCCAAACAAGGTACACAGAATGTATGTCCACATGGCAGTTCTCTTGGATCTACCATTTCATCAAACTTCAACCAACAAAATCCACATTCAACATCAGATATGTTAGATTCAGCCATGACTTAGTACGGTAGGTGTATCAGGGTGTGATAGAGCAGTGCTAGTGTGTTGAAACAGCGTCAGCGTACATGTGATCAATACGAGACCTGAGTGCATGTGATAAAAGAAGGCTGCATAATAGTTGTTTAGCATTTATGCCATTGATTCCACTCACAATGGCTAGCCTATTCAAGAACGAGAAAGGACAAAAGAGGTTTTTCTGTTACAAGTTCAACAATAGTATGATGATGACACAATGTCCATTTTTTGTATTGTTGTTTCCAAGGCTTAGAAATACACAGAGTCGCTGTGTCAAAGCTCATTGCACATTGTCAATTGTTACACAATTGCACTGAAATGTATGTCAATAATACAACTTGAAGAACTTTGGATTCCCTTTAGTTATCTTTAAGCTCTTTGACTAACTAAACTCAGCAGTTACTTGCTACAAATGCTCTATAACAATTTTGTAATGTACTTGAATTTCGAGTGTCAAATGTTATCCCTGAAGCCCTGGTCACACGAGAGTGAATCTTTGACGAAACTGTAAACAAAACTCGCTGAGCAAACCGAGTGAATATTTCAGTTTCGTCGTGATCGAGCGATGCTAGGTTTGGGAAATTCGTTGGTTGCGATATTTGCATATGATTGGACTATTGGACCACATAAGCTCATTAATTTGTTTATTTTCTCTGTGCCATTATTGGCTGGTCTTTAATGTCAAGGTCATTCACAACAAACACATGGTTCTGTAATAGCACATTTGCTTTTTTAAAAAAAATTTATTCATTTATTCATAACGAGTTTTAAACAAATGAAAGATAATAAACCAATTTGAATAGTAATGACTTTTCAAACTTGGTTATTTATTAAAATAATCGAAGCCAAACCTTGCTTCAATTAATTTCCATCCTTTTCCATCATGCAGTAAAGTATGAGTAGGCCCGCGCACAAAGCACAATGCAGGGATCTCAACCTTAAAGTTTGAAAAATCCTAGTTGAGTTCGCGCGGCGTCATTGAGGGCGCGAAGCGCCCGAACCGAGGAGCGCAGCGCCCGAACCTAGGAGCGCAGCGCCGAGCAATATCAGCTGGGGGGTTTGGGGGGCACTGTAAGCCCCCCCCCCCCCCAATGGGATCCGGGGCGGAGCCCCGACTGCCAAAGCTTAATGAAACACTTGGCAATTAATCGAAATAAATGTATTGCAAATGGAGACAACAAAAGATGAAGTATGAGAAATGCTTGTAGTCACAAAAAGAATGAATGAAGAGTGATTAGATTAAACTGTTTGACCACATACTATGTTTATGAATAACTGTGTATAATGTGCTTCTTTTGTTCTGCTTTGGTTCTATGCTGTTGCGGCCTCTTTGAATTTTTTTATCAGCCCTTTATCATCAACATCAACCATCTACATATACATTGCACTATGTGATTTGAGACTATTGCTCAAACTAGTAGTTATCTTCTTTTTAAACGGCTTTGAAATTGTTCATTATAGTGTTGTATGCAAGCTAGAGCCATGTGGTGAGTGATCAATAACCCAAGTTTCCTAAAACAAACACAATAAATATTGTAGCGGGCTATTGGGCAGAAGTGGTGTAAAACCAACATCTGCTGACATGAGATCTCATACTAAAAGTGAAGAAAGGAGAGACATTGACTCATTCGGATTGCATTGATGTCTTTTGTCTTTAGTCATGACTTGATCAGAGCATTGTGTTAGATGTCTACATGGTTTAGTAAGAAAAGTGAGGCACTAGTAGTTGTAGCGTTGTTGTTGTATTGAAAAAACTTAAAAATTGTTCATTTATTTATTTCGTTAGGGTTGTAGTTGGAACTAGATTACTAGAACAAATGAAATATATAGTAGCAATTGTATGAAAGTAAAGGAAGTATTAATTATACTAGTAAATCTGGGTAACAAAGAACATGACAAATCCATCCAAGTGAAATTTTACACCTCCAAATCCGGGCAATTCGGATAAAGTCCGAGTGGTTGAGATCCCTGCAATGCGTTGTCATTGGATGAAACTAGTGATCGCAAGGCGTAAGAAAACAATTATAGTTGTCGTGTGACCAGCCTAACAAAAGTCTATTCGCCGTGCTTCAGCGACTACCTAATAAAGTTTTGTTATAGTTTCGTTATCGTCCTTGTTTGACTAGGGCATAAGTATTTGTTGTTTTCTCTCACAATTGCTGCATGACAGTTTTGTAATGTACTTGAATGGCGAGTGTCGAATATTAGCCCTATGTGTTTGTTGTAAAAGTAGTCCGAGTGATATACGTTTAATGTTGAATACTGGTGAGTAATCTTTGTAGTAAAAACAGAAGGTGCCTCTGTGCATTTTTTGGTATAAAAGCCAGAGTCCATAGTTACCCTCCAATCACATAACAAGAGACAAATCAAGAGCCTAACTAGTAATTGTTGGTTTAAATCAGTTTTATTGTATTGTTTAGCTGTATCATTAAGGGAATATTGGTCTCATAGCTTCTGTGAGCAGCAGCCTTTATCCGTGTCTGCCACTATATCAGATACTCTCGTGAAAAGGCAGTGGGAGAGGTTTTACTAGTGTGATTCTATATGTAATACGGAGAGTGCAATTAAACTAGGGACCACTTCCTTTAGTGCTCATATCCGGTCAGGTAGGGCGGTATGAAGTCAAAAAAACTTTTCCTCAGGTACCCATACTGGGAATTAAATCCCACATTCTGGATTGAAGTGAAAGCTCGAAGTATGTATTGTCGCAAAAAAAGCATCGTTAATAAATTCAAAGAATAGAATCAAGCAATGTTTACATTCAATGTATGTCTTTCATAGCCAGTTACCTTTACAAAAAGGTTTGAAGCTAACTGAGCTTTGACTGTGTTTACTTTACATTTGCTCAGGGCCTATGTAATATTGTATACAATTCCATGTCTTTGTGTATGCTTTCAAGCAGCCAATGTAAGCACTTCAGTTCAACTGGTTTGGTCACAAATTTTGGCAGGATTTTTCTGACTAGCTACACAAATAAAAGATAAGATTTTACAACAGCTCTTTTGAAAAGGCGATTTGATTGAATCAAACTTGAAACAGATTTTGTGAGAAATGTTAAACACTAGTAACCAAAACACTTTCCAGTTAAACGCCTATCATCTTTACAAAATAAAACCTCAAATTATGTATTTAAGATTATTTATGTACGAGTGCTTGTGTACAATTACTTAATGTGGAAAGACTTGGGTCTTTGCCAGCTGACTGATACAACCCTCTTAGCCGTAACCGTGGCTCCTGCACCTGAACGCAAAATTCCAGAGGTGGAATTTCCTGTAACTCCTACTACTGCCCTTTCTCGAACAGTTACTATCTTTCTCTCTACGCAGTCTCCTTCCACAGTTTTATAGACTATCTTTTATTGTTTACCTGAATAAGGCAAAGAAATATCCCCAGTTTTTGAATGATTTCATTTCTGCCCAAAGAGTTTAGATCCAAAAAACTGTAATGTATTTTGCAGACAAACTATATGGAGCATAATGCACATGCATGCAAATTTTCAGCATTTGTGCTGTGTGTAGTTTTGGATAGGGCTCTGAAAAATAACTGCTATATCAAACATTTTATGATTGGCAACCTATTGTATTGGTGCCTTTTCTAACAAAATACAAGCAGAGAAAACTTTTGATGGTGCTAGTGAGACCTCCTGGCACAAGTAGCTGTGGAACACCAAACTAAGAGCTTGTTCAAAAATCATGGACATATCCATGTCAAATTTTCTCTACAATCTCTTTAGTCTCATCTGAGATGGCTTTTGGGGTGTGAAAGATTTGGAACAGTTCTCAACATAGCACAACTCCAACATTTCAAGCAGTGTCGTGTTCTCTCCAATTTAGTCATTCGAGATAAATTGGTGATGGCTCTAAGTAGTAATACATGAGCAGATCTCCCTACCAAGTGTTTTTTTGTGGATTATACTTCAGGGGTTATGCAATGGATTACGGCGTTGAATGAATTCGCCGAGTTTATATTGTATTTCATTTGAGTGGCATTTGAGTGGCATTTGAGTTTTGATTATTTTTTTACTTAATTTGAACTTATATAGCATATAGATTTTGAATGTATGGCATTTAAGCTTTGATACTTTTTTACATAACTCGAACTCCTCGAGAGAGAGAGAGAGAGAGAGAGAGGGAGGGAGGGAGGGAGGGAGGGAGGGAGGGAGGGAGGGAGGGAGAGAGGGAGAGAGGGAGAGAGGGAGAGAGGGAGGGAGGGAGGGAGAGAGGGAGAGCGGGAGAGAGCGAGGGAGAGAGCGAGGGAGGGAGGGAAGGGGGGAGGGAGAGGGGGAGGGGGAGGGGGAGGGGGAGGGGGAGGGGGAGGGGGAGGGGGAGGGGGAGGGGGAGGGGGAGGGGGAGAGGGAGAGAGGAGAGAGGGGAGAGAGAGAGAGGGGAGAGAGAGAGAGGGGAGAGAGAGAGAGGGGAGAGAGAGAGAGGGGAGAGAGAGAGAGGGGAGAGAGAGAGAGGGGAGAGAGAGAGAGGGGAGAGAGAGAGAGGGGAGAGAAGAACGAGGAGATATAGCTACATTGAATCAATATATGATTATATACATTTATTACATAATAAGTAGGGAAAATATCCTTGTATAATATAGCTAGAGTTAGTAAATACTTAGTAATACAAAGCACTACAACTTGTAATGACAATCAATGCATAGTCTTTTTCTTTACAATGACGTCATTGATGTACTGATGTTATATCTTAGGAAGGAAGACTTCTGTTCTATGTACTTTTGATTCCGTAATGAACTAAAATAAAAAGTTATGTACTAGTATAGGATGATTAAACAAAAATGTAAAATAATTACATGAATTTGAATTATAGTTTTTCTTACATTGGTTAATTAACATTGTATAGAAAAGGGAAGTAACTCACCAAGTTATATTGTTCAGTTTGTTTTTTCTTGAGCATAATTTTCATCAAGTGTTTTTCATTCTCTCTCTTCTATCTAAAGCAAAACAAAAAATACTTGCTTTATAAATAATTTTTATCTAATTGGAAGTATTACTTACATCAGTTAGTTTACATTAAATAAAAAAACTCACTGAGTTGTATTGTCTGACTTGCTCTTCTTGAGTATAGTTTTCACCAGGGGGTGTTGGTTCTCGCAAAGACGTAGAAGATGCGTTTCCCGCTCCCATTGAAAGCACTAAGACCTTGTTCTCAACAACCTCATCTGTAGTAAAGTACTTCATCTGGTTGGAATCATCAAGTTTGTTGGATAGGTTTGAGCTGTTTCTATCGCTTGTAATGCTGTGAACGTGATTTTATCATGTCGATGATAACCAAATCTACTAACTTCACGATTTCTTACAAGTATGACTCCTGTTCCAATTCGTTTGATCTCGCTAACATATTTTTCAGGTGTATATAGAACTCCCATCATCAAACCATCGTATTGTAAACATCTGTAGTTTACCAGTAGTGCATCCATCACCACTTCTCCATTAGGTAATGTTAACTGAGTTGGTATTTGAGGAGATTCAAAATTTATTACACTTCCAACAGCAAATTGAGAGAGTGTTGCAATACGAACCATACTGATGAACTGGCTAGGTGTTTTTTTTTATTAATCTACTTAGCTGTTTAGCTTCCTAAAGGGAAATATTGGATGGGAAGTTGATTGGGTGAAAGATTGGATGCTTGTCTGAATCGAATCCCATAAAAACCACCAGTTTTGGAACATCCAGTTGTGTTGGAGCTAGTTTGTTGTAATCTTCATTTCCCACCATGGACCTCACTTGTCGTCTGTTGCCAAATGTTTCGACATTGTTGCGGATAATACATAAGTTTTTATATACATCCTCAGCCGGTCTTTCGATGGAGATTATCTCGAGAAGCGATGGTGTTTGATTTAAGTGAAGTGGTAGAAACCTTCCAATCATTACTCTTTCATTGGTATCACAAGAATTGAGCAAAACTAGCAGCATTTTTCGACAAGCAGGAAAGATGAGAAATAGATGGTGCTTTCAAAGTCCAAGCATAGTCAATCGTTTTATTTCTATCCGAATCCCATGGCTTTGGTCGAACTGTTTTCAGTTTCCTCCTTATTATATGTGAATCAGGAGGGGTATTTTCTTTATCATCAGAGTATGGTTCGAATGTTGAGAGAAATGAGGTATTGCGGTCTTCATTCATATTCAGAGCACTCAGTGAGAAGTTGAACTAAAAAGAAACTAAAAACTATGTAACAGATGGTTGAAATTTGAAAAATATTTGAGAAGAGTAAACTAACTAGATATTTATAAAATAAACACATAATCAAAACCTAAATAATTTTTCTGATGCGTTATGGTGAAACTATTTGATCTTTTATTAATAAGAACAAATTATTAAAACATAAAATTAACTTTCTGAAGCATTATATCAAATTTAGTTGAGCTTTTCTATCAATATATGTTTAAGAATTATTTAGTGATTCTCACCTTATTGACTGAAAGTCTTTCTATCGTTTCAAGTAAATGTAGTAATTGATGTGTAGATGTTGCTTCTTCGCTAGCTAGTGTAGAACTGGATGCTTTCTGTGTGAAAACACTGGTTCTTAAATAGCTAAAGTTGCACTGATTAACCCTATGAAAACCATCTTGTGACACCTTCTTTATATTATATATATGATTCAGCAGTTTTTCACGCGATATTCCGGCGAAAGCATTGGCTTTTATTCGCATGAAAATTGTTTTTTACTCCCGCGAAAGCACTGGTTTTTATTCGCATGGAAATAATTTCTTTATGCCCGCGAAAGCATTGGTTTCTATTCGCGTGAAAATAAAATTTTTATTCCCGCAAAAGCAACGGTTTCTATTCGCGTGGAAATAAATTTTTTATTCCTGCAAAAACATTGGTTTTTATTCGCGTGAAAATGAAATACTTATTCCCGCGAAAGCAACCGTTCTTATTCGTGTGAAAATAAATTAGCTATTCCCGCAAAAGCAACGGTTTCCATTCGCGTAAAAATAAATTATTTATTCCCGCAAAAGCATTGGTTTGTATTCGCGTGAAAATAAATTTTTCATTCCTGCGAAAGCAATGGTTTCTATTCGCGTGGAAATAAATTATTTATTCCCGCGAAAACATTGGTTGTTGTTCGCGTGAAAATAAATTATTTATTCCCGCGAAAGCATTGGTTTGTTTTCGCGTGAAAATAAAATGGTTATTCCCGCGAAAGCAACGGTTTTTCTTCGAGTGAAAAAATGCTGATTCATAGATAAATTATAATAAAGGTTGGTACGTGATGGTATTCATAGGGTTTAATCAGTGCAACTTTAGCTATATAAGAAGCACTGTTTTCAAACAGAAAGCATTCACTTCATCGTTAGTAACTGAAGGAACAAGATCTACTACATCATCACCTACTACAGTACTCCTTCTTCATCATCTGAATCACATAGGAAACAGCTGAAGTTCAAACAACTATGCGTATAATTCATCTAATTCAAAGAAAAACAAGCCTTCATTTGTGATGTAAGTATTTACATTTTGTTTTAATTGTAATCAATTAAAACGTGAAGACATTTTCTGAAAAAAAACATGATTATTTACTTATTGAAGCCATCAAAAATGTTGTATGTAAGTTTTAATTATGATTTATTATTATTATTTCAGGACTTCAAAATGAAAAAAGTACTCCTTCTTCATCCGAATTTTATAGGAAGCAGCTCAAGTTCAAACTAATAATATCATTCATCTAATTCAAAGAAAGACAAGTCTTCATTTCTGATGTAAGTATTCACATTCTATTACAATAGTAATCAATTCAAGTGCAGATGTATATTGAGAAAAATTGAAACCCTAGCCTTTTTTATTTTTTGCTACAAAGCATCATCATTTTTTTTTAGAATAACAACGACCTAGGTGAGAGGGAAAGAACTTTCCAACAAAAACTTCAACTTGAGTAATAACTGAAGCTTATGGTGGCTCATAACGTTAGACGGTTTCGTTTTCAAAGCGTATGAACGGATTTGAAATAGTCCAGACGGTTTGCAAAGCGTCTTTTACATTGAAAATAATTGGGTAATTGTAGTAAAATAGCCCAAGAAACTATGTTTAAAAACGGGCTTGTTGGTTATAACAAATTAATTGTCGGCCTCAGCAGTTGCAGGATTAATGCTATAAAACTGTATTGCCTGTCCAACAATTGTAAAATCTGCAAATCGTATAGTTGTCTTGCAAATAATTCAGACGGTTTAGAAATGATCCAGATGATTTAGGAAATTACAAACCGTATGGACGCTTTTGAAAGAGTATGGACTATTTACAAACCGTATGAATTATTTTGAAATAGTCTGAACTGTTTTAAAATAGTCTAAACTATTTTGAAATGGTTGGAAAAGTTTGCAAGGCACATGGCTTTCGAACCAAAAGCGATCGTCATCATTTTATTTATAGCCTCTGTATAACTTTGTCAACATAGACGTCGATCAAAAGACATAGAGCAAGTTAATTAACTGTATAAAAATGTTGTTGAATATATTCTCTAAAATGAATTTTTACATTTATAGTTAGGTTGATTTATTATTTAAAACAATTTAAAGCAAATAATATTAGTTAAATCAAAAATTTCTGTTTATTTATTTAGAAAAAATTCAACCTTTCAGTGTTTAGGAGAAACATTATCCATCATAAATGGACTGTAGATCTATGACCAATAGAGCTAACCAGCAAATTGGCTCGGATTTTCTAATTTCACAAACAATTTCAAAAAGCGTTCAGAAGTTTTTGCAAAAGTTAAGACCATTTCAAATTCGTTCAAACGGTTTGGAAAGCGTTCAGACGTTTTAAAACACAAAAGGCAAAACGTTCTGAGCCGCCATAGAAGCTACTACTTATATTATATATAAATAATGTGTCGAGTAACAAACAACAGATATGTAACGAACACTATTTATGATGAAAAAAAGAAATGAAAAAAAATCGGAATTGCGTTGAAAATACTAAAGACTCCATCGGATGGATAGATGATAGTTTACTTGTCACTTCCTCGTTGTTTTTACAACGAACTTTTCCTGATACCACTACAATAACTTATGTCGTCGCAACTTATCCAGATAATCACTGTAGTCTTTTGTCATTAAAATTACAAAAAACTATTGCGCAACTTTCCCCAACGGACTTTTTCAAGTTCATTTACAATGAGCTCTCTTTTTATGAAAGAGAGACTTTCATGCTTGATGAAAGTTATCGAAGAAAACAATTTCTTACAAACTGGAGAGGAGTAGGTAAAAATTGTGGTGAAAACATGGCTGGAGCTGGTTTCTATAACCTTGAAAAATACAACGCTGTTCGATGTGTTTTTTGCCAAGGGGTATTACTAAACTGGAAGGATGGAGATGAACATCCGATGAAAGAACATGCTAAAAGTTTTCCGTTTTGTCGATATGTTAGAGGATTTAACACTCACAATCGTGTGTATAGACCTAGGAAACTACTTGCAGATGAAATGAAAAACATCTCAATCGTCAAAAGTTATACGATGGAAGAACAAAAACTAGAAGAGGAGATTTAACTGCAGAAGTATTACCTCTAGGTATATCGATTGATCGTGCTGGTACACCTCGTTTCGCTACTGAAACATCTAGAGAAGACAGTTTCAAACAATGGAAGGGTAAAGTTTCCATGAAACTCCTTTTCAATGCAGGTTTTTATTATACTAAGTTCGGTGATAGTGTAAAATGCTTCTTTTGCTCTGGTGAACTCAAAGAATGGAAAGAGAGTGATCTACCGTGGGAGGAACACTGTCGATGGTTTCCAGACTGTTCTTTATTACTCGGGAGTAAAGGCGAAGAGTATGTTGAGGATGTTTACGCGCGAAAGGAAAAAGGCAAAAGGTGTGAGCGGCGGGTTGAAAATATCGAGAAAAAGTGAAACGAATAACACAGAACAATGACACCGAAGAAATGAAACTTATCTGCAAAAAACTAGGATACAGTCAAAACGACATCGAACAAGTTTTAGTGTTAAATGGCAAACCTTTTGAGCGAATAGGTTTTATGATTGAAGCCTTACATACTTTTGAAAATGATTTTACATCTGTTGAGAATTCGTCAACACTGTTAAAAAATGATGCTAAATCAATTGAATCGTTAAAAAAAAGATAAAGATCAGACTAAGCAAAGCAAACTCGCTCAATGTGTGTCTGAGTCAAATGAAAAAAAAGTAATCGTAAATCATATCTCTCTTCCATGCGATCATCTCATTTACTGTAGTGAGTGTAAAGAAAAAGCACTTACTGAATGCTCATCAGAAGTAAAACCTTGTCCAATCGATGGTTGTCAGGTTGAAATTAAAGCATTTATGAAGATCTTCATGAGCTAGCATAACAATTAACCTCAAAAAAAAAAGAAAAAAGTAATGAATGATTAGATAGGTATTTCAATTTGCAAACGAATCATTCTCGTTTTGCAATTCAAAGGAATAACAACAAATATGTTACGTGTTGAAGACTTTGCTCACCAAGAAGCTTCTGATGCTATAGGACCTAAGACCTTTTTGGCTGGGGTTTCTGATGAAATGTTGAGGATTTATTTTACGGAAGAATGTGTATACTGTGTGCTAGGAGGAAGTTTTTACAAGCAAGCAACCAATCTATCACTACTAAACTGTTACTGTTCACACGTTGATGACCTATCACTTGTAAAAGATATGCTGAAATGGTTGAAGGTGCTACACCTACCAAAAAAGAATTGGGTGATGCTATCGATTGGATTGATAGAAGACAAGTTTTGAAAAACGCTAAAATGGGTTTTTTGGTGCATGATGAATGGATTAATGCTTTTTTGGATCTTTCCTCCGATCATTTGAAGTCTCCCTTTATGTTAACAAATTTGAGAGCTCGATTAAATCCCTACCTATTACCTGCTAGTCAGAGCAAACTGGCTTATCAACGTCTAAAGGATAAATTGTTTGCGATAGCGGAAGGATATCCATATGCTCATACTCCTGATGAAAAAGAAGACTCAGTCAACCCGATAATAACTATTGATTCGGCAAATATATCTGAGGACTCATAAAAGAACTGCTACAAAAAATGTTGCTTCATTTATCTCTGAACTACAGAAGAAAAATGAGTGGAAAAACTCAAGGATTCAAGTCAATTGCTACATTGGCTGATTTTGTTCCTAAGTTCATAAGGACTCATTTTGAACACATTCCTTTAGAGCATTCGAATCTTCTTTTTGTTCAACTCATCACCGAAGAAGTATTTTATTTTGTGTTAGGATTCAATCTAGTTCGTAAATCAATACAAAGCATGCTTCTGAGCTGTAACTGTATTTCAAGAGTTAATCCTCTCGAATGCTTAAACTGTTCTAGGAGCTTTGATCCAAAAGTATGCTGTCCGCAAGACAAGTTGATAGATTTTGAAGATCTCAAAAGAGCGATCGAACTGATTGATATAAAGCAATGTTTAAAAGATGCTGAACTAGGCGATTTGATAGATATTTTGATTTTAAGAGGTTTGACTTCATTTCACTGGACAGGAACACATGTTCTTTTGCCTCAATCTCAATTGGAACCATACTTACATTTTGGTAACCACTTTGATGAGATTGTTTCACATCTTCAAAATCAGCTGAGACAGCTGAATAAGTCACTGGCCACTTACGTATAAATAGAAAGAACATCAAGAAAGAAAGTATTCAACTTCCATCACTGAAAGCAAAAACATTTTAAAAAATGAGCTGCGTATTTTTCTTGCTACTGACACTAACATTTTCCAATGTTAGTGGAGTATTCTATACCAACAAAATTGATGAATGTATAGCCGGAGCTATGGATAAGAACGATGTCTTGGTTTTTTCACCTTTCGAAAGGACTATACGATATAAAGATGAAAATGGAAAAATACTGTGTGCGACTCTACCCTCCTGACTTATTATATTGTGGTTTTTTCATCCCTCGAAGTGCTTCTTGGATCTGCCAGAGCACAACTTCTACAGATGCTGTGTCTTGCAATACTCCAACAAAATACACTCTGAATCAGGAGGATTGTGTAATTGGAGTTAAAAATGATACAAAAGGACTTACTCAAAATACAAAACTATTTCGGAATGGGGAATTATGTGCATTTGAATACAACACCTCACGTTTGTTCTGCCCAATAACAGAAGAGTTTGAGACATTCAAATTTGCATGCGTGCGATGCAATCGTTCGATCAACAAGGAACCAAAACTGGCTAACATCACTAATATCAAAGATTCATCACTTTCGAGTTTTGACAATTTCAAAACTAGTAGAGTGTTTTATAGCAACAAAATTGATAAATGTCTAGCTGGAGCTATGGAAAAAAACGATGTCTTGGCTTTTTCACCTTTTGAAAGGACTATAGGATATAAAGATGAAAATGGGGAAAACTGTGTGAAACTCTACCCTTCCGACTATACATATCGCGGTTTTTTCATCCCTCGAAACGCTTCTTGGATCTGTAAGAGTAAACATTCTACAGATACTGTGTCTTGTAATACTCCAACAAAATACACTTTGGATCAAGAGGAATTTGAAATAGGTATTAAAAATAATACGGAAGGATTTACTCAAAATACAAAACTATTTCGAAATGGGGAATTATGTGCATTTGAATACATCACCTCACGTGTGATCTGTCCACTAAGAAAAGAGTTTGAGACATTCAAATTTGCATGCTTGCAATGCAATCATTCGATCAACGAGGAATCAATTCCAGCTAACATCACTAACATCAATTATAACAAAGGTGTAAATGAGGAATCAAATCCAGCTAACATCACTAACATCAATGACATCAAAGGTGTGAATTCATCATTTTCGAGTTTCGACAGTTTCAATGTCAGCGAAGTATTTTATGTCGACGAAATCGATGAATGTATAGATGGAGTTATGGAAAAAAATGATGTCTTATTTTTTTCACCTTTTGAAAGGAGTATTCGATATAAAGATGAAAATGGAACAAACTGTGTGAGACTCTATCCTTCCAACTATTTACATTGCAGTTTTTTTATCCCTCAAAATGCTTTTTGGATCTGCAAAAGCAAAACTTCTACAGATACCCTGACCTGTAATACTCCAACAAAATACACTCTGAATCAGGAGGAATGTGCAATAGGAGTTAAAAATAATACGGAAGGTCTTACTCAGAATACAAAATTATTTTGGAATGGGGAATTATGCGTATTTGAATACAACACCTCACATTTGATCTGTCCACTAACAGAAGAGTTTGAGACAGCCAACTTTGCATGCGTGGAATGCAATCATTTGACCAACGAGAAGCCGAAAATAGCTACCATCATCACTAACATCAATGGTATTGAAGGTGTAAATTTGTCATTTTCGAGTTTTGAAAGTTTGAAGTCTATTCAAAACAAGATTATCATCAGTATCACATGTCAAGGAGATAACAAAGACAAATGCAATCCCAAGGTTATATATATAGAACTTTAGTTGAAGCATACTAACCAAAGTCCACCGAAATGCAAGACAGTTAACTCTAGATGATGAAAGCATAAACTAGGTTAAAAGTCTCTCTCTCTGAATAAAAATGAAATACCGAATCTATCTTCTATTATTCCCAATCCTAAGCAGTTATTATCTTGCAACAGAGATTCAACCATTCACTTTATCTCATACAACTTCCGGATGTTTTTGGGGAATTCTTAATATGGAAGCGGTTAATTCAGTAACTCGTATTTTAAAAAAAAACTTAAAATATCGTATATGTGGACTCACATGTTTCATGGAACCTGCTCACCTACGTTGAAGCTGTGACACTCGTGATATGTGGCCTCAACACTACTTTGTTTGCAAAACCGATGAAGCTTTAAATTACATCCATTTATACGATGAAGGATTACTAACTACGACTCGAAGAACAACTCCAACAACAACCACTGCAACTCCACATACAACGACAACAATCACCACAAATCCGCAGACAACAACCCTGACTACAACAACCACCACAACTCCACAGACAATGACGACAACAACCCCGACGACAACCACTACAACTTCAACGATAACAAAAACTACAAACAAGTCAGTAGTTCCAGCTTTATCACCATCAATTCCATCTCTTCCACAAGCTCTGGGTTTAGTCGATTTAATTTTGGAACACCCAAGCCCTACAAACTATACTATATACAATTATGAAGAAACCGAAACTACTACTGATTGCGTGTGTGATAGATACATCATATGCAAAAACAATTCAGTAGCAATTACAAATTCAACACCACCGATTTATAGAGTTTTTAGTTATAATGATTTGGAGGATTTTTCAAAACTTTCTCTGTCTGTATCGGAAGATAGTAAACTTAAACTTGAAGAAAATCTTCTCATCATCATTGAACCTGAATGTGATGATATTTCTTTTAAAGTCATCAAATACTTTACAAATTAAAAAGTTTTTATAGACTTTAACACTATATATTCAACCTATTACACTTTATTATGATATCTATTTTATTACATTCACCAGTAAGCAAATAATGTAATACTTATTATGTAATAACAAAAATATAACAATTACTATAGTGTTGTAGATAGTTATATCATATACAAAAACAATTCAGTGGCAATTACAACTCCATCTTCATCAAAATGTCGTCATATGAGTTCGAATTATGTAAAATGATCAAAACTTAAATGCCATACATTCAAAATTTAGATGCCATACGTTTAAAATCTAAACACCGTATAAGTTCAAATTAAGTAAAACAATAATCAAAACTCAAATGCCACTTAAATGCCACTCAAATGCTCCTCAAATGAAATACAATATAAACTCGGCGAATTCATTCAACGCCGTAACCCATTGCATAACCCCCGAGCACTCATCCACAAAAATAACACTTGGTAGGGAGATCTGCTCATATATTACTACTGCTCTATGGAGTTGAATGTGTCGTCTAGGTAACAAGGGGGTTATGAAGAAGAGATAAGAAGATGGGAAAAGCAGAGAGAGGGGAAAGGGTGCATAGAGGTGAAGGAATGACAGGGGAATCTCTAAAAGGCACGTGGCATCTGCTGAAATTTATTGCAAGTGCACAAAATTATTGCTGTAACAATGCTTTGTAATGTTGTCAGGAGCCAAGAATTGATACATGTAAAAACTGCCAATTAACATAATATTGTATTTTATTCACCTGAAAGTTTTAACTATAAACTTGTAAACTGGAGATATTGTAGTAGAATGGTGGGTTACTCCTTGGGTACAATTAAATAGGGATGTGCAGGTATTAATACCTGCTTGCACTGTCATTCTGTTATTCTCAATTGACTGATTGGTGCTAGACGGGTATGAATGAGCCCCTGCCACAACAACAGTGTACACAGATTCCACTAAATGATGGTTATTACAAGGCTTAGCACCGGCCCTGTATTCTCCAACTAGAACTCATTCATATATTAACTAATTGCTGCCAGGAAGCACCAAACTGGAAGAGCACTTCTCAAAGATAGACACCACCCAAAAACCAAGTGAATGTTGTACAAACGCTGTCTGGATGTTGGTGAAGGTCCCCTGAACGTTTTGTACAGAACGTTTATTTCACAATTTTTTGTAGACACCCTTGAAAGTTATTTGACCATTGTTCCCAATGTTATGGACAAACATTTACACATTGTTTGTATAGCGATATTCCAAAATGATGTATTATTGCTGCCTGGATGTCAATCAACATTCTCTAAAGATTGTGTGCAAAACGTTTATTTCACAACTTTCTGTAGACACCCTCAAACCTTAATACTGTGAGAGACTTACATAAGATAGCCACCCCCCCTTCTTATTTTCCCCCCCCACACGCCCCCCCCCCCCTCCAACCCTTGCTGTCCACTGGACAGCTAGATATAACCCCCGACCCCTTCCCCTTCTTCCTAGATGCGAATTGTCCCACGAAAATGGATACCAAGGACCCAGACCCTGTATAGAACCTGTATAAGATCTATACATCATATAGAACCTACCCCGGGTCTACCCTGGGTCAGCTACCCCGGGCCTGGGTCAAAAGAAAATGGAAGAGATAGCCTGGGACCTATGGAACTCAATGCCCTAATCAGAAAGTGAATAGGAAGAATACAACGACCAGGAGAGCAAGCTAAGTGCTGGATGCCCTAATAAGGAGTGGAAAAGTACCTGCATGCCCGAATAAGGAGTGGAAAATACCCAAGCTGAAGAAAAGAGCAGCAAAAAGTGCCCAACAAAAAGTACCATGTGCTCAGGACTGTGATTGGTTAATCTTGTAAACAAACTTGTATTCCACACTATGATTGAATTACTTTTTCTCTTATGTTCTACGGTTGGCTCACCCAGATAAGGGGGTGAGCCTTCCCCCATTTATTTTATAAAAGGAGCCTTGTTGTGTGTTGTAGAGCAGAAGTCTAGTGGATTGTGTGTAGATACCCTTATATATTGCTAAATGGATTAAGTAAATAAATATTATTTGCAGAAACTCTGTCATTGTGTGTCTGGGTCTAGGACCCCGTCAGTTGATAAAGTCGATTCGAAGTGACTCCGAAATATATTTGAAGAAGTTGTTGGAGTGACCCCGTTGTGTCTGAGTAGATAGTACAAAACTACTGCAATACGACGTTGTCACAATGTTATCCACAAACAATTGTGCAATGCTGAGGTGACGGTATATCATAATGTTGCATCAACGCTGCCAGGATGTCAAATAATGTCCTCTGGATTTTGTATGCAGAACGTTTTTTTCATGACTATTGCAGACACCTTTCAATGTTGTTGCAATGTTACTCCCATTATCCTCCCAAAACATCCTACGAATGTTTTCACTAGTTGTCATTTGAAAATTTCCGCGAAACATTTATTGAACATGTTACCTAGATGTCGTGATAAAATGTTTACAAAACATTCACTGAAAATGTTACATTAATGTCATTATAAAATGTTAACAAAACGTTTATTGAAAAAGTTTCACTGATGAAGTTTTTACAAACATTCATTAGACATGTCTGTAACAAAGTTGTCACAGATTTTTCACAAAACATTCACCAAAGAAGGTTACACCAATGTTGTTATAAAATGTGTACAAAACGTTCATGAAATATGCTACAGCAATATTGTTATAGATTGCTTACAAAACATTCACCAAAGAAGGTTACACCAATGTTGTTATAAAATGTGTACAAAACGTTCATGAAACATGTTACAGCAATGTTGTTATAGATTGCTTACAAAATATTCACTAAAGATTACACCAATTTCGTTATAAACTTTTTGCAAAACGTTAATTAAAAATGTTACACCAATACCGTTTAAAAAATTATAGAAAACACTGCTGAAACAGATTTCACCAATTTGGTTTTAAACGGTTAAAAACCATTCATATAAACGTGTTGCCCCAATTTAGTCCTAAAATCTCTGCAACACTTCATAGAGCATGTTGTTTTTCATGAAAGTATAAAAATAAAACCCATAAAGCAACCAAAGAGAAAGTTGAACTCAAAAGTCGTCAGTTGGCATGAGTTGGAAGCAACATCAAGAAAGCAACCAGAGTTTGAACCTGTAATAAAAAAAATGTACAAAATGAGTAAAAAATAAATACAAAACACTTAATTAATTGTGAAATCTTATATTGAGCTTCAGGAATTTTGATACTAACAAAAACTTCGTTGTCATTGGTTAGCAAAGTTATGTTATCATCAACAGGAAAGACAATGTTACATCATGTTAGTTTATTGTATAGTTAGAGACCAGAATATTTAAACATTTTGTGTGAGTGAATAATACACAATTTATAATATACTTGAAGCCATTGTAAAATCAGGGCTGAAAGTCATCCCTAGCCTTTTGTTTTCATAAAATTGAGAGTTTTCCCCCATCTGAAATAAATACAGCGGCAAACAACTTCTAATCTCAAGCCAGCTGATGATGTTTGATTTGATTTATTAGGAGGTGATTGGAGGTCTAACAAACAGGTTGAAAAAACTCCCGGTTTTTCAAAATGCACCCACAATTACTGAATGAATTTTTGAGCTAGTTTTCGCAAATTTATAAATCGCTGAAAATTATTAGTAAGCGTTGGAAATAAATTCTAATTAATTAGGTATACTAAAGTGAATCAGCAAAACAATATGTCAGTGAGTAGATAAGACAATGGTGTTTCATCTGTAATTGTCAAAAACTATTAAAATGTTCGGGGGAATTCCCAAAGGTGCGCCAAAGTTATGTGACTTTTATGACTAGTTATTAGTAAGGAGAGCGCATTTCAGAAGTCTATTGACAGACAATCGGAGGCAAAATTGTATTGGCTGCTTGGAGAAAAAAGTTCTTTATGGTTGGTGGATTAGTTGCAAGGTTATTACCAAAACTGTAATTGAAAAATCTGTGTGGGGACAAATACATATATGGATACTTTAACTGCATCGCTTGATGATTATTGGTTGAACTGTGGTAGCTACATGATGTGCTGGTTGCAGGAAACTATTACTCTATAATGCACCAATACAAAAATGAGCCCACAAAAGCAAACATAAAATTACTTCACAACACATAGAAGAATGAGTTATTATTTGTGAATGGTGTTTTTGTTTCAGCTTTGTTTAAGTTTTTTGTTTCGCTGCTGGAAACACTGAACCTTTGGAGAATGCAAGTTTGTACAATAATATTTTGCTGGACCAGAAAATGATACTTGGATTTTTTGTGACAATAGGCGTTTTCGGTGTCTCAACGCGTTGGTTTGAGAAAGTTTGATCATTGCGTTTGTCCCTCGCATGATAACTTATAGGAGTAGGCGAGTGCGTACAATTTACAAATTTGCAAGAGTTGTCCTATTTTTTGTGTCATAAGTGATAAACATAACCCCGCAATCATAAGTTTGTTAGCCTAAATTCTTGGGTTTAAAAGTAGCTGTTCATTTCAAGATTTTTGTTGCCCTGACAACAACTGCATCATCTGCTATTTATACAGTGTTATCAAAACTCAGCAAACCACCAAGTACAAATTGTATTGTTATTGATAATGATGGTGATAAGAATAAAAAGGACAATGATGAATAATAATGACAGCAACAAGCAAAAACATGAATGATTAATTACTAATAATTAATAATGGTGTGCTGATTATTCACTGTTTTAAAATAATATATTTTATCAGATAAAGCTAATAAAAAATGGAATGAATGAAAGTTATGATACTTTTATTATTGGCAATAGTGATAGAATTAATAATAATGACAGTACTAAAAATAATAATTTATGACATTAATAATAAGTAATAATACATCCATTAAAAACAAGAAAAAATATCATAACTTTTGATAGCATGTTGCTGTTATAATGCCGCAAAAGGCCACAGTGCTGTAATTAGTGAGAAGACGACTCCTTTGGAAAACCAACGCGTTGACTTTCATAGGCGTTCGCCAGCCAACGTGCACAGTAAACTTGTTGACAAACGCAAAAATGAGCGTTGATGCACGTTGAAAAAAACTTGCCACAAAGAAGCTGATAATCCCTCGACAAAAAACTGCCGTTGAGGATTAAATGTAAACGTTGAGCACACCAAACACGCCTAATGTTCTTTGCTACAGCTTGGTTTGCTTTAGACCCAATACTGGAGCCAGAACTTATAAAAAACGTAAGATTGTTTGGTAGTGTTTCTGTTCATCACAACCAGTTTTCGCTGTATGAGTGCTTGTTACGTTTTTTGTTCAGTCAACTCACTTACACTATTGACTGAATAGTTCATGCTTTTACAGCAAAATGCTTCAAGATTTTCTAAAATGTACTAACTCTTTTTACATTAAGGACTGTCAGAGGGAAAGAGTGTGCTCATATTATTGTTGCTACCAAGTGTTTTGTCATGATGGCTCCAATTTTTGGGTAGTTTGGTGGTGAAATAGTGAGCAATTTATTAAACAGTTTCAAGTTTTCGGGCTGGTTGTTAGCGAGTTAATATTTGAAAATGAAATGATTCAACAACAAGTATAACCAATTGAACTTCAATTTTTGGTTATCGCTTCATAGAGTTATGGTGTTTTTTCTATAGATTCTTTAAGTTTTTCATTGACAGTTATAAGCTCGCAAAGTTATTCCATTAATTCAACTTTTAATGTACTATTGCATTGTAGCGGATTTTGACGTCCACTACCTTCCGCTAGGGGGTTGTGCTGGTAGATGCGCCACCTGTGCAGCCACAACAAGGCAGTCAGCCTCTGCAGACCTGACAGTTAACAGTCTACCTCAACCCAGAGGTGACACTGTACCGATTTGGCACAAACAAGGTGTTGTAAAGTCAGTGGCTGACTTTAACAACGGTAGCGAGGAGCCCTCGCCTCAAACATACACAGCTTAATAGTGTGTAAATAAACCATTTATTCATCACAGAATAACAGGTAATGCTGGCAATACCAGACAAGAGAACACACTCTTGCCATATCAGTAAGTGCAATGAGTGTCGCAAAACTTCTGTCTTTTATAGGCAGAGTTGAGGAAAATATCAGCCATGCACAGGAAACATGGAAGGAATTTATATGATATAAAGTAGCAATATGATACATGGTAAGTGGTATTGTCCAATAAGATAAGGTTAAACGAATTAAAGAGCACTGGCGCCCATAAGTGAGGGGCAGAGTCCATAGTTAACTTGGCCAGTGATTGGTAGATATAATCCTTGAGAGTTATTTGGCCTTGGGTCCACTCTCCTCTACATATAAGGGTAGATATCTTCGGGAGGTGGCATCTGTAGGCTCTTAGGCTAGGTTTCATCATTCTGGCTAAGGCGGCCATCTTTTTGTCAACCCGTGATAGCTACCCAGGGTCGGTGTAGTGAATGATCAGTGCCGAAGTGCTTAATTATTAACAATAGTTGCTTATAAAAGCAATATAATTGCTGTAACGGATGTCGGCCTTTGTCTGCTATAATCAAGGGAGGCATGCCTGTGGTAGCCACCAGCATGGGGACCTATGTGCAGTGGTGGTCAATGTATGTTGTCAGTAAAATCCGCCACAGTATCTAGTTTTAATTTTGAAACTTTCAACAAAAATTTTTGTCTTATTTTGATTGACTAAGATAAGCTGCTAATAGTCTAACCAATGATTACCATTTGCTATAAAAACTACGAAAAAAACTTAAAGTTTGGACAGTTTGGGTTACTTCTGCAATAAATTTCTAGCTGGTGTCTTTGTAGAAATACTGCTCAGATAGCCTGTTGGTTATGATTTCTTGATTCTCCGTGCTTGTAGTTACATTTCTACTCAGTAGCTTGGCACCATTTCTGCTTATTCACAAATGTATGTTCAGCAGACAAGTTTCTCAATAAAGCACATTCTCATTATTCAGCTGATCCAGGAGTACTGTTATAGTTTTCTACTAGCTACTAAGAGATACAACCTTCCCTTTTTCCCACTTTGTTAGTTTGACCCGCTTCGTTACTAACTCAGCAGCAACTGCCAAGCAGCTCCTCATTGCTAAGTGCTATATTAAGGCTGAGACCAAACAACATAGGTGTGCTCATGTATGAATCACTACCAAAGCAATTACTGTGGTGGGTTCTGGCCTGGTGCTACAGAATCCCAATAATATCGATTACTCTTCCTCTCTCCAGAAGAGACATCGCCGGTATAGCTTGTGTCACTTGTCCAATTGAATTTAACAACTAGCAAGGAGAGCACGCAGTTCAGACAAACTAATCTGGTTGCTGTGAAACAAATAAATTTATTTTATTCTATACTGTTCTAGTCCGCTAGAGTGGACTGGCAAGAGGAGCTAGGCATTTTCGGATCGCGAACGTTCATGCTAACACTGGCAAATTTTTCATTTTTTGACAAGTACAAAACCTGATTTTTGAAACTCTGTGAAGAACGGTGGTTTTACTGTTCAGGGGGTTGTCCACCCTATGACATTCTTGATTCGAATACGTACAGTAGATAATAGATAGATGATAGATATTATTTGCATAATACGAGCCGTTTTACGACAGCTACCATTTTGCTTAGATGCAACATTTACATTTTTATTATTACGAATGGTAATAAAAATTATTTTTTATTTATTTAAGTATTGTTATTGCTTATTTTTATAATAATTATTCATCACTGTTATCTTCTGTTGTTAGTTAGTAAATAGATAGAACACAATGGTGATTTTTAAATAATTGAAACTTGGCGTCCTCTGGGGGCAGCCATCTTTTCCTTTGTTTCCGGATATTTGCGACTAGTTGACAACAAAAAAACACAACTCCTGATATAGAAATTTGCGTTTTTGAACGTTCAACTTACAGAAATTATGCCAGGAAGAACGATCAAAAGTGCATTCAGAACCACTTTCCCGTACCAATTTTTTTCAAGGCATGGACGTTCTTGATCCAAAAAGCTCTAGCCTTATTATAGGCTGCAGCACAGGAGGCTAGCATTTCCATAAGCCGGTCGTGTGTTATGACCTCGAATGACAACCAATTAAATGCATGGTAAATGAAAATACAGGGTTTAATATAGTAACAAATAAGATGAAAATGGCAAATAGTTAAGTAGGACATCCACCAATAAAAAATGGGTGGAGGTAATAGGTTGAATGTCCGCTGATATATGCTCCAATCTCCTGGTAAGTCCTAGGGATAAGTTACAACTTGGCATCCTTCCTTGTTGTCTTTCGGAGGTAGATTGGTCGCAAACTTGGCCTTCTGTAGCTCCATGACTATTTTTGAGTTCTTAGGCTAAACCAATATTTTTACCCTGGCTAGTAAGAAGAAAATATTGAAATGAGTACTCTCAATGTAATTGTATAATACATCTCACATTACAATATCATCGAAGTGTTTAATGTGTGTTTTACCACGTTATGGTATGCAGATTGACCGACTCTGACTACTGCATTATAATGTACAAGACTGAGCATTGGTCAGCACCGGCCCTGTAAAGGTCAGCACCGGCCCTGTAAAGGTCACCACTGGCCCAGTAAAGATTACTACCAGACCTGTCATGTTTGCAAGACAGGAAAGACAGCACCGCTTGCTCTACTGCTTGCAACAGGGACCACCAGTCGCCTGTTTCTCATGTCAAATCAACACTAAAGGGGTGTCTCTGGCCCAAAGAGACAGCCTTTAGTAAATAAGGGCCTGTGAAGGTCAGCACTAACAAGTTCGGTTCATAAAAATCTACTACATCACTTGAAATAGTTATAATAAATTTTATTGAAGCCATCTCTGGGAATGTTTTTAGCACTTCCGTTTGTCTTTTTCTAATGCAGTTACTCGATGAAGCGTAAATGAAAAAATTCACAACGTTCACCAGCAGCAACTATTTATTAGCTAAAGATGATTTAAATTAGTGACCACCTATTTAAGACAAAATTGATTGGGACTAGGCATGCTATAAAACTGTCATTTATTGGTGATAGGACCACTCAGGACCAGCTGAATGTAACGTAATTGGTGATTGGACCACTTAAGACCAGCTGTATGTAACGTAATTGGTGATTGGACCACTTAAGACCAGCTGTATGTAACGTAATTGGTGATTGGACCACTTAGACCAGCTGAATGTAATGTAATTAGTGATGTGACCACTTAGGACCAGCTGAATGTAAAGCAGTTGGTGATAGGACAACTTATACGAGCTGAATGTAACAATGTAATGGCCGACCTAACTGGCTTAAATAACCGGCCGACTGACTCTAAGATAGGTTTTATAATAAAAGCAATTTTTAGTTGATTATACTGGTGAACTACTTGAGTACGCAAAGTGAATCCTAGCAAAGATCTGGCTGTGTACCAATACTCAGTCTCGTACACTATAGCGCAGTAATCAGAGTCGGTCAATCAGCAAAAATCGACGACATAGTAAAACACACAGTAAATACCTCAATTATATTGTAATGTGAAAAGTCTTATCCAATTACATTGAGAGCACTCATTTCAATATTTTCTTAGTCTATTAGCAATCAGTTAGCTACACAATCTCTAGTCAAGATCCGATCTGTTTTTTTTTTAGTTTTATTGCCAATTGTTGTTAAAACGCTAACACAGCATAGTTGGAGTATCCCTACGATAGGGAGAAGGAGGGGGAGGGGGATTGAAGGAGCACAATCTTCAGTGAAACAGAGGAAGAAGAGATTTTAAAGTATGCTGGTAGGAAAGATTCGGTAACATCATGACTGTACCTGTTTTTTTTTGTAGATTATGGCTGTTGTTGGTGTGTCTAATAGTCTCAGGGTTTGGTAACAGCTGGATCTATGTCCCTGGGCAAAACATCATGTTTGATATAGAGTATGTTTTGTGTTTCTTACTGTTATCGCTTGATGACTAAAAACTACTTGCAAGCTTTGAAATAGTTAAAGGCTGCGTTACCAACAAGGGTTTGTTATTGTAGAAGGTTAAAGTTAGTACATGAAGGAGACTCAGTACGGGCCAGAGCTTTTATATCTGATAGTTGGAATGCTTGCTATGCATCTAGGTAGATTAGTTTATATTATCTCATCAGTTACAAAATAAAACGAGTAAGTTTTCTTTCAGGTTCTGATGATTTCAAAAACTGAAATCAAATTTTTGTTCGAGCATTTGTGACAATTTTTGGTGTTTGTTAATGTCCAATTGCATCGCAGTATAGTCAACTTATTAATGATTACAAATAAAGACAATTCCCAATATTAAGAGCAAAAATCAACTTTTCTGAACTATTTATTATTTAAGTAGTCTGTGTTTATAATTATTTAAAAACTCGTGTTCTAGTTTGAATACTTTTTATTTAGTCTTCTATTGCATGCCAACTGCAGATCTCAACCAATGTCGTAGAATTTGTCTGGGGATAGTAATTTCTGGAGTGATACAAGAAGCCACAAACTGGTCCTGGGTGACAACATTTTATGCCTTTGGAGCTTTGCTTTTAATATTGCTGGCAGCCATTGTGAAAATATCGGAAGTTGCTGGATGTTTTAAAAACAAAATTAAGAAGTAACATTAATGTATCTGCTGAGTCAATGAAAGCTGACTCATAAACTATACAAAATAATGTTATGTTTTACTTTGTTAAACTGTTCCTTCTCAATTTGTCTTTTCATTTCATTCATTAGCAACAACTAAGATTTCATTGCGTTGATTCTAGTTGTTGATTTTATCAACGATAATATAAGTCTTACTCAAATATATTTTTACAATAATAAGAAATTAGATTTAGTTTTTCTTGTTCTCACCTCCTTACATGATGGGGCAACTTCTCACCTTCTTGTACTGGCCAACTTTTCACATACAGCTATTCATTTAGCTTTGACTCGTCAAAAAACTCGTAAAATTTTAAAGCAATTGCAGTACACTGTAATTTTATTCTTGTAGAATACCTTTGATGTTTGCTGATAGACTACTAGTTTCAAACAAACTAACGGAATACAAAAACTGATGTATCTAAAACCGACTTTCATGCCAAGTATAAGAGACTGCTCCAAATGGCTGAAAGCTAATAACTGCAGTTGAAACATTTATTTGTATAACTTTGATTTTGTCTGTGTGAGTCATTAAATCTTCCCTTTGGAGTTGTTCCCTCTTAGTTCTAAAAAACTTTCAACAAAGCATTAATACCTGCTTTCACAACCGGTACTTTAAATAAATACATCAGGCACACATTGTTGGCTAGACTGTAAATAATCCCTGTTCATTTGCAAGGTTTGCAGATCAAAGTTACAGAAACCGATTACTTGATCGGGGTGGTACTTCCTGTCTAATAAAATAAGAAAATACTAAACAGTGAAAGTAATGGCTGTCACAACAGAACAGGCTGAAGTTCTCACTGTTTTTACAGTGACCCTTTCACTCAAGTTCGTTATTGACTTTTTAATTGGTATATTGTGTGAAACAAGTCTTGGATTGCAACTCAAAGCAAGCAATTTTCTTCCTAAGCTGATGTGTTTCAACGTTGTAATGCATTGTAAGAGATTTTTTTTTGTTGCCAGACATTATTCACGGGCAAGGGTTCAACTTACAAAAAGAGCAGACAACAAATGACAACACATACCTTCAAAAGTGCTTTTCATTGCAAAAAAAACTTACACATTGCATT
This sequence comes from Cryptosula pallasiana, assembly GCA_945261195.1. Classification (NCBI taxonomy): domain Eukaryota; kingdom Metazoa; phylum Bryozoa; class Gymnolaemata; order Cheilostomatida; family Cryptosulidae; genus Cryptosula; species Cryptosula pallasiana. The sequence continues at coordinate 27,802,449 of OX183131.1, read as the reverse complement.
TGATTACTAAGTACCATCAACTGTTGTGTAACTAAATTTTCAAAAGGAAGTTAACTGCTACTGGCTACACATCAACAGCCAATCTGAGGAATAGCAGTAGGAGTATTGTCAGTTGTGCGCAGTCAGTTAAGGTTGACACTAACTGCGTTGTAAGTGGTTGATTACTCAAGTTTATAGTGCTTACTGCATATGGCATATTGTGGTAGATTTCAGTGCACTCTAGTTGTAAACAGGTAGTTTACACTAGAAACCTTGCGAAGCAATGCGCTAGACTTCTGCCCACAGCATTTGGTTAATAGCTGTTGGGTAGGAAGTCATACTGTGCCGGTAGCATAGTAAGCAGGGCCGGTATTGACCCCTGCAGGGTCGGTAATGACCTCTACCGACCCGGTACAGCTGTACTGGGCCGGCACAAGATGGCCGCCTTAGACGAGGATCTGCAAAGACATCAGAGAACTTAGTCAAGGTCATAAACAGGAAGTGCTTACCCCTAAAATACCAAATTAGTGGACCTAATTCTACGTACAGCCTGGGAACCCTGTAGGAGCCGTCATTGGACAACTAGGAGAAAGGACTCCGCCTTTAGCCACTTGGCACCTCCCTGTATTAACTTGCATTGCATTGTGATTGGTTGTGTATTTATATAGTTAGCGTAATTGGTCTATTTACTTCCTGTGCATTGTCTCTTATATGTTTTGTGTTCATTAGCTCTCCTATAAAAGGAGAGCTCCCACTGTTACTCTGTGCATTCATTACAATGAGCCATAGCATGTATTATTATATTGCTAAACACCTAGAGGAATAACTACCCTCAGGACTGCTTTGTAATAAAGCCATTACCACAAACACTACTCGGTACTGTTTGTCTGAGCCATGGGCTCTTGCCTTACCGGGTAATTCGGTTGCCCTATACAGTTGGCACTGTCGGTCAGTACAGTGTCCCCTCTGGAGAGAGGTAGAATACTTGAGACTAGTGGATGTCCGTGGTAACAGACCGGAATCCATTACATTGGTGGCAGCGGTGAGATAAACGGTACCTTCCCACGCTGTGCTCTTTCACGCTACCCTCTGGCCCTGCGAATGCACTGCAGGCCAGCTACCACTGAAGAAGGAGAAGTGATCTACCGGGTGTAGATCTGGAGAGAGGAGGAGAAATTGATCTACCGAAGTGGTAGATCTGATGAAGCAATTGACACAAGATACTACCGGATTTCTCTGCAGGTTCGTTTGAGTGCGCTCCAAACTGCAGCAGCTATACCGGCACAGTATCCACTACTAAAGGCTGTCTGCATCAACCGTAGAGCTTGCTCCGTTTGCAGCAGTCCAGTACAGACGCTACCGTATCTTCTACAGGCTCGTAGAGTTCGCTCCGACCTGGACATAGAGATACCGGCACTGTGCGAAAAGAAGAGAGAGTCGTGTATCAGCTATACAGACTCAGCTACCAGAGGTTATTCAGCTTGGAGTGCTACTCAGCTGGTAACAGTGACCCCGGCACTGTATCCATTTACAGTGTCCAGACACTACTGTCTGTAGGCCCGTAGAGCTTCGCTCCGCCCTGCAGCAGTACAAGAAGTTTCGTAACGGTTGTTACAAGCAACGGAGTGCCAGATACTGCCACAGTATCCATTGAACCAACCCCTAGATCTGCTAGAGCCACTGGAAACACAGCTACCTACCCGGATCTAACCTATACCGGCCCGGGATCCAGTTGTACTGACCATTTCTTAGATTTGAGTTGAGATCACTCCTCTATCTGCAAAGAATGGCCACCCAGAGAGCACGCAGCGCTGGTGGAGCACCCGCTGGCAACCCAGAAGCTACAGCTATTGACAGATTGACCGAAGCATTGACGGCTATGATGAGGCCCAACCAAGACAATGCACCAGCTAGGCTAAAGGCTCCGAAGTTCGACGGTGAAGGAGACGTCGAGTACTTCATCAGTAGATTCGTTGAGGTAGCGGAAATGAATGAGTGGCCAGAGAACACGGCCATGTTGTACCTGAGAGATGCATTACGAGGTAAAGCATTGGACTGTGGAAAGCCTCCACAACTGCAGGGTATATTTGCTGCACTGCGAGCACGTTTTGGGCTAACACCCAGGGAAGCTATGTCCCGGCTGACCAGCCTACGCCGCCAACACAAGACGTCGCTCCAAGAGCATGCAAGTGAGGTAGAGGGCCTAGTGCGCGTTGCTTACGCAGATCTACCTCACCGACCCATGCAGAGGATGATGCTGGATATCTTCAGCACCACAGTTGGCAATGCTTACCTGCAAAGACACTTGTTGGCCATGCAACCCATTGACGTAGCCGAAGCAGTCAGGGCTGGCAACGAGTATATGCAGATAAAGACGCCGTTTGAAGAGCGCCAGGCTCATGTACGGATGTTGGAAGAGGATGCCGACGAGGAGGAAAAGGAATGGATGAGGACGGTTGCCAAGGGCCCGTCTCAACGTGTCTCCACCGCTACTGCCGTACAGCAGACACACCACACCCCTACACCTGCCATACCGGATCCTATGACAACAGTCATGGACAGCCTGTTGACAGAAGAGCTACGGTCGCTGAGAGCGGCCAGACAAGCAGCTCCCTCTCCACAGTTGGAGACGGCACCTGCAACGCGCTGTTGGGGCTGCGGGCAACCAGGCCACATGATGGGCACCTGTCCCCAAACTCAACGCGCAGTTCACTTTGCAAATAACCCCAGACAGACGGGAAACGGCCGGCGCCCGCAGTAGCGCCACCGGCAGCTGACTGTAGCTGGGCAAGCCGGACCACACCCACAACCCCTTATAGTCCTGGAACTCTAGGAGAGAGTGGACAACCTCCCCAGATACAACCGACAGCAACCAACCACCGCTGGACAAGCCAAACAACTCCTGATGCCCCGTACAGTCCTGGAACTCTGAAGAAGAGTGGACAACCCCCCAAGAGAGCATCAACACCCGCTGACTGCAGCTGGACAACTCCTGACACCCCGTACAGCCCTGGAACTCTGAAGAAGAGTGGACAACCCCCCAAGAGAGCACAGACGCCTGCTGAGGACAGCCGGACAGCTCGACAAGCCCCCATTAGTCCTGTAACTCTGAAGAAGAGTGGACAACCCCCCAGGAGAACACAGACTGACAGTAGCCGGAAAGCTCGCCAACCCCCTTACAGTCCTGGAACTCTGAAGAAGAGTGGACAACTCCCCAGGAGAACACAAATGGCAGCGCCACCGCTGCAGCGACCTTACCAGGCCAGCTACTTCCTGGCTGGAAGGTTAGCCGGTAGACCAGCCTCCCTGTTGATTGACACAGGCTGCACCACCAACTTGCTGTCGAAGCATCTGTATCAGCAGTTGCCACAGTCGGTGAAGGACGCGCTGCAACGCAGCGAGGCACATGGACTCATGGCTGACGGGTCTAAGATTCCATTTTACGGTACCCTGCAAGTAAACTTGCAGCTTCGAAAGCTGAGGACGAGCGTCAACTTCGTCATTAGTGACATCAATGAAGATGCCATAATTGGCATGCCGTTCCTCACCGTACACGAGTGTGCCCTACGGTTTCCAGACTCCCATGTCATCATTGACGGATATGTGCTACCTTGCACAGACAAGCACGGGCGGCCACTTAGTGACAGTGTCCGTCTAGCGCAAGCAGAGCTGACAGAGGACCCCCCTTACACCCCTGAAGAAGAGGCGGTACCCGTACAACCACCCGCTGTAGAGAGAACTACAGGCGAAAGGTACCAGGCTGTGGAGAGCCCACCGTCACAAGCAGATGGCAAAAAGTTTGAACCGGATCGGGCAACAACTGTAGGCGCTAGAGGCGAAACAGTGTTCTCCCCCCCGTTGGCTACGCCCCTGCGCAGGGGAGAAGGGAGCCCTGCTGCTGGAGAGAGGCAGCTGCCCTTCAACCATCAACCCTCTGTTAAAAGATGCAGAGCTGAAGCAAGCAAGCACCACACAGAGGCAGGCTATGAGAGCGCTCAACTGTGTCTATACGGGAATTCCCACCACCCGCCTAGTGGAAAGGCAAGAAAAGCGGTAAACAGACCCAAAAAGACTGCCAGGGAGGTGCGGACCACATCACGCTTGGTTTCAAAAGAGTCCCCAGGAGCTCCCCGACAACCTCCAGTGAACGGAATCACTGTAGCAGACCGTCGGAAGAAGTTGGAGAAGTGGCCAAAAACCCCCAGTACCCAAACACTTCCTGTGGAGCCAGACAGAATGACTCAGAGTTGTGAACAACACTGCAGCTCCAAGAAGCCACTCATACCCGCGAAAGTCATCAAAGGAGCAACACTCACTTACAAGATGTCCAACCATTGTCTAGAACTGAGCGAAGCAGAGGATTTACTGCTGGACTTGGAGGACTATCCACCTACCCGGTTAGAGAAGGAGATGGAGACTATGCCCACAGCAGAGCTGTACACAAAGCCAGGGAAAGCTGAGGAGAAGGAGGAGGAGATCCAGCTAGCTAAGAAAGGAACAGAGGGTGAGCAATTAAATGCGGCATTTTCAAAATGGTTGTTTGAAAGCTGCACGCCACGAGATCCGTTAGCACTACGGAGTGGCAGCCCGCCTAGCTATGCTAAACCTATACCTCTAGACTTACCATGCGCTGGTGACAGTAGAGTATGCGCTCTCCCACGAGTTGGGACTGCTGACACCCTTAGAAGGGCAGTAGATAAAAAAGAGCGGGAGATCAAGTGCCCACCACTTGATGCTGCCTGCCTGCCGGCCCGGGATGACTCCCTACCGGCCCGGAGCACCTCTATACCGGCCCGGGGCAACCCTATGCCGGCCCGGGGTCCTCCAGAGATTCAGTCAGGGGAGACTGAGAGGCTACAAGGCATTGCTTACCCTTGTAGAGCCTACCGAAGGAGAAAGCCTGTGGTGGCAGCTAAGGGTGAACGTCCCACGACGTCTTCACCACCAACCTTAGTGCCACACAGCACAGTGCACCACACCCCGGCACGGGATGTTACTTGCACCCCCACGGTACAGTGGGAAGAGGAGAAGAAGCGCTGGCTTTCCTTAAATAAGGAACGGCGGTCTCCTAGAAACAAAATACGGAAGGTTCTGACGGCGCTAGAACTTCCAGGACCACTGCTCTCACCCATACATGACACTATGGTAGAGCAAGCCCCGCTGCAATACAGGCAGCCAATCAACACGTTGCATAAAAGTTATCATGCACCTTGTGTTGTAGACTCACGCTCCCAGGTGGACGTGAAGCCGAGGCTCACCATAAGGTTGGTGCAAGCACCAAGCCCTACTGCAGAGGAGAAGGCAGAGGAGACTGAGAAGAAGGTGCCAGACCCAGTTACACCTACGTTGGACGACGAGCCAACCACCTCGTGGAAGGAGGATGGAAGACGGAACCCCACAAGATGGCGCATGCTGCGCTGGGTCACCTCGGAGACAGAGGAGCGGGTGGAACACCTGTTGCAGGAGGCTGTGGACTACACGTGCACCAAGTGTAACTACCAGGCCAGGAACATGAGGCAGCTCAGGGTACACACGCTGCAGCACTATCTAAGACATTACTGTCGGTGCCACTACGCAAGCGAGAGCCGCGACGCGGTGTACTCCCATCAAAGCAAGTTTGATGCGCCAGGAAATGCTATGCACTACCAGAAGACGGGGATCATATACACGGTTGATCGCCCTAGCTACTCCCGTTTCTGTGAGTTTGTTAGATGGAGCAATGCATCTAAGTTCAGGCGATGCCAGCCCACACACCAAGGGGAACCAACTCCCAAGGTGCCTGTGAAGAAGCGACTGGGCTCTCCAGTACAAAGGGAAGCGCCTAAGAGGAAAGATGAGAAGAGAGGCAAGTTCACGCCAACTCTTACCGGGTATAGAATACCCAAACGGACAGCTAGTCCACCTAGTGCAACTTGCCCACCGGAGCCAGAAGTCGCCAGCACTGAGCCAGGAGAGGTGGACGTGCCCAGACCGTCACTTCATTTCCTACAACACAGTGACCGTCTAGCCACACAGATAGAGGATCACGTCACTACTCTGGAGAAGCAGCTGGGAGAGCTGCGGAGGCTGCTGATAAGCCAGACTCTGTCGGAGGGACAGACGACTGTGGCTAAAGCCGAAGCGCGGCCTGTCACTACAGAGGTTGAGCGGTTGCGCCAGCAAGCCACCAGCCTGAGGGGCGCTCTCTACTAAACGAGACGCCGGACACTGTATATATGCTATTAAATATATACTCTTGTTCTGTTATATATACCTGTTATACAATCAAATATATAACCTGGGTACAAATGTTACCCCCCACACATATCTGCTCTTGATATTTTATTATTAAAGCCAGGCTATGACTTTAATGGAGAGAGGTATGTGGTAGATTTCAGTGCACTCTAGTTGTAAACAGGTAGTTTACACTAGAAACCTTGCGAAGCAATGCGCTAGACTTCTGCCCACAGCATTTGGTTAATAGCTGTTGGGTAGGAAGTCATACTGTGCCGGTAGCATAGTAAGCAGGGCCGGTATTGACCCCTGCAGGGTCGGTAATGACCTCTACCGACCCGGTACAGCTGTACTGGGCCGGCACAAGATGGCCGCCTTAGACGAGGATCTGCAAAGACATCAGAGAACTTAGTCAAGGTCATAAACAGGAAGTGCTTACCCCTAAAGTACCAAATTAGTGGACCTAATTCTACGTACAGCCTGGGAACCCTGTAGGAGCCGTCATTGGACAACTAGGAGAAAGGACTCCGCCTTTAGCCACTTGGCACCTCCCTGTATTAACTTGCATTGCATTGTGATTGGTTGTGTATTTATATAGTTAGCGTAATTGGTCTATTTACTTCCTGTGCATTGTCTCTTACATGTTTTGTGTTCATTAGCTCTCCTATAAAAGGAGAGCTCCCACTGTTACTCTGTGCATTCATTACAATGAGCCATAGCATGTATTATTATATTGCTAAACACCTAGAGGAATAATTACCCTCAGGACTGCTTTGTAATAAAGCCATTACCACAAACACTACTCGGTACTGTTTGTCTGAGCCATGGGCTCTTGCCTTACCGGGTAATTCGGTTGCCCTATACAGTTGGCACTGTCGGTCAGTACAGTGTCCCCTCTGGAGAGAGGTAGAATACTTGAGACTAGTGGATGTCCGTGGTAACAGACCGGAATCCATTACAATATGAGTTAATAGTGGATGGTACTCTTTATACATTTATTGTCTATTACACACACAAGATGAATACAAATATAGTTAATGCAAGATGATTGGTTAATGATAAAAGACTATGATTGGATAGCACTGTGTACAATAATACATGCACATGGCCTACTGTAACCAGTTACAATGTATTCCTGAGCAAAATACAGTATAAGATATCATATACAGTGTACTCCTGATATATCGAATCCTGTTATATCGAAAATCCGGGTATATCAAACAAACTGCATCAGTCCCAGCTGAATGCATTGTAATTACCTACTCCTATATCGAATGATTTCTTACATATCGAACAAAAAAAATCCTAATCTGGCATGAGCCCAAGTAAAAAGTGTCCTACTGCGACCAAAGCATGCGATAGTAGACAATAAAATTGCAGTATTAAACACTCTGAATAGTTTTCATGGGGGCTGCCATCTTGAAATATCAATGTCAAGGTCTATCATTCCAATTAAACACTCTGTCTCGGTGGTAAAGTTCCGGTAGGTCGACCCCATATTATTATTGTTGTGATACTGACAATAACTGGTCCTTATTGTAGCTAGAGAGCATGCCCAGGCTATCCTTATTTAGTCTGCACCTGTTGTTGTTGACTTTATTCAAAATGTGGGGAGAGACATATATATCTATCTATAACATTACTATTGTCACTGTGTGAATTGAGAGCAATAATCAAGTAAGGAGTCAGGGAAACTTCAAGCTCAAGAAGAAGTACACTACTTACTACTGCTACTAATTTTAACTAGAATACTAAAACAAATAATTAATTGATACACACACTCACTCACTGCTTATTATTATTTATTATTATTATTACTACTTCTTAAAAATTTATTATTTATTATCCTATTAATAATGATTATAATGCTGTTATTTTTTTAGAGACCCATTATTTATTATTGTTATAACAAATGATGATTTTGTTAATAATTATTAATAATAATGTACAGGAATTTGGGGGGGTAGTGGTAGCTGCACCTGTACAGCGGCCCACTTCCAGTGCGTGTATAGTAGCAGTATTGCAAGTGCTCCTCAGCTAGCTCCAAGGTCGGCAGACTACTCTGTTTGAGCAAGATTTGCAGCGTTGTAAGTCCGAAGACTGTACACAGTGAGGAGTTGTCTTAACTACCTTACTTTCCGCTGAGGTCTTGTTCGGGCAGAATAGCTACACTGGGTCGAATCGACAGGTTGAACAATCGTTCCAGTATCACACTCCCGAAGGTGGTGTGCAGTGTAAGTCTCGTAGACTGACCACTTTCTACTGTCTATTGCCCTTGCTGTCGATCGACTTGTCCAAGTTGCTGCCAATTAATTATTTGCTAAGTGCTTATGCTTTGTTTGCTTGCTTGTGTGCTTGTCTTTGTGCATGCATCTAGTAACTTGTTCTTTATGTCTTGTGTAGAGAGAATCATGAAGAAGTGAGAGTGCAAGGTTAACTCTGATTTTATTATGTGATTGCAACAGTATAAGTACACAGAAGGCGGGTATGCTATAGGCAGCAGTAAAAACAGTACAATAGGTAGCTCCGCCTTGTGGCCTAATTGGCCCATAGACAAAGGGAGGCGGTATGAAAAGGTTAAAAGGTTAACAAAGAGGCTGTCTCTTGTCAGGCTTGGCTGCACGGCAGCACATGTTGTAAATAAGCAAAGTAAACAAAGTAAAAATATAATAGTTGGATAAATGAAGGTAAATACGATATAATTAGAGTTCGGAATGATATGCAATTAGACATGGGTAGGGTTCGGTAAGATAGGTATAATTGTTAGGGTCGACTGTTCTGAGGTGCAATTTCCCAACAATAATAACAATGACAACATCATCAACAACAATAAATAATATCATAAATAAATTAAATAATAAGTAACAGGTAGTAGCTGTTACGTTTGTTGTCATAGGTGGTTAGAAGTAATGAAACCAACTTAGTCTAACAGTAACTTAACTAACACAATAATATACAACAACATGTGCTACTACTACCTACATCATCATTGCATAATTGTTGTAATTCTCAGTTTCAACACCATTAATTATTTAATTAATTAATAATTACTAAAAACCACAATCACAAAAGACAAAATGCTTAATATCCGAGCTTAAATACATGTAATAGTGACTTATTATGTGTACATAAAAAAGTCCGACGGTCATGATTTTATATATCAAACATCTCATATATCAAACAAAATTTTATGGTCCCCTCGGGTTTGATATATCAGGAGTACACTGTATATTGCTGCATTTTGTTAGCTTTCTCACTGAATAAGTTGAACATATACTACTTTCTAGAAAGTCATTAGCTTAATTGTAGTGGATCGTGCCAGTAGGCTCCTACTACTGTCCACTAACAACCACCTGTCCGCTGTGCAGGGCTTGCGGAACAGCAAAACAATACCTCTCTTCCAGAGGTAACGCAGAGCTGGTCAGACCTGCTGGCTGCAACGTAAAAGTTGATCACACCTTCACAACTAGTGCGCCGGTAGCTCAGACAAACTAGGTATAGTTTAAGTTATAAACACATTTTTTCGTTCACATTTCCATGCTCTAGGGAGGCAAACGCCTAGAGTAGTTAACTGCATTGGCAGTGAGTGATAAGTGGCATAGAGTACATAACAATCGAGCACTTTATAGGCTGGTGGCAGGAAGTACACTGCATTATGCTAAGCTATCCAATAAAACATGACGGGAATAAACCAGCGAATAGGAATAATAATACATACAATGGTACACAATGTTAAAGAGACATGGTGCCTAATGGCTAAGGAATAATGCTATAATACATTTCTCAGGCTTTGACAGCCTCGGGTCCAAGATATGTAATATATAGAGGTAGATAGGTCCTAGATCAGCCCTCTGGAAGCATCTTGGCTACTTTTGGAACTCCAACTCTAGTGGCCGTCTTGTTGCCAGCCCGGTATGTCAATGCAGGGTCGGTAAAAGTGATTCCTGGGTCATTAAAGGTCATTGCAGGGTCAGTAAAATATCTGCAGGGCCGGTATTATATCTGCAGGGCCGATAAGGCATCTTTTTTCTGCTTCTAAAGTGATAACTCTTTGTGTCATCACTTTAGGAGATCCATCTGACTAATTATCTTAGTCAGAGTCACCTCTGGAATAATATAAGTGCTCAGGGCATGTGTGCTGCTAAAATCCACCAGAGTACCAAAATGTGTTGGTGGGAGTTGTTTTATTAGTGAGAAGGTAACTTCATTAATAATCCTTGAATTTAGTCGCAAGTATCTGCAAACTACTGACATACTATCTAACTACTAGAAGACCTACTTATGTATTCTGTACATTCTGTGGCCTTACCTACTGTAACTAAACAGCTACTCCAAGTTGCTGTGTAGTGTATCTGTTGTCCCAAAGCTGTTCTATATTTTGCATTCGATCATATTGCTCAATGTAACAGAGATAGATAAAAACTGAGGAGTTGTTTGCTCTCTATGTCAGGTGAGGACAACTTGATGATAGGTTTTCAAAATGACAACCGTACAAAGAAAAGACATTCCATTGCTTATTAGCATTGTTCAGAGTTGTCTACTCATTAGTTATAGGTTTTCATGAACCGTTTATTGTATGAGTTGACAACAACTGTTGAAGCTGCATTAATCACATCTGTAACTACTACAAATGCCTCAAGCATAGAGAGGTATTTGGTAGAAAGTAGACAAAGCAGGATTTGTTTAATAAAAAACTGGATAAGCAGCGTAAAGCTTTCATTAGAAGCAGACGTTTGAAAACATCATTTGCATTACTGGTTTTTTGACAAAGGAAACCCAGCCCATTTCCAGATTAAATTCTTCAAACAGTCGCTTTCTTAAAAATAAATAAAAATTTTACACAATTTTTATCATTTGGGCTTTCTTACCCAACTAGAAGAATATGGCAGTTTTAGTCTTTCTATTTTTGTCCATATGAAACTTATATTTGGCTATCAAAAGTACATTTATTTTAAAAAATTCCAGGACTTTTGCATCTCATCAAGATGAAATAAACTTTTGCAATAAAGTTTAATTAAAAGAACTTTAGAATCTTACAACAGAAACTTTATAGACTAGTAACTAAGAAGGTGATGTGTAGGTAGTGATGGTGTATGTGTGAACTACTGCATCCCATGAATGAGTAATATCCGGTAGATTTGGCTAGTAAGTTTTTAATGAACGATGTAGAGAAGATACACCTTGTCAATGTTTGCATCTTGTTGCATAACTTACCTGTTACCTATATGCCACAATCTTATCTTATATGATGCAGCTAATTACTTGTACCTGCAGTCTACCTTTATTGATGTAAACATTCCATTTATGTAAGTAACATCTTGGAACTCCAACAAAGAAAGTTTCCCAGTCCAATTGATTTTGTGAGCTAAAATGAGCTGCAGCCATTTATAGGCTATACTTCCTGCCCCTTTATCACAAGCACGTAGAGCTGATATTTCACACAGTTTGTTTACAGTATACTTGCTAATTAATGTCAACCGCTGAAGGCAAATCTTTACTTGACCTTTATTTATTACTTTTAAACAGAGCTTGCAAAGTAAATGTGTTTTTTTTGTGATGGCAAATATCTATATAATAATCCAATGACACATACCTGGAATATGTGGCATTCATTGCCAACAGGAAAAACAGGCAATGTTTTGGAATCTATTGGGTGTGCTGTTTCACCTATTTAATATTTATAAATGCAGTACTGTGTTGATGAAATCACCAAATGTGCATTACAAACACATAAACATACATAGACATAGCAGGTGTAACCATTCACCTCGGTGCTATTACCGTAAACTAATTAACAATTCACTGCATTACACCTGTCGTTCATGTAGTACAATAATTTTTAGTAAAGTTTAAACTGCTTACACACATGTGGTTATTCTGGTGGGAAATCTTGTGATAAGTATTAAGTGACAAGCAAAGTTTCGCAACAAAAATAATGAAACTACAATACAGATACCATAAAATTTAAACCCATTAGAAGTAGAGTATATTTTGTAATATGATGGACATAGATACATGGTGCGTCCATCGTTTTGCCCACACTGTACTCAGTGATCAGTTCTTTAGGTAGATTAGGAAGATATCTTCTTCCATTCTCCTAAACAAACACAGGGGACGCTATGAAAGCAGCGCTGGTAATATAACATTATCTGAGGCCAGACTTTTAATATCATATCTTGCCTAGTGGTGTAATACAAAATGGCACCAAACAAAGCACTCCAGCAATAATGAACCGGTAAAATAACAACTGTGAGTATACTGTCTAACAGTTGCTCAACTTAGACAAACAGCCCACAGACAGAACTGGAAAGGGTGACATATTTTATTGGCAGTGGATCTAGTGAAAACAACTGACATTCACACACAGCATCCTCAAAAACAATAAGAGTAAAGGTTCTGTTTCTTAGTGTTTTGAATTGAAGTACCTGGAGTTTCAGTGGTTGGCATCAACTCATTTTCTACATCAAAGATTTCCTTAGCTGAGTCTACAAAAGGAATGATTACTAGGTCATATCTGACTATTGTTAGTGTGCTGTGGAAGACTTTAGTAGCATTGTGTTGTCTTTGCCCCCATTTTTTACATGTTGTCTTGTTTTCTAACCAAAATATACAACCCAGTATAGGACCTGGGCCTCTCCAACCTGTCCTATGCTGACATCAGCCCCATATAGCTACTGTATAAGCCCAGTATACTAACCCAGGGTTCATTGTCTAATCTATAAGTGATAATAATAGTCCAGTATCCTGACCCAGTTACTCAGATCATGCCGGTAGACCAGGAGAATCAAAACCAGTCTAGAGTTGATGAGAAGTAAGTATTCACGGAGACAAGATGCCAGGCTGAGTAACTTTTCTTACTATATGTTGAAATCTAGCTTCCCCTTAACTGTGATTGGCTGTTATCATTACTTAGAGAGCTGGCTCATGTGGTTGTTGCTGCTTACTTTGTGTTGTCATATGTTATATTATTGGTGAATAGTAGATAATTTTCTTTGAGAGTATTCGCGACCTCCATTCGCCGAACACATTGCAATAAAAATAATCACACCGGCAGTAAATTTAATCAATAAATAATCCTTTTGTTCGGAACTCGTGGGGGTCAACAAAAAGTAGCTCACTGAATCAACGAGTATTTATTTATATTGTTCGTAGGTCGCGAATGAAACTGAACACTAAATGAATAATAATGAGCTAGTTGATTTTTTTCATTTTCATAGACCGGTTTTACATCCTTGAAAAAATAGTTCAAAATAATTGCAAGCGTTCGAAATTTACTAAACTGAAGGGCAGCTTGACAAACTATTCCAGTTTGTAGCAGTTCAAATTTTATTATTTCCATAACTATTTTGAAAATTGGGAGTTATCTTCTTTATGATTTGTTCGGTAAACTAAACATTTCATTGAATATTATGTTGTTCTAAACTAATGTTCCGTTGCTTACGCGACAGATTGAACTACGAACACCTATCATTTTTTGTATTTCGTTCCACGAACAGGTCGTGAATACTCTTTTTATGACTGGCTCATTCATAGAAAAATAGATTAGCATCCTTTTATGTCTCCAGTAAAAGGAGCTGCAATGCTACAAAGAAGTAGAAGTCATCTGGATTGTATTGCTGCTATTGTACCATTCCTCTAATGTTATATTGATAAATAGAGTGCGGTTAATGGATTCTTTATCTTATACAGTGATTGTAGTCTGTCTGAGTCTAGAGCTCTACCTTAGTTGGTAATGCCTGTGTTTGGAGTGTACCCCATACAGAGTGGATTTCGGGAAAGTTGATCGAGTACACTCCACGGTAGTGAAATGGGCTGAACCCTTGAGATGGGGGAGGAACAAACACAAGGAGTGTTTAGTTGTTGCCGGTAGCGTTGTGTCCTTAGTAGGTGCAAACATCTACTACAGTATTACTTTTTCTGATAAAGAGCATTTCCTTCCAATTAAATAAACACCTAATGAGTAAATTAGGCTAATCTAAGAATACCATTACTATGGATAATCCTACGGTCTAATTAGAATAGTGCTTCTGACCCATTCGCATTAAATATATTGCGGGAAATATTATTTATTTGATTTATTGTATTGATCAATACCGCCGGCAAGCACTACTAGTAAAAACACGAGCTAAGAATGTGTTTTTCAAACTACTTAGGTTATATGCTGTTTGGTTTTAATTAAATGGTGTTGAGATGGATGGCTGGAAAGATTTTGATTGTTTGTCTGTGGAAATTTTCTATAGACAACTAAAACTTCTTCCAGTTTGCTTCTTGCTGCCAGGCTCGCAGTTTTGCCGAGAGTTCTAGAGTCCCCACATAATCCCCATAGAGTACCCACAGGGTCCCCACAGAGTCCCCGCGGAGGCTCCACAGAGTCCCTAAAGAACCCCACAGAGTTCTCACGCAGTGCCCATGAAGTACCATAGGGTGCCCACAGAGTCTCAACAGGTAATTCACTTGAAAATTGTTTTGCTGACGGGGGGGGGGGGAGTGGCATCATCGTCCATTGCGCTAGCTAGGCTGCCATGATCAATGTGTTTGATTAACTGACTAGACATTAAGTGCTATACTGGCAGCACTTATGACTGGTTACTGATGCAGATGGAAAGTAGATCATATCTGACTATTACAAAATTAGTGTATCCCTGAATGACGCTTCAAGTAGAAACAAAAATGCGTACTCTGGTATGCTAATTAGAACTAATATAACCAATCAGCAGTCTGTCAGTGACTAACAGGCTGGATACTTCCACTTCAGTAGTTTGTATTTCAGTGAGAATTTTAGATCAGATGTTTTAACTTTAAAATCACAAATTGATTAATCTTCCTGACTGAATATAAACATGATTCGTCATTTTTAATCCAAAGTCTTCAACTACACTCGCGATGAAAAAGATTTCTCAGGCTACTAGCAAGTTTTTTAGTGTGTAAACGTAACTAGCTGTGCTAACAATCATATACATCTGAATGGTTGATTAGAAAAACAAGGTATGTGTGGACACTCCTGTTTAACCATTACCACTTGTTAGAGAAGTCTGATGTACTTGGCAACTTCTACTATATATTCTACCATTTCCTCAAGTGGCAATGTCATTATGTACAAGACAACAGATCTGAATACATACCAGGACTTATGTGATTGGTCAGTATCAGTAACATGATAAAAACATAGTGACTGAAGGCAGCCATTAAAGCATGCTGAGTCTGAGAAGTAAACTTACTCATGTGATGACTTATCATAGTCTATAAATAACTAAATGCTGTGCTTTTACTTATTGTTGGCAGCTCAAGTAAACAGCTGTTAATATATCCACTCACTGTTGGGGAATTTCCCCACAGACTTATCTTTAACAAGAAGAAAGCAGATTCATATCAGTTTCTATACATTCCTGTTATGTTAGCTAGATGGGGAAGTTCCCTACAGAGTCTTTTTAACTAGGGAAAAAGTTGCTATATTGATTTCCATACACGCATGTGATGTAGTGATCATAATGTAAACTTTGTTTTGTATCAACAGCCCTAGACTTTTTTTATCAATATCGAGACAAATCTCTCAAAATTTGAGTTACATGTTGAAAGAAAAGATAAAGTGGCAAATGGTTTGAATGTTTGTACTCACACTGGACTTTAGAAGATAAAAACAGTTTAATGTTTACCAGCCATTATTTTGCATCTCCAACTGAACTACTAAATGTAAGCAAGAGCTTCACTGGTTCCTTACTACTACTATGTCTGTCTCAGATGTACGCTGATTGATGTTTACCAAGATTCTTAGATGACTTACATTAAAATTCCCTTATATAGCAAACTAATCTCAGCATACACTGAATATATGAAAATATACTCCAATCATTTTGTAACAAACATGTCCCAACAAGCAGTCTTGGTCATTGACACAAATCTTAGAATTGAAGTTTGGATTTAGGGATTATTATAAATTTTGTAAAAATTTGAAACCAAATAAGCTTTTTAGGCTGGCCATAAACCAATAAATAAAAATTGCAATTGATTTTTCAAAGGAAGAAATTTGCTAATGACCAATTGAGAGCTGAGCACTGCAACAGAGTTTTACTTGGTCTTTTTGCGTTTTAGGAAAAAGTTTAAAACAAGTTGTCTTGTTATAACAACATCATTATTTTATTGTTGGGTTGCTGCAGTACATTAAAGGAGAAAAATATTCTGGTTAAAATAATTTGACATAACATACATGTACTTACTCTGGTAAGGCTGACTCAAAGCTTCCATGTTAGGAGTAAACCATTGTTTCTTCACTTTCTGTCTTTGAAGTAGGATTATGAAAATAACAACAAACAAGGTTGTCATAGCAACAACAACTAATACCAAATATGGTATTGATAGCTTGTAAGCTTCTGCCTGAGTTGTTGGTGGAACAGTTGTTAGGTTTGGAGTGCTTAGACTTTGGCGGAAGTTGTTTGAGATGGCTTTAGCTTCTGAATGCCTCAGATCTCCTGGCTGGCAGTATTTTTTCAAATATGCTAAAACAGATACGGCTGTGCTCGATTGTTTTCTAAATTAAAGTGTGTATTACTTAAAGTTGTGACAATAGTTTTTGTTACAGAGCAAAACAAGGATTAAAGATATCTGCCAAAACCTTTGGAGCAGTTGGTAATTTTGAACATTCTGTTGATACAACAAAGCCTTGTTAGTTAATTTAATAGAATAAATAGAAGCATAAACGAGTTATAAAATTTAAAATACCCAGTAAGGTTTTAAATATTAAACAGCTGCAAGCACCAACCTGGGCAGTAAGATCTGCATCTCTCCTCATCAATAGACCACATCTCTACACCATCACAGATATCATTACAAGGTCTGTACTGTTCAAAGTGTACCAGATAGTAACAACCATCAGTTAGACTTTTTTCTGTCTCACAATCTGTGTAGGTGTATGTGGTTGGTTTGCCACTGCACTTCCAATTATTCTCCGCTTGTGTTGGTGGAAATAGGAGTTGTAGCCATAGAAATATCACCAAACCACTCAAATGATTGCTACAAAAACATGGTGAAACTTTGTTGTGTGACATTATTTTAATATTTGTATGAAAGCTTTGAACAAACAAATTTATTTGAAGAAAAAAAATAGTGTGATACAGCGATTAGCAGCATCAGTGCACTTCCTTTGACATCAAACTGGGAGATTATTGTTTAATAAGTAAAACCAGAGATTTCTTGAACTGAATTTTGCGGTTGTATACTTAGCATTTAGTAAGAATATCATACACATTTGTTATAACAGATAAGTTTACGTTGTTATAGATAAAAAAAATATTTAGAATGACGCGCCAAATCTTTTATTAATACCAGTGCATTTGTTTCATTCCTTGAGAGCTTGTATTTGTATCAAACAAAATAATGATGCAGCAAACTGACCTGAGAGAGCTTTTATGACTTCCCATCTTTCTTTTGTAATGTCTCACTCGGATATGCTCAAAGAGCATACAATCGGTGAGAGTTTCCTGATGACTGGTATTCCCATTTTTTTCACTAGTGGACAACTGCCAAATGTTGTTCCAATAGCATCATTATCAGTTTTCATTAGCATTACGCAAACACACGGAGGTTTCTAATGGCAGCTTCCAGATGAGTCAGATATATTTATTCAAGCCAATAGCAAGTTTTTGTTGCTCATTTTGTGGAAACTGCACTTTTTGTTGCTAATACTTGAATGCTTTTTTGCATTATACATAGTTTTTTTTAAAACTGCCAATTAAATTCTCTTTATCACTAGCATTAACAAGTTGATGAGAAGTTCCAAAATGAAAACATAATAGCTTGTTCGAAAAGTAAAGTAAATGAAAAAAATAAACCGAGATAATTTTGAAAGAGAAAAGCTGGTGAGTGGCTCAAAGCAAAATGCTCTTTTCCATGTTTCAACATGATCAGTGATTAGACAACTCCTAAAGTGTACGCACATAATGCATTGAGAGTAGCTGTAGCACACTCAATATCCTTTGTTGACTAGTTGAAGTTCCCAACTGAGTGAACACAGTATTTTCACAGTGGGTCATAAAATGTGATATATTTTAACTGAATCTCAAGAGAAACCTCACAAGGCCTTTTTATGTGGCTCAATGTGTCACTGACACCAACAAAACTGTTATGAGAATTCCAACGTTCTTCTTTACTCTCTTGACAAGAGAGAGCGTCCATTGTTGGCTTCAAACTGTACTGATGAACTGCTAAAGGCCAAAAGTGAATTATTACTTCCAATGATAAAACTGGCTACCAGGATTGAAAAGGTGACTAAGATGTAAATACCTTTAATTATTCATGGGGTCTCGGGGGTCTCTGCAGAGCTCCCCTAAACTAGATCCAAAATTAAATTTTGTATAGCTATCTTTAGTTTATACAACTCATCCAGTAGGAGTTGGGTGCTCTTGTAAGTTTCTCTAGCAATTAGAAGTAAACAGGTTTCCATCTCCCATTGAAGAGATTGGTTAGCCTGTGTACCAATATTTCAACATTATAAACAGATAGATAATACAATACAATCACGAGCCATTCTCTGGAACACCATCCATTTGAACAAACCAGTGAGCAGCCACGTAAATTTTGGTATTGGCTCTCCACCATTGCCTTACATAAAACATTAAATGACTTCCTCAGTTTCGTATTTTTAATTTTTAACGTAAAATAGAGAAATAAATATCATCAGTAGTCATTTAACAATGGGAACAAATGGAAAATCAGTGGGGGTGATATTACTACTGCTGGAATATATCAATGATGAAATAATAGAATGTTATTATTTATATGCAAAATGAAATTATCATTTATTAATTATTACATTAAAAAAAATTATTTTAGTAATGACAAATAATAACCATAATTGATAATACATATAATAACAAAAGTATAATTACTGTTATAGGATGTCCGGTTTTCTGCAAAAGCCAAAACTCTTTTTTCAAGGCTTAATGTACTTTGGCGCCCAAATTGTTTGTAATATTGTAATGGATTTCACCGTCCACTACTGGACACAACTACTGCCGGCTGTGCAAGGACTTAACTCCTGCCCTGCAAGCCCTGTACAATTCCCTAGCTACCCAGTCAACACTGTCATAACAGGGTAAGCTCCGCTTCAAATGTCCTGACAGGTATACAAGCCTGCCAGAGACTACTGCAACTCCAAGTCAAGAGAGAGATGTTCACAAATATAAGGGTTATTTATTTCTGAGCTCTCTGGCTCCAACATCACAATTTATAATAAAAGGCATATCAATACATTATAACATGATCATTCAAGCGTGTGTAATTAGCCAATGTAATTGCTAGGATTGTCTATTGTCCAATAAAGTCGCTTGAGGTATTTAGTGGGCGGAGTCTTTGCCTTCTCTTAGCAGCTGCCTCTGCTAACTACTATGCGCTGTCCTGTCTAGGCTTGTCCAGTCTCCAAGTAAGGGTGCACAACTGCTAACTTGTGTCAGGGGGTAGCAACTACCAAATTCCCCCACAATATTAATATTATATGAATAAGCAGATTGGTGCAAGCGGCTTGTCTTGCTAAGCCGACGATTACTTTCCAATTTTTATAACTGCTTGTCATTAACTTATATATACAGCCTCGACTCTAGAATGCATTTCCAGGCATCTCGCAAGTCATATTTTCTGAGTTTACTTCTAGTGCAGGGCTGTTGCTGGGAAAGAGTGCCGGCACTGCACCCCTCCCCGTATTGATTTATGTCATGTTAAATATTTTAGATAGAGGTTTTAAAAAAGTGGGAGCGATAGCTTTGGTTCCAAGCCCACTTGCTTTGCAAACTTTTCTGAGCTTTTTTAAGTAGTTCAGATAATTTTGAAAGATTTTCAGACTATTTTAAAAAAACTTATACAGTTTATAAACCAAACATATTATTTCTAAAGCGTTCAAACGGTTTGTTTTTTTTATGAAACATCTGCATAGTTTAAAAATTGTCTGGATTATTTACAACACAACTGTACGGTTAGTAAAACTTCAAAGTTGTGGACAACAAACACAGTAATATCGCATGAAACTTAGCAACTGCGAAGGCCGACTATTATTTATTGTAATTACTTGGCCTGTTTTGAGATGAGGCTCATCAGGCTAGTTACTACATTTACCCAAATATTTTCAAGGTAAAAACTTTTTGCAAATCATCTAAAAAGTTTAAAAGCAGTTCATATGACTTTGAAAATGAAAAAATCTAACGATTATCAGCCACCATAATCAGGTTTTGTTTTATTGGAGACTTTTTGCATGTTAGCGTTTGTTGATTTGAAGAATTTGCTAGTATGCTGTTTCATGTTAATTTTTTTTAACTTACTTTGACTATAACTTGTTGGTGGGCTGCCGCTAAAATGCTGCCGACAGCTATTACTCGCGGCTGTAGATTCCATAAGGTGCAGGGAATCTTTCAAAGGAGGAAACCAGCAAGGCTTTCCCTGCTTTTGTAATGAGTAATGAGAGCGATCAAATTTTAAGGATGCTTTTGGCAATATGTTTGCTAACCACCCCCCCCCCCCCCCACTCTTCTCTGAGCACATTCCACCTACTTTAAAATATCCCCCTCTGCCCCCCCCCCTCCAAAAAAAACTGTCTGTCAGAGATGGATAACCCTATGAGAGTATTGTCAACAAACAAGGGCTCTTGATGATCAAGCTGTAGCTCAGTTGAAAATTTTATCAGCAGGAAAGCTGCACAAAAGAATAAGAAAAAAATGCAAAAACAGCTAAAGCCAAGTTATTTGATCTTTGGTACGAATAGCGTCAGGAAGATGTTTCAACAACTAAGTTAATGAGTGAAACCACCAAATTTACTGTTTACTGTTACCGGTTGACCCTACTTCATCAGTTTAATCGCGGGTGCGTGTGCCTGTTATGCATGATTAAATTAATTTCTGAGCGAATTATGTCTTTTATGCTCTCTGTGTTTTATGCAAAACCATGTAACAACCATTATAAGGTCTAGGATTTGAACATAGTTTAACAGCTGTCCATCTACAACTCAATCTATACAATACAGTTTCATAAATATAAACAAACCGATAATCATATCATTGAAGAAACTGCTGAAAATTCATAATTGTAAGAGAAGCTTTGAGGCCAGTATCATGTTCAGTTAGTCAAAAACCCAGATAGTAATTTAATATATGTTAAGAAATAAATGATTATTGGTATAGATTATAATCAAAAAGTTGTTCTACCTCATAAAACAATATTGCCGTGAGGGGTGAATTACCTCATGCGATTTGACAATGAAGGGGTGAGTTGTCTCGAGCCAGTTTTCCTATATGAGATGAGTTGACTGGGTTGATTTGGCTTTAGGGACACTCATCATGGACCCACTGCACTAGATTAGTTGATTAGATATAAAGGTAGATAACTAGATATAAACAGGATATTGTAGTAGTTTTGTGTCCGCTACTACCGACACAACGGTATCCACTCTGCAACTTCTCCAACAATTCGAGGTCTACTCTGACTAGACGCTACCAACTTCACGGCGTCCTCGACCTAGGCACACCCCACCAGAGTTTCTCTAACAAACACTTTATTATACAAACCTATTTAGCAATACAGGTAAAGATATTGTACAAGATCCACTAGACTTTTGTCTGTAATGCATCACAAAATGCTCTTTCTATAGGAGGCGAGCAGGAAATCTCACCCCCTTATTAGGGGTGAGCCAATGACAGACAGTAATGCATAATATATACAAATGATACAAAGAACATAAATAAAACAGTCCAATCAAATGGTGAGCCCATGGTAAACTAGCACTGGGCTGTTTTTCCCGCTCTTTCTATGGTCTGAAAGCTTTCTTCTCCATATAAGGGCCTTTACTTCCTTGATCTGTGCTCCTAGGCTTCCTAGCTTCAATCTTTGACTTCCTGAAGTGGGCAACCAGTCCTCCCAGTCCCAGGCTATCTGAATCAGCCAGTTTTGATACTAGCCCAGAATAGCCGACCCGGGGTAACCCCGGGTAACCCAGGGTAGGTTATATATGTTTATATACATGGATACAGGGTCTATACAGAGTCGGGGTCGCCGGTATCTAATTTTTGGAGAATTTGAGTAGATACAAGGAAGGAAAGCTCAGGGGTTACGCTATACCTTCGTTACTGAAAGAGCAAAGAGTGTATGTAGGGGAATCTTAGCATGGGAAGGGGTGGGGAGGGTGCCTGACTTGACTATCTATCACGTAAATCTCCCACAAGATGAGTTTCACATGAATAATTGCTACTAGAGGTAAGTGGCAGACAAAAGCCTTCTTTTCAAACAGAAGTGAGTAAAAATTTGTTTAGGAATCAGTGAAATTATTGCAGGTGCGCTGCACAACCCAATTTTAAGAAATAGTGTAAAGTTCTCTGCTAGTGATTGGTGGGTAGTGAGAAGCTATTGCAACTTGTCCACTGGTGAAGAACAGTATACTATACAGGTAGGACCTTGTGCCAACAGTTTGCTAACACATGTCATGAATAAATCAATATGTTAGCCCAGTTGTACACTTTATAAATTACTTACAGGCTCTCTAAACCTCTATAAATCTTGTACTCAGTTCATATCAGAGTCAAAGTTCAAATCTAAGTTTACACGATTAATGAGATACTTTCCAGCCAGGACAAAACTTGACTAAAGAAGGTAGCCAGTTGCTTGTGCAACTCAGCCTAGATTGAACTTGATGTTGTCAGCTCACTGAGTCTTAGCAAAATTAGAGCTTGATTGCCAGCTTCCCAGAAAGATGACACAAAGACTGTCCATTTTGATTGTCTTATATACGAAATTAAACTGCAAAAAGGAGAGTTCACAACACAAAATCTCATAGAAAAATCTCTAACCAAACCTCAATAGAACGGAGATTGCAAGCTTTTTCTACTCAGGGCCTGCTGACATCTCTTCACCAATGACATCATGCACTCACTAGTTCACTCGGTATTTCAGTTCATCTCTATTACTAGTCGAATTAATTTAGTCTATTCTTATCAGTAAAACACTAGGTGTGTTTGGAAACTGATCATTGTTAAGCTGGTGCAAAACTTCATATATGCAACTTGACAACTGCATTCATTTCCGCATATTCCAAGTGGAGGTTATGTACTAATATTATTTCTAATATTAATAGCATACTCTCATTTCATGGGGGGGGGGTTGCATCATCTTTATATAACATTGCTAGGAAAGGTTCATACGTTAGCGACTCAAGCTTGGTATTAAGATGTGTAGTCTTTCGGATTTTGAATGAAGTTTACTCATCGAAGTTCTCTTTGTCTCCGTGTCATAGAATGTAAATAGACACAATCGAGTTACTAAAAATAATAATAAACCAACTCATTAGTTTTTTGTACTTTAAAAGGATACTTAAATGTTACATTGCCTAATTTTTTTTAACTAAATAACTTGTAATTCAGATTTGAAACTTGTTGTTGACATTGATTACAACAATGATGATTAAAACGGAAATCTGGCGTTTTGCTCAAAATATTTCATTTGGTTTTAGAATATTTTTTTATAGCTGAAATCTGTTGTAGATTTTGTTCATTGCTACTTGTTGTGGTAGTGGGAGGAAACAGAAGCAGCGCTGCAAGTAGCCTCATCAAAAACTCGAGCACCCATTCTAAAAAGTGTTTGTGGATTTTTCGTTTGAAGTAAATCACTCCAAGAACGCACCTAATCCATTTCGTTTAGCAATGTAGTTTCGGATGATTTATTTATCATTTTTTTCTCCATTCTTAAATAAGCCATCGTGCATTTCACTTCAACTTCAGTGTATGCTGAACGGACACCAGTTCGGTTAAATTTATTAATCTCGGCAAGCTGATGTATCAACAATTTCCTCATTATGATGTGATATTGTTCCGCAAAAATCATTAATTATTCATCAAAAAGGATATTTAAATAGTAGTATTGCAATAAATATTGAAAGAATACATTTGGTGATTTGACAACTCCATAAATCCAACTTCCATTTATTAAAGAGTATTTTGTTACAAAATATGCATAACGTTGTACGGTAGTAGTGAGAGCACAGCATGTTATAGCCCAGTTTAGGGTCCCCCATACCTGCTCTAGTAGATAGATGTCACAGGTGCTAAACCAACTCAGAACTAGTTAATGGAGCTTAGTTGGTGACTTACCGTGTTCAAGGGTGTTCATTGTCCATATCTGTTACACAATGCATATGTACAGTTAAATACATGGCGTGGGTTTTAAAGATTGTCTCAGCTGTCGGAAAAGTTAATAGATGAGATTGAGTGCCATCCAAGAAATTGAGCGCTGTGCAATTTAAGGTTAAAGCTTTGACTCTCTCTGTTACACGACACTATTTGAAGATGTTTTATTGTGCACCAAGGTTGCGCACATCTATTCAAATACTTACACCCCTACCCCTTAGACCTAGACCCTCTCACCCCTCCCCTGTACATACACCCCCTTCCTCCTAAACCCAATGTCTCTTCCCCTTTATTACAGGAGAAAACTATGCTTCCTTATACAGCAATCAGCTACCAAGAGTTGCTTTTTGCGGGACACTGGGTTTTCAGCCACTATTTCTCCCTCCCCGCTGCTTATGCATGAATAAAAACTTGTGAATTACTGACAAACAGAAACAGAAAATAGCATAGTCAATAAGAGACCAATTTTCATCTGGTTTGAACCATTAGAAAGCCCTGCTTCCTCTCTAGACAGTTATTTTAAGTTACCCCAAGCTACTGCGAGCTGCATTACATAACCTCATAAAATGGTGCCACTTCCTGCCAAAATTGAGGGAATGTAATCAAGAGAGTGGAATTGGTGTGATGGGATGAATAGAGATGAAGAACACAAGTTAAAGCAGAGAAGATATTGGCACGATGGTGCAACAGTGGCAGAGAGGCGGAGCCTAAAGATCTTGACTGAAGTTTATTGGTTAGAGTACCATGTTGTTTTGTTTTGTAACTGAATCTTGTCTTATTTATTGGTGTATCTGTTATTATCATTGTATGTAATTGGTTATGCCTTTATTTGGTGGCAGAGCATCCTAGGGACATTTCATAAGAACTTGACCAATTTATACGGACAGGCAGAGTACCGTTAAAACTCAGTTGGATCACTTACCTGTATTGTATCTTGGAAATAAGAAACTCTACTATCAATCTAAACACTGTGGAATCTGTCTAGCCTGATGGATATTGCTAGGAGTAGTAGCTGAGGAGAAAAATAAGATTTACTGAGTGGAACCTCAGTGGCAGGCTCTGGTAACAGCTGGCAGATGTGAGTCTGGGAGAACAGTAGTGAATTTTGATGAGAACTTGTTGGAACAAACTAGCGGTGTAGCTCTTGCTGTTGGAGGAGTGATTGCATTGGTGTTCTGCTGTGTAACACTTTAGTTGTGTCCATAAATGTGGCAAAATACTTCACACAATGTAAAATTTAAGTTTTATAAGTTATGGTTGTGATACCTTTGTCGATTCAAACATGAAATCAATCAACTGTAGTAGTTTTGTATTCTCTACTACCGACACAACAGCATCCACTCTCAACTTCTTTCACAATTTGGGGTCCACTCCAAATAGACGTTACCAACTTCACGGGGTCCTTGACCCAGACACACAATAACAGAGTTTCTTTAACAACACTTTGTTTACTCAAATCTATTTAGCAATAAAATATAAGGTACTTAACAATATCCACTAGACTTCTGTTTGTAAGGCAGCACAAGAGCTCCTTTTATAGGAGAAAGGAGGAAAGTTAACCCCCTTATAAGGGTCAACCAATCACATAGTATAATAATGTAGTAGTTTTGCACTAGCTACCAAACACAACAGGGTCACTCCAACCAACTTCTCCAATGAACTTCGGAGTCACACCGAATTGACATTAATCATTGTCACAGGGTCCTAGACCCAGACACACAATGACAGAGTTTCTGCGAACAATATTTTATTTACACAAAATCCATTTAGCAAGGTACAAGTGTATTTAGCAAACTCCTCAAGACTTCTACCTCTCAAAATGCACAGTAGCTCCTTTTATAGGAGAAAAGGGATAATCTCATTGCTTTTTAGCCAATAACATAACAGGATATAAAATGTTCACAAAGGATAGAGCCTGCTACAAAGTCCAATAACAAAGCAAGCTAATGAGGATACATGCACATCGTCGTTGGTTTGGGTGTACTCCAACTGCCTCTCCTTATAAAGTTTCTTCCTTTCACTCCTTATTAGGTAGGTCACATAGCCAAGGGTTTAGGATCCTATATTGCAAAGCAAGAAAGTGGGGTTTGCAGGGGTGGAGAGAGGGAGGGGGTAGGTTTCCGCTAAAATCTCCCACAATAAGAACGATGCATCGATCAAAATATATAATACAAAATTAGTAAACAAAGTGAGCCAATAGCATTAGTGAGCACATGGCAAAGTACACTGAGCTGCTTTTCCTGCTCTTTGCTTGGTCTGTAACTTTCCACTCCTTATAAGGGCATCTATGTCTTTGGTCTGTGTTCCAGGCTACCGAACTTCGCTCATGTACTTTCTGAGGAGGGCAACTAGCCCTATAGGTCCCAGGCCATCGAACTCCGCCATGTTGGATACTGGCCCGTAGTAGCTGACCTGGGGTAGACCCGGGGTAGGTTATATATGTTGTATAGGCATTGAAACAGGGTCTATACAGGGCAGGGGTCCTCGCTATCCAATTTACGGGGTAATTTGTGTAGATATTGAGGAAGGAAGGCTCAGGGATTACTTCTACTTTCGTTAGTGACAGGGCAATTGATGGAGGGGGGGGGGGTCTTGAGGTGGGAGGGGGAGGGTGGAGGGGCAGACTATCATACAAATCTCTCACACAACAAACTCAGTTGGTTAATAGATACTTAGTTTATATCAGTTAGCACTAAATAAAAACTGAACAGTTAGTGAGAAGAAGATAACATATAACCCATCATAAAAGTGTTACATCTAACCAATATAGAAATAAAAAAATTCCGGTCCATGGCAAATTGTTTTATATACTACCGGAATCAAAACTAAAGAGTTCAGAAACATGAGCTGGCTCCACCCACTTTTCAATGCTACTTTGCCTGGGATAGCTACTTTATAATGCATGCTTGTGTTCCATAGACATCTATCTTTCACATACGGTACTGTGTGAATATTGAGCCTACAAAACACAGAGGTATAATATGGCCAATAATTGAATGAAGTACAAGGAAGAGAGACACATGTTTGCCTGTGCAGAACTGGCAGTGTATATACTGTGAAGAAAATGAAACAATTTATAGTGTATGATGTCATGTACAGACTAACAACAAACTGTATTAATATATTCTATATAGCTTGTTGGTGTACCTGAACTATAGACAATATCTATCGGTTGATCTTGTACATGAGCAGTCTTGAGTTACCAAAATCAGGTACCACCAGCTCATCTCCTCTGATACTCATGTAAAGAGTCCACTGTGGGAACTGATCAGGTGTAAGAGTTTGTAAAAGTTTCCCTGCAATAAAAAAACAGTAGGATGTTTGATGGAATGGTTTTTCATAATATGATTAAATAATAATTCACATAAAGTCTGTTAATAATAACGAAACAAACCATAATTCAAACACAACCCTGTAGTGTATATGAAAGGAAATAATAAGTTCACAACATGATTGTTGAAATGTATTTTCACTTGAGCTACCATTATTGATAAATGTTTCAATAACTTAATGGGAAAATTTGAGATAAGAGAAAAGATCTTATTAGAAACTACCCTACACTGAAGCACACACTTTTAATGCTAAGAAGTGTAGGTAACATTTTGATCTGCTTTGAAAAGTTTCAACTAATATTCAAATTAAATGCTTTGAAACACAAAATGTGCTTTTGGCTAAAGTAGCACTAGGAACTTTGCTAATTAAAGCTGAACGCATGTCAATCTGGCAAAAACATGCAGCCATTCAAGAAAATAAATCTATTGAGTTGGCTTCTCTTACAGCAGTTACACATCATACAGACTGACAAACAACCAAGTAGACTACTTTTGGGGTGGTTAATATATTAAAACTGTGACACAGATATGCAACATCATAAATTCATACAGTTATTGTGGCTTTGCATAATTGTGTGCCAAGTTAAAACAAGGCACACTTTAATTATTGATGTGAGAGGGTGACTAACTACTTTAATAACCTGGTGTATGTAAATGCATAGAAACTAGTGAGTACCTTCAGGGGAGACGATGCGTAGTTGTTTCTTTGCAATTTTGGTAGCATAAATAAGTCCCTCGGCATCCACACAAATAGCACACGCTTTTTTCAGTTCTGCACATATTTTTATTCTACTTAGCTCTCCCTCCACTATGTTGTATTTTGTAACTACTTCTTCAAATGCACCAAGTAAGGTACCATCTGGTAGAAAGTAGGGGCAGCCAACACACTCTTGCTCTGGTAATGCTTTCTTATTGAGCAGGTCATAGATGATGGTACAACTAAGGTCACCACTGCTTTCAACAGACATCACAACGTATCTGTCAGAAACAGCCATGTACCCTGACTCAGCTTCAATATCCAGCAGAGTCTGCGCATGCTTCAGCTCTGGTAAGCACATCTCTACCTTGCACTTGCCTTCTTCGGAGCAATGTAGAATGTATACCACTTGGTGGTGTTCTTTGATGGACCAAACATTCTTGTACGGTAGATCGCAATTTGTTAACTCGTTAGTTTCTCTGTTATACAAGCTAACTCTTTCACCTCCAACTAGTATGTTACCATCTTCTCTATGGCAGACTGTTAAGCACTTGCTATCTGTTGGTATCTCTGAAGTGAGAGTTATGGATTGAGGAATCTTGATGATGTCTGCATCCATCGTCAATGGTTTCTCTACAGACAATAAAATATTACTACTCTCATTCAGGATATAATATATATACAACAACAGTAAACAAATAGATAGTATAACAATTGTAGCCAACTATTATTGTATAATACGATAAAGAATTGCTATGTTTTAAGGATTTTCACAGACTTGTTTTAGCTGCCAAAACTTGTAAACGCTTTTCAAGTCCGCATTATACTCAACAGTTTTATTGCCAGAAGCAGGTAATTTTTCCTTTAGATGCAACGTTGCGTATAAGCAGCTATCACCAATGCAGGTACCCAGAAAAAAAATATTTTGTTACCAGTACATATAATATATCGCAATATATACAAATATAGGGTGGTATGCAATGCTCTGACGTATCTCTGTTGAGGACCACTTTTTGTCACGTAACTTTAACACTGCAAGTGTTGAAGCAATTTTTTTATTTTTTGCTAATGATTAAGTTATCAAAGGTGCTGGGTCAGGGGTTTTTAGCTGGATTCAAAATATTATGTTTATCTAAGATTTACTTTAGGTAAAAGCAGGTTTCGTTGTTGAGTTGAGCTCCCATTGATTCCATCGTTAGTATTAATGCATTAGATTATGATTTCTGTGTAACTTTTTTTTTGATATGCAAATATTTACATTAGGCCATCAATGAGTGACACAAAAAAGTGACAAGCTAACTTAAACTGAGAGTCTGCCGATAGTAGCCATTTTGTAGGGAACTTGGTAAGCATCGTTATTTCAATTTGTTACAGGTTTCAAATCTTTTGAAGATGTGCTTTAGAGAAGTCAGTTTATTCATTTATTGCTAAGGTACAGGTGCATCAATCAATTAGCTAACAATTTGCCTCACTCAATCGGAAATAATGACAGGGTGTTTCTTTATTTTTTTCTCTACTTGCCATTCTCATGCAATACCAGTAAAAATTGCTGTATTTGGTGTCATAGTTGGCCTTAAAATGATTCGAAACAACAAAGATGGGATGCTTATGAACGACTATTTTTTACATAAAAAAAATCCCGCTTGAAAAACATTTTCACTGGAAACGTTGAAACCGGAAGCAGTGATATGATTTGTCAAATTTAAAATTGTCTACTTATTTCTTAATGTGGATCAAAACATGCCAATTATCTCAAATACCATGATGCCGATTGTTTATCAATTTATCCGGAAACAAGAGCCGAAAAATTACACAATCGGTGGGGCAAATCTGTGGGTTGTTGGTGGATGTACACAAGGTCTTAGTAACCTGCTACTAAGTACACATTAAAAGTATTTGTAAACTGTTCGTCAAACAAAATACAAAAAATAATAGGTGTTCGTAATTCAATACATAGCGTATGCAATGGAACATTAGTTTAGAACAACATAAACATTCAATGAAATGTTGTAGTTTACTGAACAAATCCTAAAGAAGATAACTCAGAATTTTCAAAATAATCCAGAAAATAATAAAATTTGAACTGCTATAAACTGGGATAGTTTGTAAAGCTGCCCTTCAATTTAGCAACTTTTGAACGCTTGCAATCATTTTGAATTATTTTCCAAGGATGTAAAACCGGTCACTGAAAATGAAAAAATCAACTCGCTCGTTATTAGTTTTTTAATGTTCAGTTTCATTCGAGACCTACAAACAATATAACTGAGTACTCGTTGATTGTTTTTTTTTTTTCAGTGAGCTACTTTTTGTAGACCCACGAGTTCCGAACAAAACGATTATTTATTGATTAAACTTATTGCCGGTCTGATTATTTTTATTACAATGTGTTCTGCAAACAGAGGTCGCAAATACTCTTATTGGCATCCATTTGATATGCTACCTGGTCTGTAAATGAAAAGTTAAACAAGTTTGCCAATGAAAAAACTTATTCTCAAGTATAAAATTATTAAAATATTCAAACCATTATAAATGAAAACCTACATGTGAAAAGTAGAAATTTAAAAACTTGTTTAACTTTGTTATAAGAAACCAGAGCAATATTTTGCAAATTTAACTAAAATTTATACGATTGGAACAAAATAAAGCAAGATATGAACGAATAAGAATTGTCAAAAACAATAAAATAAGGTTATCTAAGTTTATGATTAATTTTATAAATTTGTTTCGGCTATGGAGCACCCTTTTACACTAGAGGAAAGAAAACTACTCAGAGAGAGAGTGATTTTAGTGATGTGAACAGAAGTCCAATGCTGGAACCATTTTCCAAAGTGAAATAAATAAATAACGCATTAAAGTTATCACCTCACACAGTTAGAGCAACTGCAACAAAATTTTTAATGTAACGCAAGTGAAATGCTTAATACAACAATGCACTAATGCATTAGTATCCACAGACAGCTCAAACTTACTGTTTATTACAAGGGTGACATCAGCTGGAGTTTCACAACCTCTCAAGTCTGTATCCAGTGTCTCTCTCATTTCATCTGTCATCTGCGGTTTCTGGCCGACCTTCTCAGTGATGTGTCCATCTCTCAACAACATTTGTAGTTTGGTTCTGGAGACTTCCACATGTTTCTTTTGGACTAACAGATTAGAGCTGCATGACTCCACATCTGTTGTAACTTCTCGCAAGTACTTGCTTATTTTTTTTGTTACTTCTGCTGATTCTTTAGTCACCAGCTCGATCTGAATTATTGTTAATATTTGGTTTGTTAGTAGATTGTGTTCTGGAAGTTTTCAAATTTGGAGGGACTTGTTTGATTGAAAAATGCTAATGAGCAAAAAGAGCATACTTTTACCAAAAATTTGCACCACTGTTGTTGAAAAAACTCACCAACTCATCTCTGTAAAGCTCCACCTCTTCCATCCATTTCTTACATTCCTCCTCAACAACATTTAACTTTTCCCACGAAGCTTTATCTAACTTCACAATCTCTGTTTTCTTCTCATCAGCAGCTTTAAGTAATTCCTTAAAGTGGCTAGTTATCTGATCACTGAGAGTGTTCAGAGTTATATATTCATGTAGAGTTGAACTCCCTATAAAGAGAGGAATGTATATATACTTGTTATATCATCATCTGTATGTCTGTATTGTCTATCTTACAACTCTTTCTATCATACTTTGCTATACCAATAAAACAAGTTATATATATTTCTTACCTGAACACTCTCCTTTACTGACATCACATCCATTACAAGCAAACTTATTACAATGTTTGCACATTTTGCTTATCTGCTCTTTAGGATGTTGGGTACAAAACACTTTCTTGTATTTCTCAGGAGATTGTTTATATCTCTCAATGCTCACCACTTCATGGTTTTTCTCGATGTTGAGTTGGTGCACCTATGATAAACCATTTATTGGTGACATCAGCCCTACAAGGTGTAGCTGTTGCAAAGAACTATAATCGTGTCACTTTGTAGTTTCAACAAAGTGCTTAAACCCTGACATACCAATCATTTTATTACTGTCAGTTTTCACTTTTTTCGATCTCGACAAGTTTCCGTAAAATATTTTTTGATTGCGTGGGTAGTTTAGTTTATCATTTATCAATATAGAAAAATGATTTCTGTTGATTTAAAATATTTCATGAACAAACTGAAACACATACTTAGTTATAAATCAAACTTATAATGTCAGTCGTCGACTGCCGATGTTGATTGTGGGTCTTTTGTCTTGGCAAATGTGTAGGTATCGCAGGGTGGTGTATAGATGCCGAGGTATCTTTCTGAACACCGTGCAAATAATATTTAATGAAGCTTAAGGGTTGAACACCACAACTTCAGTTGCTATTAAATACTAGGACATATGATTGCAGCTCAAAGTTTCATGTTACTGTATTTTGCTGCCATTTGATCCAGTTGGTTTCTGCAAACTCCAAACTAAATGCGGTTTTGGGCAGAGCAAAGCTAGTAAGCGACTCAACTTTTAACAAATTCTGCCTGAACAGTCAACAGCGAACTAGCAGGTAGGGTAAAAGACATTATTCTAGCAGTTTTTTATAATAAATATAATATTTTATTGACTACCGGTTTAATACTGTTTTAATGTAATCGTAGTTTCAATCAGTACTATCCATAATGATATTGCTGTGTTGCAACTCTTTGCAATGGATTCACAACAGTCATAATTACATGCACATGGTGTTGTATATCCAGATAAGGATTATATTTAATACTAACATACCAGTTGAATAAATGTTGATCATTTACTTTATTAAACTGGTAAATATTTACTAACGCCTGTTATGCTTCTTTATGTTCATGTTGTTGATGACATCACCAACATTAGCCATACTGCTAGCATTATTGATTTGTTATTCACAATTATGCTGATATTAATTAAAATAACACTGCGCGGTTGGTTATTCTACTCACTTATAGCAATTTAATGACTTACACGCTTATTGGTGTCAACTTCGTCTTTCCTGTAAATTGCAAACTACAAACTGTCGGTGCTCCTAGCATACAACTGAAGCTTCGCTTTGGTAAGCCTTTCATGCGCTTGGCTCCACTAAGTTCTAACAGGCGTTGTCACTTTATAGTGAACAAAACATCGAAACCAACGGTATTTAGCTTTTGACAACTTATCGCATTCAATGTTCAAAAAATACAGTTCGATAGCTGCGCCAAGCTCTCCATTTTCATGGCATGCTTTTGGTGCTTTCCAATGTAAAACGGCTCCACTCATAAACTGTAGAATCACCGTTTTTTTGTGGTTGCTACCAAGTCAAATAAATGAAGAGTGTTCACAAAAATTGAGAGAAAAAAACAACAAACGGAAGCGATAACACACCAAATAGCAATTGTAACACAAAATAGTAAGCGTAGCACAGCAAATTAGTAAAGGTTACATGCTCATTATGGGATGAAAAGTTTAACTGTAAAGCCTAGCCAACTTTCAGTTGACTTGAGCATGTAGAAATTTATGTTGGGGGAAAGGGGGGTGAGGGGGGGGGGAGGAGGGTTGGTTGGTAAGAAAGAGATTTTCAAAAATGGTAAACAGATTGTGTAAATGAGAATCAACTCTGAGCATAAGAATGTGTAATGTAAAATGAAGCAGCAGCAAACAATTGCCATATTAAGGAGTTGCAGAAGAAATTGTAAGCATCTGAAACAAAAATTACTTGTCAGGGTCATGATTTTAACTTTGAATATAACACAACAAAGTTTGGTTATGAAACGTGATTGTGAAAACAACACTGTGGAAAAGTAAGTAATTTGTGAGTATTTGCCACAGCATAGAGAGGAGGATGTGAGAAGGTAGTTAGAGAGTTTAGATGCAAAGGGGGAGTAAAGGAGCAAAACTAATAGGGAAGCGAAATTCATTAAAAAACATGTTTCTAACTGGAAAATCTAGCGCATAAGGAACTTAAGTTGATTGCATACACATGTTGTAACCAAATTGAAAACTCGGAAGACAAATTTTAATCTATCAACTAAGTGAAGGTTGTTGTACAGGCTAACATGGCTAGCAGGCTCTCATGCTCAAGTGGTAGCGACACGGCGTAGCTTCTCCTCATGCAGCGAACCCATTTTGGATATTAAGCATAAATTCCTGGGGGAGACAAGAGTTTACCTATTTGAGACATGGTTATCTTTTTCCAGTAAGGTAGGAGCTGGAAATTCAGCAATGGTAGATAATGCTGCAAGCGATTGAAGTGCTCAAAAAGAGAAAACAATGTCTTCATCTCCAGACAAAGTCGCTCTCGTGTAGTGCTTTTGTTCGTCTATCCAACAACTGCTGTACTCGCTCCTCTGCCTTTTTTATGTCTGATTATTGAATTGTGGGAAGGTAAGTATATGGGTTTAGTTGTGGGAAAGAGGAGGGCAGCATGAAACACAAACATGGTCATTCCCACATTTCCAACATCCTTACTGAGCACCACAGTATACTGATTTGGCAAACCAGCTTCTTGTTGGATCTCTTTTCAGTTCTGGCAGTTCTTTATGGCAGCTGAGTAGCATTCAGGCACATTATGGGAGACTTTGTGGTATGGCCAGATGTGCACTCAGAGGAGGATGGGGCATAGGTGGTCCCTCATCCAAGTCTATTTCCTCAAAGCTTAATGCATTTTCCAAGGAAGTAAAGGTTCATTCTGTGGGCAGGGTTATGCCATCAAGAGATGGTAATGTTGCTAGTGTTTGATTGTATCACAGTTAAAGTATTGCATATAGAAAGGGATGCTGTGATTGATAAAGCTCTTTTCTTAACTGATTGGTCTCTTCAACAAAGTTTCAAAGAACATGTTGTACTATAGCCATAGATCTCCCTGTATAAGGGCTTCACTCTATGGTAGGAGGGAGGTTGGTAAGCAAGGACAGCTGGGTGGTTAACGCTGGGTTGTGTGGGTGTGCTTAGCAGTTATCATCTGCTGGACATGATGCTTCATTGGAGCAAGGGGCTCAAGTAGGAGGAATTCTATTAAAGCTTTGTTTGTTAGTGGGATGTCACCAAAACAGCGAATACAACCATCAGTTTTCATTTGTGGAACCACAATAGAGTTTTTGTCAGTCTAGCCATCACAAGCCCCCTGTAGCTTGTTATGTACATTAATGATTGATAGCTAGCTGATAAACATTCATATTTGTTGAAGTAGATTTATTACATAACTGCTTCCCTAACTACTTTGTATTCCACTGCACCTTATTTAGTGAGCCAGTTCATGACTGGTTAGATTATGGAAAAGTCTCGTCAGTATTGTTGGATAACGAGTTTGTGTGGTATAGGAAGTTCAAGGTTATAACATAGGTTCTATCGGCATTGGCTTAACAAGGAATACGGGTACACACACACGGTTACGGGAACTTAAGCTAATTGGATAAGAGCTGAATAGCGGTCTTCTTGAGTTGCTAGTTGCTGGTGAGTAGACGTGTTTTCTGTTGTGTCGCTTCAAACCCTTCATCTAACATGGCGCAGTCGGCGTAGAACTTGGTGATATTGTTATTTGTGTGTTATTGGAATTACTTATTGGTGCAAGGGAGGTGTGTGAACGGCTTTTGGTGCCATGTGGGCACTAAAAGAGAGAGGTGTAAAGGTGCTAGGGCCGCGTGGATCCTCCGTGGTGTGTGTGGGGATAGAGGTGTGTGTAGAGTAGAGGTGTTGGGTGTTTCAGAGCTGTGTGAGCTCTCCGTGTTCGTTGTTTAGGTGTTTATAGGGATATTGGTGCAGTGTTACTTATTTTTGGTGAAGTGGTGATTTGGTGTTGTTGTTAATTAGTGATCGGGATAAGGGTACAGTGGAGTTATTACATGACATTGTGGAATATTATTGTGTTGTGTTTAATTGTGCAGTGGATAAGGGTACAGTGGAGTTACTACGTGATATTGTGGATATTATTGTGTTGCATTTAATTGTGCATTGGTGGATAAGGGAACAGTGGACATCTTTTGGGATATTGTGAATTGTTATTGTTACTATTGTTGTGCATTGGCTATTACTGTGGTGGAGAGGTGCTACTGTATTGATACAATCATACAGATATTGTTGGGTGATCATTATTTTGTTAATTAATTATAACAGGGATGAATAGGAGACTTGACTTGTCGTCATTTCCAAAGCTAAGGTTAGCGGGTAGCAATGTGTCTGAGGAATTCAACAATTGGTTGACTCAGTATAGGGTGTCCGCTGAAGTAGCAGCTTTAACTTTGGGTACCGAGAAAGTGGAAATTGAGGGGAATGAGGTCGTTATAGATGTGTTTAGAGGTAAAACTAAACTACTAGCCTTATTGAGTGCTATAGGTAGTGATGGTATAGGGATATTGCAGTCACTGGGGTTTCATTTAAATGACCAAACTGATGATGAGTTTGATAGGGCAATAGATCTGTTAAAAGGCCACTACGACCGTAGTGAAAGTTTCTATGTTAAGACAATGAGGTTCGTGACAGTATCACAGGCTTGTGGGGAAGATGAAAGGGAATATTTACTCAGAGTTGAGAAATTAAGTAGGGAGATGGATTTTGGGCATGAAAATGATGAGTTAAGGCAACGTTTTTCAGTTGCTCTGGCAGTCAATGGTTTAAGGGATTCAACTGTGCGTAAATTGCTCATGCAAGAGACCACGCTTAGTTGGAGAGATTTAGGTACCAAGTTGGCAGCCAGGCAGTTGGCTATTGCTTCAGAAGAAATTTTGAATGCCTCTAGGACTAGCCGTTTGGTATATGAGGTAGCTAAGTATAGACAGGGAAGTCCACGGGAGGAGGTGGATAACAAGGTTACATACCGTTCAAGGGACAGCACTAGGTCTGGAAGTGGTAGTGTGGAAAAGGGCTCCTATTCCCTTGGCCATAGAAGCCACAGCCCAGGGGAAAGAAATAGCGAGTATAGAGGGTATCATGACCATAGGGGAGATAGGCATTATAAGAGTAGGTATGGTGCGGAGTCTTATACACACCGCAGCCCGGAGGGCAGGTATTCTCCTAGGTACGAAACGACGTCCTATGGACGCCGTAGCCCGGATAGAAGGCATTCTCCTAGGTATGAGGCAACGTCCCATGGACGTCGTAGCCCAGATAGTAGGTACTTTCTTCGATCACCTCGAGGTTCACCTACATTGGGTAGAAGGTTTAGCTCCCCAGCTGGCGGGGACAACTGTTTCCAGTGTGGTAGGAGGGGCCATCAAGTCCGTCATTGTCCGGATGTAAGGTGCTTCCAGTGTAATCTGAGAGGCCATACCTCTAGGGATTGCAACAATAGGTGGGAAGGTGACAATATCAGGTCACAGCACAGGGTTAGTAGTGGTAATGAAGGTTCTCCACAGAAAGTGAGATTTGTGAACAATGTTGTTGGCGATACTGGTAGCGGGAAATGTAGCATCAAACGCTTTGTCAAAGTAAATGGTAAAGAGGTAGAGTTTGTATTGGACACTGGAGCTGAAGTGTCAGTGGTAACTGAGGATACTGGCAGGTTTCTGAATTTGAGATTAAGTAACCCTGTTAACAATCTCATTGGGGTTGATGGTTCCAGGCTGAATGTTAGCGGGAAGTCAAATGTTTGCATTAATGACTTTCCCAGATCTATAGTGATGCCAGTTTATGTTGTAAAAGGGTCCTCTGTGAACTGTTAGGTATTGAGGATATCAGAAAACTCAAACTGTTAACAAACGGTAATCAGTTACGAGTTGAAGGCGAGTGTATACAAGGTGTATGGGAATACAAAAGTACTGCTGTAATAAAGGACACAGCGGAGCAAATGAGAACGCCCATATCTAGTGGTGGTGGCAATGCCCCACAAATGCAGATGGTGCAGAAAGTTTCTGCTGGTACCACGCAAAAGCTAGAGCCACGTCAGGGTGCGCTACAGCTGGTGCTAGGGGGTACAGCATTGTGGTGAAAGCTAGACAGGTACAGGGTGAGAGTGAGGCGTTTGGTAGCAGATTGTCTGAGTTCTTGGTGAGTGAAGGTGTTTTGGGTGATGAGGATTATGCTAGTAGACGTGCGCGTCTTGAGGCTGAAAAGAGAGAGGCTGAAGGGGTGTATCGTATGGCGATGCAGAGGTACGAGCAGGGTGTGAGGGAACTTGAGGAAGAGCAGGAGTGTACCTTGGTAATCAGGCAGGCTATGGCCAAAATGAGGCAGTTGAGATCTGGGGCTGGTAGCAAAGCCCCATCAAAGGTGGTGTGTAACACCCCGTCAAGTTCTACTGTGAAAGCAGTGCCCGCACCTAGTGCGGAAGGCTTTAGCGCCCAGAGGGAGGAGTCCCAGACCCCCTCGGGCCCTCAGAGCAGTGCTAGTTGGGTGCATGAGGTAGAAAGGGTGACCGGTGACAACACCAGTGTCAAGGTAGAGAAGGATGCGGTTAGGGAAGATACCGAGGAGGTTGACCCTGGTACGAGACTTCAAAGGGAAGATACTGGGCAGAGAATTGCTCTGGTTGACCCGACGGGAAGTGTGGTACAGGAGCAGTCGGGGCCGGCTGCTCCGAGGGATAGTGGAATTGACGGTGAACCCCTTGCGGTTGAGTTGGAGTCGAGGAATGTGGTTCGACAGGGTGTTGGAGGTGCAGAGAGTCCAGATGATGATTGGTGGAAGTTGCTAATGGTTTAGAGAAGGCAGACTGAGAGCTGTGGGGTTGATGAGGTAACAAGGGGCACTTGGTACGGGGGTAAAGTATTAATAAGGTATGTTATCTGTTACAGGTATTTATCCCAGGTATATATGGTGTGAGGCTGATTTTCACCCCTGGTATTTAGGCTTGACGTATGATTTAAGGCTAGTGCTTCAGCTAACCATGATTAGTTAGGCTTGATCGCACGCAACGCTAATTGGTTCCATGGTATGATGTCAGCTTGATCGCTCACTGGGTTTATCAGAGGGGGGGCATGTTGGATAACGAGTTTGTGTGTTATAGGAAGTTCCAGGTTATAACATAGGTTCTATCGGCATTAGCTTAACAAGGAATACTGGTACACACACATGGTTACGGGAACTTAGGCTAATTGGGTAAGAGCTGAATAGCGGTCTTCTTGAGTTGCTAGTTGCTGGTGAGTAGACGTGTTTTCTGTTGTGTCTCTTCAAACCCTTCATCTAACAAGTATGTTGCTATGCAATTAAAAATATTTAGCTATTCTCACTTCACAGATATGATTTAAGAGTTGGAGGTGGTAGATAAAACACAAATAATTTGATTTTTTCAACAAACCCCGTCTAGAATTTCAGTCTCATCAAGTTTTATGGTAAAAAAAATTTACCCTAGTCGAGTCTTTGCACCGCCTCTTGAAAATCTAACCAATCAGAGCCCAGCAGATTAACACTCATTGGCTAGTAAAAAATAGCTCAGATTATGACTGAGTAGTTCGAGATGTAGTGACTTACTAAATTCACTGCAATGAATAGGAATGTTTTTTTAGCCGGCTACCAAACCTGAGAGTACAAAACAAGGGTTGTGACTGATGGACCGACTTACAGTTTGCGGTTGGTACAAAGAAGATATGGGAGAATCTGCTAATCATATTAGCTTTTTGATGACAACTTACTATCAAAACAAACCGTCAAGTAAGTTTTCTGTTGCCAATATCGATAATGGCTTTACATTAGGAATAGTCTTTCTTCATAAACATTTACTTTTTGTGTTACAGGGTTAGACTGCCACTTTCACCATAGGTATGGCCTAGGGTGGACATGTATGTCTTCAAGATTATCAGGTTGATGAGTTGCGGACTAATTCTGCGTAAGTAAATTTCCTTACCTGACTGGCTGAGTCTCACAAAGAAGTATTTTGGGATTTTTCAAATGAAAAAGTAGCAGTAGGGCAAGTCTTGGTAAGTATGAAACAAGCACAGAGGTCTGTGAGCACGTTTAAGAAAGTGTGGGACAACCTACATTTCAGAGCATTATAGCTGAGGGCTTTTTTGTGAACGAAGCAGTGTGGTTTCAGTCATTGGCATCTGCTGCTTTCAGGAAGCAGGAATTGGAATAATTCATGTCTTTTGTACTGGTGAAAATGGATCTGTGAAGAGAATTTGGGTATTGGTATTGGGATTTTTGTCAGCACTCTTTAGATGGTCCTGGCAAGTCGTTGGGGGCTGCTACATCTGCTGAGATGGTTGACTGTTGATATCATATGGCCATGAGGGTTGGTAGAGAATCAGGCCAGTGAGGATGTACTGTGAGGGGATCACATGAGCAAACTGTTTTATAGACTGCTGGATACACCTCTACCCCTCCCCTGTTCTGATGTTGATACCTCTGCCCCCGCCCTCTCTGTCCGGTGTCAGTAGCCTACCTTCTTACCTTCCCTCACTGATAGAACTAAGTGCTCAACTTTTTTGCCTTTGACCCCTGTCACCCTACTTTTCCCAACACCCCTATCACCCTTTGCCCCACTTGCAAACGTCATCACCCCCACAGAAATGGCCCAGCCAGTCTCCTTTCCCCTTATCCTGTATACCCTAATTACTTATACCCTCAATGGAACAGTGCTTTAAACCCCTCCTTCAGGTTTCTCCCATGCCAACCCAGCGTTTTAAAACACTGATGGCCTAAGCAGCCCCACCTCCTCTCAATATTATCCAATTTTCGGCAGCTCTCTAGAAGTAATAAAACTTTCCCCTTTCTTCTGCGAAACCCATAGTAGAAGTTGTTCACTACATAGTTCCCCTTTGAGTTGTTTTTCCTTGGGGACACATCTCCTCAGAAGCATCAAGAATAGACGGTGCCAGAATCCAGATGATAAAAACAGATGCAGGGAGAAGAAAGAGTGTGAAGGCAGAGTTATGCAGCTGCAGTAGGAGGAGTCCTAACGATAGTTATGGTTGTGATTGGTGTGATTGGTGCAATAAATAGAGCCTAAGTACTGCAGTGGAGAGTAGATTGTTCGTTTTCCACTAGTATTGTTATAAACTGTACTTTTTTTTATTATAAGACTTGGTAAGCATATAATAAATTTCACCATGTACTAGTTTGTCTGGCCATTGGCCGAGGCTGTGTCTGGTAGCTGGTCGGTGAAGTTGTGGGAAATCGAGTATAAGTCTGTTGAAGTCGATTTGGATAAAAGCACTCTGTAGTACAGCTGGTGGTAGCTGGAAGAGATGATATAATCTTCTACAGTATGTAAGCATGTGGGGTGCTGGCGTGGGAGGATCAGCACTGAGAAAAGCACAGGTAAGCAAGACGGGGATTGATGAAGAGCTTGGTAATGCTAACCAATAAATTGAATAAGAACATGGGTTTTTGCTAGTTGTCTTTAGTGCCTGTCAACTATCTCACTGCTGTCTCCAATGTAACTGGTTTCAGAGAGTGAGCAGTTAATTCATCAACAACAACATGAATAGTATTTCAAATATTTCAAGCTAGACCTTTTGTTTCCAATCGCACCACTTAATCATTTTTTCTATAATGTTCCGCCGGCTGTATCCTGCCAATCGGAGAGCTTTTTTATCTTTGTCACTAGGTATTTAATATATTCAGGCCAAGCTTTTACAAATAATGAAAACCTCTAAACTCTTTGGCAAGGATAAAGATGAAGCTACGTTTGGAAGTTAAAGTGAACTTTGATACAAAAATAGTTATATGTTTATTTTTACCACTCTGCACCCTTAAGTGCTACCCTCAAGACTGGAGGCTCTCTAAACAATACAGGTGAAACAACTCCTAGTTTTTGGAGAGGTCATTTTTTATTTGTAGCTGTCTTTAGGATGTTTGAAGGAAAGATGGTTGGGTAACTGTTGAAGGGAAAGTGTGGGGGGATGGTATCTTCTGGAAGGTACTTAGAGTTGTAGAAAGTTGGGTTAATGAGCAATTGATAAAATATCCGATATGGAGTAGCTCCAGCACTTTGTATAGAAGACTATCACCTTCTGATCACTTTCAAACATGGACAAGAAAACTGTTAAATGCGTTTAATCTCGTCCCTGCTCTCAGCCTGTAAAATTTCAGTATATGCTGTAGATAGGCTCATTGATGTCAGTAGTAGTTACTAGTATACATATATGATGCAAACGTTGTATAAAAATATGTAGCTAATGTAAATACACAGTAGCATTTAGTAAATAATTTCATTGTCTGATATACTCAGGTTGATCAATATCAAGGTAGTCAGCAGTCTATAGGGTGAGCAAAGTTTACCAATCTTTTAAAAATCGAACTATAGGTAGTATATTAAGATCAAAAGCAAGCAGGACAAGTATTATGGTAGAGTAGAAAATTAATCAAATCAAAAGATTAGAAAGAAATAACGATTAACTGTGTGATATAATTTACTATATAGTTAAACTACCCTAAGTAACATTTAGTATACATATCAGTTTATTATTGTGTACACTCAAATCAAGTTTACTTGGCTAATTATTAAGTATTACTCATCAAAATGGATTCATATGTATGCAGTAGATAGACAACACAAGTAGAAATGGATAAATAAGACATAATAAATGTGTTAACTTATATTGTTATTTATTAATTAAAGCTAATTAGCATTTCAAGTAGAAACCAGTTACTTATTTATAATTATTAATCATTATTGCTAATTGTTTTAACTTACTGTATCAAGCAGATAATGCGCCCTTAGATACATCAATCTTTTGGATGTGCTTTGCCTATTTGGTGTCAAAACAATTGTTGTTTTTTAATCACAGAATCCAGATAACTTTCTCAGTAATTCCGTTGGCAGTTCTTTCCAGCTGGTTGACATTACAAAACTAACTCGATAGAAGTGCTGGGAAGTGCATTAATGATTATCAAAATCACGATACAACAACATATGATAGGCTAATTATACGGCGCAAAGGTGACATCTAGCGCAGTGACAAAGTTCAACATGTTTGATTGGCTGCATCTACATTATTTCACGCTAGCGGATGCGATCCGGCTCTGAGTAGACCCAGTTTTGTTCTATGGCATCCACTAAAATGTGGTGAAACGTTGCTTTCACAGTTCATGTAGACCAA
Source organism: Cryptosula pallasiana (assembly GCA_945261195.1). Classification (NCBI taxonomy): domain Eukaryota; kingdom Metazoa; phylum Bryozoa; class Gymnolaemata; order Cheilostomatida; family Cryptosulidae; genus Cryptosula; species Cryptosula pallasiana. The sequence continues at coordinate 27,759,133 of OX183131.1, read as the reverse complement.
CCAATCCAGCAGGGTGTTTGTAGTTAAAGCTACTAAATTGCAAAACCCATTAAAGCCATTACTCTTTTTAAAAAGAAATTAGTTTTTCACCCACTTGAGGGCATATGCCCACCTGAGGGTTTAAGCAAGGAGATACCAAATGGACAGTGTTCAGGTGCAGCTACAACACCTGAACACTCAAAGGGAAATGTCTCCGCAGATCAGTTTTCACATTTTAGGTATTTGAACATTACCAAAATTACTTTCTCACGACTGGCATTGAGTAGAAAGGAAAAACTTTGCTTTAGGAATGTCAAATTACGTTCTACTAGCTCTCACCCAACAACCAATACCATGTTGAGTTACCTAATGTTGGACAGACACGTAACTCTTTTTTACTTTCCACCAGAGCAAACGTACCTGCATGTGTGAGTCACACAGTTTCTCATCACAGTTCTCGCAATAGAATGCAGGGTTTTTACATCCTTCAAAATCACAAAACAGTTCAGGCTCATTGGAGTTGTTTGCTCCTGCATCAGCTGCAACTTTCTTCAGCTTTTCAAACTCTTTCAGTTCATGAAACTTTCTGTCAAGTTATATAAAGTGTGTGTAATATGCGGGGTCACCCATGGAAGCATTCAATACTCTCCAAAACCTTGTGGGAAGATTAAACAGTAAACAACCAGATATTGTTTTTGCAGCCAGCCCTGGTGACTCATAATGACATTTCTTTTGCATTTTCTAAAATTTGCGATTTTCCAAAGCTGTCTGAATGCTTTGGAAAAAGTCGGAGTTTCCCAAAAAGCTTTCTAAACGATCTGATTCGAATATCCACGACAATTTGCTGGTTTAATTAAATGATAAGATTATGTTACCCGGTTACTACAAAACATTTTATGCTAAACAATAAACTGAGAACATTCAATCAACTAAACAGAACTGTCGTTTTCATTATTTAATCACAATTATTACAAATAACAATTGAAGGTTATTCATATTCTTCAAAATTAATTTTGGGGACTAAATCTAACAAGTGTTTTTTTAATTAAAGGAACTATTTCATGTCTATTGATTGTAACATCTGTGCTAGATAGTTTACATAGAAGTTACAATGGAACTGAAGGCAATTTGTTTAATGTTTCAAACCACAGCCTTTGTAAGCTATTCGAAGGTTACTTCAATTATTTCAGGAAAACTTCAAACAGTTCAACCAATATCAAAATAATTAAAACCTCAGAGTATTTCTGAAGCATTCATATAATTTTTACTTTTTCCAACTCTGTGCATCAAATCAAAACCATCAAGATTGTTTGTGGAACTATAGCATCAGAAACCTTTCACTGTTGATATATCGGAAATAAAGTTTTTTAGCATGAAATCCCTCAACTATCCAGGCTGACATTTATCAATTATAAGTAACAGACTTTTTTTAGGAAGTTTTCCATTTCCGACTATTTCAATTTTGTTCAATGTATGAAGATCTTTGTAACTTGTCAAAACCACTTCAAAATTGTTGATTTGCTTCTAAAAGAGAGTGTCTAAAGTTACGAGTCACCATAGCTAGCAACTAACAGAATGTTCTAGAACAGTTGCTATTTACCGGCAAAATATTAAAGCACGATCAAAATAAGTCAAACTCGACAGTATTACAGAAAAACTGTCAACATGCTAATGACTAAACAGCAGAGATAATGTTGAGGGCAGCTATTCAACTTCCTTTTTCTAAAACTGAAAAATTGCTGTTTAAAGCAGGCAACTTGGAGAAAAAGTTTTTCTTGTCCTACGCAATGGGTTTATGAGTTTTCTTACAGTAGTTGTACTGGGAGATAACTTTATTATTTTGGAAACCAGCTGAAGTTGTATTAGCAATGCCAATATAGTGATTAGTGAAAAAGTGAAGAGTTCAGTGCTGTTTCAAGTTTTTTAATAACCTGCTAGGGCTTTCAGTAATAATGTAATGGATTCCGGTCTGTTACCACGGACATCCACTAGTCTCAAGTATTCTACCTCTCTCCAGAGGGGACACTGTACTGACCGACAGTGCCAACTGTATAGGGCAACCGAATTACCCGGTAAGGCAAGAGCCCATGGCTCAGACAAACAGTACCGAGTAGTGTTTGCGGTAATGGCTTTATTACAAAGCAGTCCTGAGGGTAATTATTCCTCTAGGTGTTTAGCAATATAATAATACATGCTATGGCTCATTGTAATGAATGCACAGAATAACAGTGGGAGCTCTCCTTTTATAGGAGAGCTAATGAACATAAAACATATAAGAGACAATGCACAGGAAGTAATTGAACCAATTACATTAATTATATAAATACTCAACCAATCACAATGCAATGCAAGATAATACAAGGAGGTGCCAAGTGGCTAAGGGCGGAGTCCTTTCTCCTAATTGTCCAATGACGGCTCCTACAGGGTTCCCAGGCTGTATATAGAATTAGGTCCACTAAGTTGGTACTTTAGGGGTAGGCACTTCCTGTTTACGACCTTGACTAAGTTCCTGGACGTCTTTACGGATCCTCGGCTAAGGCGGCCATCTTGTGCCGGCCCAGTACAGCTTGTACCGGGTCGGTAGAGGTCATTACCGACCCTGCAGGGGTCAATACCGGCCCTGCTTACTATGCTACCGGCACAGTATGACTTCCTACCCAACAGCCATTAACCAAATGCTGTGGGCAGAAGTCTAGCGCATTGCTTCGCAAGGTTTCTAGTGTAAACTACCTGTTTACAACTAGAGTGCACTGAAATCTACCACATACCTCTCTCCATTAAAGTCACAGCCTGGCTTTAATAATAAAATATCAAGAGCAGATATGTGTGGGGGGGGGGGGGTAACACTCGTACCCAGGTTATATATTTGATTGCATAACAGGTATATATAACAGAACAAGAGTATATATTTAGTAGCATATATACAGTGTCCGGCGTCTCGTTTAGTAGAGAGCGCCCCTCAGGCTGGTGGCTTGCTGGCGCAACCGCTCAACCTCTGTAGTGACAAGCCGCGCTTCGGCTTTAGCCACAGTCGTCTGTCCCTCCGACACAGTCTGGCTTATCAGCAGCCTCCGCAGCTCTCCCAGCTGCTTCTCCAGAGTAGTGACGTGATCCTCTATCTGTGTGGCTAGACGGTCACTGTGTTGTAGGAACTGAAGTGACGGTCTGGGCACGTCCACTTCCCCTGGCTCAGTACTGGCAACTTCTGGCTCCGGTGGGCAAGTTGCACTAGGTGGACTAGCTGTCCGTTTGGGTATTCTATACCCGGTAAGAGTTGGCGTGAGCTTGCCTCTCTTCTCATCTCTCCTCTTCGGAGCTTCCCTTTGTACTGGAGAGCCCAGTCGCTTCTTCACAGGCACCTTGGGAGTTGGTTCCCCTTGGTGCGTAGGCTGGCATCGCCTGAACTTAGATGCATTGCTCCATCTAACAAACTCACAGAAGCGGGAGTAGCTAGGGCGATCAACGGTGTATATGATCCCCGTCTTCTGGTAGTGCATAGCATTTCCTGGAGCATCAAACTTGCTCTGATGGGAGTACACCGCGTCGCGGCTATCGCTCGCGTAGTGGCACCGACAGTAATGTCTTAGATAGTGCTGCAGCGTGTGTACCCTGAGCTGCCTCATGTTCCTGGCCTGGTAGTTACACTTAGTACACGTGTAGTCCACAGCCTCCTGCAACAGGTGCTCCACCCGCTCCTCTGTCTCCGAGGTGACCCAGCGCAGCATGCGCCATCTTGTGGGGTTCCGTCTTCCATCCTCCTTCCACGAGGTGGTTGGCTCGTCGTCCAACGTAGGGGTAACTGGGTCTGGCACCTTCTCCTCAGTCTCCTCTGCCTTCTCCTCTGCAGTAGGACTTGGTGCTTGCACCAGTCTTATGGTGAGCCTCGGCTTCACGTCCACCTGGGAGCGTGAATCTACAACACAAGGTGCATGATAACTTTTATGCAACGTGTTGATTGGCTGCCGGTATTGCAGTGGGGCTTGCTCTACCATAGTGTCATGTATGGGTGAGAGCAGTGGCCCTGGAAGTTCTAGCGCCGTCAGAACCTTCCGTATTTTGTTTCTAGGAGACCGCCGTTCCTTATTTAAGGAAAGCCAGCGCTTCTTCTCCTCTTCCCACTGTACCGTGGGGGTGCAAGTAACATCCCGTGCCGGGGTGTGGTGCACTGTGCTGTGTGGCACTAAGGTTGGTGGTGAAGACGTCGTGGGACGTTCACCCTTAGCTGCCACCACAGGCTTTCTCCTTCGGTAGGCTCTACAAGGGTAAGCAATGCCTTGTAGCCTCTCAGTCTCTCTTGACTGAATCTCTGGAGGACCCCGGGCCGGCATAGGGTTGCCCCGGGCCGGTACAGAGGTGCTCCGGGCCGGTAGGGAGTCATCCCGGGCCGGCAGGCAGGCAGCATCAAGTGGTGGGCACTTGATCTCCCGCTCTTTTTTATCTACTGCCCTTCTAAGGGTGTCAGCAGTCCCAACTCGTGGGAGAGCGCATACTCTACTGTCACCAGCGCATGGTAAGTCTAGAGGTATAGGTTTAGCATAGCTAGGCGGGCTGCCACTCCGTAGTGCTAACGGATCTCGTGGCGTGCAGTTTTCAAACAACCATTTCGAAAATGCTGCATTTAATTGCTCACCCTCTGTTTCTCTCTTAGCTAGCTGGATCTCCTCCTCCTTCTCCTCAGCTTTCCCTGGCTTTGTGTACAGCTCTGCTGTGGGCATAGTCTCCATCTCCTTCTCTAACTGGGCAGGTGGATAGTCATCCAAGTCTAGCAGCAGATCCTCTGCGTCGCTCAGTTCCAGACAGTGGTTGGACATCTTGTAAGCAAGTGTTACCTCTTTGATGACTTTCGCGGGTATGAGTGGCTTCTTTGAGCTGCAGTGTTGTTCACAACTCTGAGTCACTCTGTCTGGCTCCACAGGAAGTGTTTGGGTACTGGGGGTTTTTGGCCGCTTCTCCAACTTCTTCCGACGGTCTGCTACAGTGATTCTGTTCACTGGAGGTTGTCGGGGAGCTCCTGGGGACTCTTTTGAAACCAAGCGTGATGGGGTCCGTACCTCCCTTGCAGTCTTTTTGGGTCTGTTTACTGCTTTTCTTGCCTTTCCACTAGGCGGGTGGTGGGAATTCCCGTATAGACACAGTTGAGCGCTCTCATAGCCTGCCTCTGTGTAGTGCTTGCTGGCTTCAGCTCTGCATCTTTTAATAGAGGGTTGATGGTTGAAGGGCAGCTGCCTCTCTCCAGCAGCAGGGCTCCCTTCTCCCCTGCGCAGGGGCGTAGCCAACGGGGGGGAGAACACTGTTTCGCCTCTAGCGCCTACAGTTGTTGCCCGATCCGGTTCAAACTTTTTGCCATCTGCTTGTGACGGTGGGCTCTCCACAGCCTGGTACCTCTCGCCTGTAGTTCTCTCTACAGCGGGTGGTTGTACGGGTACCGTCTCTTCTTCAGGGGTGTAAGGGGGGTCCTCTGTCAGCTCTGCTTGCGCTAGACGGACACTATCACTAAGTGGCCGCCCGTGCTTGTCTGTGCACGGTAGCACATGTCCGTCAATGATGACATGGGAGTCTGGAAACCGTAGGGCACACTCGTGTACGGTGAGGAACGGCATGCCAATTATGGCATCTTCATTGATGTCACTAATGACGAAGTTGACGCTCGTCCTCAGCTTACGAAGCTGCAAGTTTACTTGCAGGGTACCGTAAAAGGGAATCCTAGACCCGTCAGCCATGAGTCCATGTGCCTCGCTGCGTTGCAGCGTGTCCTTCACTGACTGTGGCAATTGCTGATACAGATGCTTCGACAGCAAGTTGGTGGTGCAGCCTGTGTCAATCAACAGGGAGGCTGGTCTACCGGCTAACCTTCCAGCCAGGAAGTAGCTGGCCTGGTAAGGTCGCTCCAGCGGTGGCGCTGCCATTGGTGTTCTCCTGGGGTGTCGTCCACTCTCTCCTAGAGTTGCAGGACTGTAAGGGGGTTGGCGAGCTTTCCGGCTACTGTCAGTCTGTGTTCTCCTGGGGGGTTGTCCACTCTTCTTCAGAGTTACAGGACTAATGGGGGCTTGTCGAGCTGTCCGGCTGTCCTCAGCGGGCATCTGTGCTCTCTTGGGGGGTTGTCCACTCTTCTTCAGAGTTCCAGGACTGTACGGGGTGTCAGGAGTTGTCCAGCTGCAGTCAGCGGGTGTTGATGCTCTCTTGGGGGGTTGTCCACTCTTCTTCAGAGTTCCAGGACTGTACGGGGCATCAGGAGTTGTTTGGCTTGTCCAGCGGTGGTTGGTTGCTGTCGGTTGTATCTGGGGAGGTTGTCCACTCTCTCCTAGAGTTCCAGGACTATAAGGGGTTGTGGGTGTGGTCCGGCTTGCCCAGCTGCAGTCAGCTGCCGGTGGCGCTACTGCGGGCGCCGGCCGTTTCCCGTCTGTCTGGGGTTATTTGCAAAGTGAACTGCGCGTTGAGTTTGGGGGCAGGTGCCCATCATGTGGCCTGGTTCCCCGCAGCCCCAACAGCGCGTTGCAGGTGCCGTCTCCAACTGTGGAGAGGGAGCTGCTTGTCTGGCCGCTCTCAGCGACCGTAGCTCTTCTGTCAACAGGCTGTCCATGACTGTTGTCATAGGATCCGGTATGGCAGGTGTAGGGGTGTGGTGTGTCTGCTGTACGGCAGTAGCGGTGGAGACACGTTGAGACGGACCCTTGGCAACCGTCCTCATCCATTCCTCTTCCTCCTCGTCGGCATCCTCTTCCAACATCCGTACATGAGCCTGGCGCTCTTCAAACGGCGTCTTTATCTGCATATACTCATTGCCAGCCCTGACTGCTTCGGCTACGTCAATGGGTTGCATGGCCAACAAGTGTCTTTGCAGGTAAGCATTGCCAACTGTGGTGCTGAAGATGTCCAGCATCATCCTCTGCATGGGTCGGTGAGGTAGATCTGCGTAAGCAACGCGCACTAGGCGCTCTACTTCACTTGCATGCTCTTGGAGCGACGTCTTGTGTTGGCGGCGTAGGCTGGTCAGCCGGGACATAGCTTCCCTGGGTGTTAGCCCAAAACGTGCTCGCAGTGCAGCGAATATACCCTGCAGTTGTGGAGGCTTTCCACAGTCCAATGCTTTACCTCGTAATGCATCTCTCAGGTACAACATGGCCGTATTCTCTGGCCACTCATTCATTTCGGCTACCTCAATGAATCGGCTGATGAAGTACTCGACGTCTCCTTCACCGTCGAACTTCGGAGCCTTTAGCCTAGCTGGTGCATTGTCTTGGTTGGGCCTCATCATAGCCGTCAATGCTTCGGTCAATCTGTCAATAGCTGTAGCTTCTGGGTTGCCAGCGGGTGCTCGACCAGCGCTGCGTGCTCTCTGGGTGGCCATTCTTTGCAGATAGAGGAGTGATCTCAACTCAAATCTAAGAAATGGTCAGTACAACTGGATCCCGGGACGGTATAGGTGAGATCCGGGTCGGTAGCTGTGTTTCCAGTGGCTCTAGCAGATCTAGGGGTTGGTCCAATGGATACTGTGGCAGTATCGGGCACTCCGTCGCTTGTAACAACCGTTACGAAACTTCTTGTACTGCTGCAGGGCGGAGCGAAGCTCTACGGGCCTACAGACAGTAGTGTAGGGACACTGTAAATGGATACAGTGCCGGGGTCACTGTTACCAGCTGAGTAGCACTCCAAGCTGAATAACCTCTGGTAGTTGAGTCTGTATAGCTGATACACGACTCTCTCTTCTTTTCGCACAGTGCCGGTATCTCTATGTCCAGGTCGGAGCGAACTCTACGAGCCTGTAGAAGATACGGTAACGTCTGTACTGGACTGCTGCAAACGGAGCAAGCTCTACGGTTGATGCAGACAGCCTTTAGTAGTGGATACTGTGCCGGTATAGCTGCTGCAGTTCGGAGCGCACTCAAACGAACCTGCAGAGAAATCCGGTAGTATCTTGTGTCAATTGCTTCATCAGATCTACTGCTTTGGTAGATCAATTTCTCCTCCTCTCTCCAGATCTACACCCGGTAGATCACTTCTCCTTCTTCAGTGGTAGCTGGCCTGCAGTGCATTCGCAGGGCCAGAGGGTAGCGTGAAAGAGCACAGCGTGGGAAGGTACCGTTTATACCACCGCTGCCACCAATGTAATGGATTCCGGTCTGTTACCACGGATATCCACTAGTCTCAAGTATTCTACCTCTCTCCAGAGGGGACACTGTACTGACCGACAGTGCCAACTGTATAGGGCAACCGAATTACCCGGTAAGGCAAGAGCCCATGGCTCAGACAAACAGTACCGAGTAGTGTTTGCGGTAATGGCTTTATTACAAAGCAGTCCTGAGGGTAATTATTCCTCTAGGTGTTTAGCAATATAATAATACATGCTATGGCTCATTGTAATGAATGCACAGAATAACAGTGGGAGCTCTCCTTTTATAGGAGAGCTAATGAACATAAAACATATAAGAGACAATGCACAGGAAGTAATTGAACCAATTACATTAATTATATAAATACTCAACCAATCACAATGCAATGCAAGATAATACAAGGAGGTGCCAAGTGGCTAAGGGCGGAGTCCTTTCTCCTAATTGTCCAATGACGGCTCCTACAGGGTTCCCAGGCTGTATATAGAATTAGGTCCACTAAGTTGGTACTTTAGGGGTAGGCACTTCCTGTTTACGACCTTGACTAAGTTCCTGGACGTCTTTACGGATCCTCGGCTAAGGCGGCCATCTTGTGCCGGCCCAGTACAGCTTGTACCGGGTCGGTAGAGGTCACTACCGACCCTGCAGGGGTCAATACCGGCCCTGCTTACTATGCTACCGGCACAGTATGACTTCCTACCCAACAGCCATTAACCAAATGCTGTGGGCAGAAGTCTAGCGCATTGCTTTGCAAGGTTTCTAGTGTAAACTACCTGTTTACAACTAGAGTGCACTGAAATCTACCACAATAACATTAACTGAAGTAACAAGTGACACGGCATTGAAACCGACTTCATAGTTTATCTGTAAGAGCCAAGGGCTCTGTTTAGACTATTTACTGAACAGAATTACTAATAGGAAATCTACTCATTAAACTCATTCCAAGTGCAATGAGCATGCAGCTTCAACTTCTGGTTTCTTATCAGTGACTATGAGATATACACAGACAGAAGGTTACCAGATAGGTAACCTTTGTAGTATTGCAAATGATTCCTTTGACAATCTCCGTTCACCTAGCCTTTGCCCATATCCACGCCATTACAACCTCTAGCACTCACCTTCCCCCACCTCCTTCCATCGGCACCTCTAGCCCCCACCCACCTTTTCACTCTCCAATTTACCCTAGAGATCACTTCCCTGCTGATCATTATATACAAAAGTTTTGGAGTTACTTTCCCACTCCAAAGAATACCATACCAGTTACACATCCCCTATCAATTCTAGAAAAGATCTCAACTCTCTTCTCCTTACCCACATTTATCTTTCAACCTACTGATTCACACCATGGAGCCAAAAAAAAGATAAAAGCGATGAAACCTTGAAAGCCCTTTCTCCTACAGCTACACAGAGGAGCCTGAGCCCTGTGAGCAATCACCACCAACCTGATGAATAAATACAAATCTAAATGATAATTGTACCTATACATATTTATAATTACTCTTAAGAATGTCCAGGAGAACCCGTAGCAGGGAAAAAAGTTGCAAGCAGATCCTGTAAAACCAAGCTTTTAGTACAAATGGCATGATTTATTTTATTACTCACATATTAGGAGTATTCCCGACCGGTTCGGCAAAAAGAGAGGAAGAAAAATAATAAGTGCTCGTTGTTCAATACGTCACAAATGGAATAAAACATTAATTTAAACAGTCGTAATTGATCAATGAACTGTTATAGATAACCAAATAAATCATAAAGATAACTCCTATTTTTTTCAAAAGAATCACGAAAAAAACAAAAACTGAATGGCTATAAACTGAAATATTTTGTTAAGCTGCCCTTTTAAGTTGGTAAATTTTGAATGATTGTAATAATTTTGAATTATTTTTCAAGGATATAAAACCGGTCTATGAAAATGAAAAAGTAAACTGGCTCATTATGATTTGTTTAGTGTTTAGTGTCATTCCCGACCTACAAACAATCGAAATAAATGCTCGTTGATTAATTTTTTCCTCAGTAAGCTACTTTTTGTTGACCAACGAATCCGAAAAAAACGATTATTTCTTGAGTAACTTTATTGCCTATCTGATTATTTTTATTGCAATTTGTTTAGGTGAACGCATACTCTTAATGCTATTTATGTTGTGAACACTATCATGCAGGTGAGTTAATAAAATCTGTATTTTTTTTGTGAAAAGCAGATCAATCGGTCTGGCAAGTTGTCTTTAAAGGTTAATTTTCAGTCAGTATAGTTGCTGTTGGTATTTGAAACAGTTGCTGTGATCTCAGACTTATCGACTACTACTAAAGTTCTTGGTAGTCACACTGTGTCCAGTGGATTAGAATGAGCTATTGAAATTAACAAAGGTCTCCTACCAAAGAATTAGCTATGTATTTCTTTGCAGAAAAAACAATAACAATTATTTTCAGTATCTCTGACAGAACTAATTCAGTAATTCCCGACACTTGGTTAGTCAAAAAAGTTTGGCAGAAATGAAATGGAGACTAAGCGATATTGGAGTTTCTAAAAACTATCTTTCCCTCAGCCTTGCAAATAAATCAAACCAGTAAAATACTCCGATATTTGAGCAATCATTAACTTTCAACAGAAACTTACTTGCACACTTGACAGCAGACTCCATTAGCCACACTTTTACCTTCCAAACAAGGTACACAGAATGTATGTCCACATGGTAGTTCTCTTGGATCTACCATTTCATCAAACTTCAACCAACAAAATCCACATTCAACATCAGATATGTTAGATTCAGCCATGACTTAGTAGGTAGGTGTATCAGGTTGTGATAGAGCAGAGCTAGTGTGTTGTAGCAGCGTCAGTGCCTGAGTCTATTGTATATTTGTGTAAAATTTTATTAAAATGATTCACAGCTGCATCAAACAAGTTGAGGTAAACTCCAATACCACCCGCCACAGCTAAAACTGGAATTAAGAATTGAGCTATAAATGTAAATGCATTGAAGCGAAACAATCAATTTGCCAAACAATATTTCCTGATTCAGCTCTAGGCATGATGTGCCAAAACATTTCACAACACAACTCACAGCTCAACTAAATATGAGTATAACTTTTATAGTATGAACAGTTTACTAGTTGAGAGAACAGTAACTACTGCACTGGCAGCAATGCAGTAAATTTTAGAATTCTACTACTATCCACTAAGTCTAGTATTGCCAACAAGCTCCCTGTTTGAGACACAGCCTAATGATGCCTCTTTCCCAGAGGTGATGCAGGGACGGTTTAGCCTGCAATATACAAACAAAAATTTTTCAATCGCTTGATCACGGGGGGAGGGGGGGGGGGGCTGCAGCTCAGACTAGATAGATAAAAGTCTAATACACTATTCATTATGTTTCAATCTACCAAACTGTGAGGCCTGGAGAATCGTAACAAGTCAACACGCCCACCAGAAGTAGGAGAAAGCATCTATTGTAGCAAGGAGTCTCCCTTTTATAGATTAGCTTACAGGAAGCAGTTGACATATATAGCAATACAACCAGTGATATATACAGGATGTAACACTTAATCCGTTGACAGTAGCTACTTACATGTACATACAAATCGTAGAACAATAATAACGTAAAATAAGGATAGTTTCAGGTGTCGGAGTCACAAACAAGTGATCCTATTAGCTGTCTCCTTTATTCTCTACATTGTGTTTGATTTTGATGTAACAAGGGGTCAGTGGATACTGATTTTTAGGGATGGCAATCTGTCGGCTATAGGTTCTTGAAGGTGCTTAGGTCATTCCTGGCTCTCTAGTTATCGTGGCCAACTTCTCGCTGGTTTGATATGCCATACAGGGTCGGTATAGTGTGGACCAAAGTCATATATTTACAGAGCCCCGACAATCGTAGGCCGCATAATTTAAGGACAAAGGCTACATGGGCACCATTTTTTTTCGTCATCCAGTAATTTTTTGGCAACTAGCATTGTCAATTATATGTGATTACTTTGAAAATGGACATATCAGCAGTCAAGTGCGATAACCTCTTTGGAGAAGGTTATCAATTGTTTTTATTTTCTTCAGATGCTAAGCGTAAAACGCATTGGGGAGTCGCTGTGCAGAGATTAGCTTCCAACAGCAGCAACAAATAGTAATTATTAATAATAGATAATTATTATATTATTATTTGAATTGGTTATTATTAATAATAATGGCACATATTTATTAGTTTTTTTCATAATAATATTTTTGTCTTGTCATAGTAAAGCACTAATAACTCGTTGATATTATTCTTCTCATGTCTATCTATTGTTTCAGTAGACTGACTGTCACTACTGTTAAGTTGTGCTTATATTATTCATCAAAAATCACATAGGTGCTGCGATTGCGGTTTAAAAACGGTATAGTTTGGCTGCAGGGCCGGCAGTGATAGCTGTAGTAGCCATAGGGTTGCCTGCAGGGCTGGTAGTGTTACCTGCAAGGCCAGTAGTGTTGCTTGCAGGGCCGGTAATGTTGTGAGCATGGCCGGTAGTGAAGGTACCTGAATTTTATAAGGTTTCTGGCAGTGCCAGACTCATGGAGCGCTTGCCTGACATTCTGCATTTTCAGGGGACTTCAGCGCACACTTTTTGGTCACAAAATTCTACTACATTCCCCTCTCCATTAAAGACATTATCTTTGTCTTTAATTAAACAAATAGTAAGGATAATAAGCATATATGTTTGAGTAACTCCTTTACTCACCTAGATTGTATTTAGCATAAAGTAATATAAGTAATAGGCGTAAGGTGACTACATAAGTCAGAACGTCTGTCTAGAACAGATCACCTCGCAAGTTTTCTGCTTGCTGCAGTAGGTGGCTCATTTCTACTGTCACAATCTTGGCCTCATTCCTGGCATTGGTTCTACCCTCCTCGGTGAGCTGTGGCTTGATGATGAGCCGTCTCAGTTGTTGCAATTTGTCTCTCAGTGTCAGTATGTAGTCTTCGACAACTTCAGCAAGTAGGTTGATGTTCTGTAGCAGTTGCGGTGATGACCTGGGTACAACAGGCTGGATGGGTTCTCTGGCCTTCAAGGTGAGCTGCTCTGCAGGCTCAAACCCTACCTGATTACCATGAAAGAGGTATGCCCCAACACTGAGCCACCAGTGGCTCAGTGTTAGGTTAAGTTTAGCGATGGAGACAGCTGGGATCTGACTGCCATACTGGGGTTCATCATACTCTTTTGGCGGGTAGCTCTGCAGGGGATGCCTTTCGTTTGTAGGGTAATGCAGAAGCAGCCTTTTTTTCACCTACATGGGTAGGTCTGCACTTTCTGAATTTTGGGGATCTGCTTTTTGGACAAACTGACAGAAGCAATTGAAATTTGGTCAGTCTACTGTATATATGATGCCCGTCTTATCTCCTGAAACGTCAAACTTCATCTGATGCGAGTAGACAACATTTCTGTTTTCACTGCCATGTCTACAATAACAGTAGCGACAGAGATAATGTTAAGGGACATGCGCCCAAAACTGTCTATTATTTTTAGCCCTACAATGGCACTTGGGGCAAACAGAGTCCACTGCTGTTTGTTTCAAGCTATCAATACGCTCTTCTGTAGGAATGTGCAACCCAGCATAGCACACGCCACTTGGTAGGGTTCTCCTTTTACTCCTTGGTGTATGTGGTAATCGGATCATCTTTCAGCATCAACTTCTCTTCTGGAACTTCTTTACTCAGTACAATGGATGAAGTGATCTGTACCAACCACACCTCCAACTTCGGCTCAACATCAACAATTGAATGTGATTCTGCATCAGCAACAGTAACAATGTCCTGATCAGGAATGAGGCACACATTGGGTGCTGTCATTGCTAAGTGGCAGAGGGAAGTTGTAGAGGCAGAACTTGGAGGCTGTTTGCCAGGCACTTGTAGCATTGGGAGACGGTCAGTTGGGGGAGGTAAAGGGACAACGCCTTCCTGGGGAGAGGGAGGGGGAGAGTTAGTGCTTTCGACTCTGTTTCTCTACGGTTTGTCTGTTTTTGGCAACTTTCTCCTTGTCTCAGGTAGGGGTAGTAAGCACAAATTTCCTCTCCCACTTACTTTCTTCAGATAACTCTGAGGTAGGAATGGCTCTCTTTTGTGAGAGGTACTCAAATTCACTGATTTCGAGTGGCCGCAAAGGGCATTCTTCATCTTCGCCGCTCTTGGCCATATTTCTGGGAGCCTGTAAGGCCCCCGGGCTGGGATACAACTTTCCCCGATTGGCTGAGAAGTCCCCCTGGGCCAACAGGGTTGGCTGCCTGGTCGAAAATGATCTATCTTTATCTTTCACAAACTTTTTCCTGCTTTTTCGCAATTGTTGCCTAAATGAAGGGTTTAAGCGTCTTCAAAGTCAGTGGGGAAGTGTTTCTACCAGCTCTAGGTGGTAAATCCCCTGGGATTTGGAGCTGAAGTCTGGGAGGACTGCTGCTTTGCAATGCTAAAGGGTCAGACATTGTTCTATTTTTTAACACCATGCAGACATTTGAGAATTACGCAACTCACCATCCTCGTCTACAGGAGCTAACTCTATATTGACAGGAGCAGCCATAACAACAGAGGCTGGCTGTCGAGGTGTGGCTTTCTTCTTTAGCAGCTCTTCTGCAGGCATCTGCAGTAATTTCTCCTCTCCTAGTCCTGGAGGGTGGTAGGCTGCCAGGTCAGCTTCTGACAGCAATCTCTCGCCTCTCTCCTTCATCTCCAAGCAGTTGGAGGTGGACATGGTAGCAAGTTGTTTTACTGAATCTTCTTCAGTTAAGGTAGTACATGTAGTTCTCTGGTCACTGTTTAGAGAATGAATGAGCATGTCTTTCTTGTCAAATGCTCTCTCAAAATACCGACTCATTTCGTCTGCAGTCACAGGAATGCGTTGAGCAGGGGTTCTAAGGGCAACATTTAGCGACTTCTGGTGGCTATCACAGAAAAAGTACAGTGAGAGCATAGAAACATTTGGTTGAGCAACTTCTGAAGATTGTTTTGAAATTAAGTTTGACTACCTTGGTGCAGTTTGTCTGGAGGTTATGGCTGCTTTAGTGTTTTTCCAAGGTTTTCCAATTATCGCATCGTGACTGGTTCTGCCTGCTACTATGTTTAATGCCCGCCATAAATAGCTTTCTCCACTGCTCAACACTGGCTGTGGGTGGTCAATGGGTAACTTCTTTTTCTCTTCTTCATAGCAGCTCTCTTGGTTGCCTTGGGGCGTAGCCAACAGGGACACAGGGGAAAGTTTCATGCTCTTCTTCTGGCAGCCACAGTTTTTTGTCGTGTCTCACTCAATTTTATTGTGGGGCTCTTCTCACCCCTCTCCAGCATTTTTGAGGTTTCACAGACTGCTTGCTTAATCTTCATAGGTCCTGCCGGGGAAAATGTATCCCAGTCAAAGAGAGACATCATGTTCCCAAGTCTAGAGTTGCATCTTGGAGCTGGGACTGCCTTTAATAGCAATCACACTGTCTTTTAACAGCTTCCCATGTTTGTCAGTACATAGCACGTCATGTCCGTTTATAGGGATGAAGGACTTTTGAAATTTCAACAAGCATTCATGGATTGTGAGGAACGGCATTCCAACAATGGCATCCTCATTTATGTTACTTATGAAGAAGCTTATGTATATCGCTTGTCTACGAATTTGTACGGTCACCTTCACTGTGCCTTAGAAAATAATCTTTGATTATCAATCCATATGGCTCACTTTCCTGTAGTGTATTCCTCACATACAGTGACGATCTTTGGCATACATGCTGGGATAGCAGATTTGTAGTACACCCAGTATCTACAAGTGGGGGACACGAGTTGTATCTTTATTTTCCCAGTGACCAGAGGTAGAACAAGTTGTTTCTGCTGTGTGCATTTTAGCTGGAGGTTGACTTGTGTAGGGGTGCTGGGTCTGCTAGCTTCGTTTAGGAGTGTTACGGCTCGTTCGATTGCAGGTAGTCGCCGGTGGCTCTACTCCGGGTGATGACCATTTCCTGCCTGTGTAGTCATATTTTGAGGTTTAGTGGTCAACGGCGTTTTGGGGCACAATCTCTCTCCACAGTTCCAGCACTGCAGTGCCGGACGATCTGTCAGTAGTGGTGGAAGTTGAGGGGTATGGGTATCTACTTGCTTCAGCAACTTGATTTCTTCCGTGAGTGTCCATAGTGCTCGGTAACCGCTGTTTGGGAATACTTATTGACCTTGGGGGAGGGGGGGGGTGTTGTGGACGTTCTTCACCAGTGTACTCGGTAGATCCAGAGTAGTTGGATTGTATGGTGTGGCACCTGAGTAAACTTCTTCTCTATCAGATTTATCCTCAACAATGCACATATGAGTGGGCTTCTCCCCATGGCCTGTCTGTATCTGCAGGCGTTCATTCCTTGCTCTCACTGCGTCGGCAATTTTTGCTGGATGTATCGCCAGGAGGTGTCTCTGAAAATAGAGCTTGCCTATTGTCGAGTAGAATATATAAAGTAACATTCGTTGCAGTGGTCATAGTTGACCTGTACTACCTGTTTAACTTTGCTGGCAGACTCATCCAGTGTTGTTTTATATGAACTACGTAGGCCAGTCAATCTTTGTCTTGCTTCACGGGAAGTTAAACTAAACCTTGCCCTCAGAGCATCAAATATACTGTATGCAAGTGTGGCGGCTTTCCACATTCAAGTGCACTACCTCTCTGGGATTCTTGCAGGTGCAGCAAGGCTGTCTGCTGCGGCCACTTGTTGGCCTCTGCTACTTCCATGAAACGAGCTGTAATGTATTCTAAGTCTCCATCTCCTTCAAACTTAAGTGCTTTAAAAAAATACCGGTAGTTGACGGCTGCTTGCCGCCTGACTGCTTGGAGCGTTTCTTTACATCAGCTTCAGGGTTTTCAGCCGGTACTTTACCAGCACTGTATGCCCGTTGGCTCACCATAGTCTTTTCTAGAGGAGCATCTCGACTCTAGCATGCAATGGGGGGGGGGGGGATACCAGGTATCAGGTTTCTACAGCTTCTAGAGCTGTCTTTTCAATTTTATTAGCAGTACACAAGCGTAACTAGACAGTGACACAGGGCCTGTACAACTTTGCACAAGGTCGGTAATAATGTGTACAGGGCCAGCGTTGGAAATGCAAAGTCGGTCACAAATTTAGCAGGGACAGCATCAAAAGACAGGTCAGGTTGCTGCAAACGGAATAAAGTAACACAATGTAAATGCAGGGCTGTGTAACACACTGGCTCGGGATCACTGCTTCAAGTGGAGCCAGCTCAACGTCTGTTCAAGAGTTTCCAGTTGCTGGTCTGTATGGTGAATACAAAACTGGAATTTTGGCCTGCAATCTGTAGTTCCAATTTAGCGTAGTCCCACAGCATGATAACTATCCTACCGCTGCCACCAGTGTAGTGGATGTTGGGGGCGGCCAAATTTCCACCAACAAAACCTTTCCCCAACAGAGGTTATCTGCCTATTAACTCAACAGAGGAGTATATCCAACTCCACGACTGTAACGGAGCCCACGGCTCAAACTCAATACTCGATGCTTCAGAGTAAATATTATTTTGTTATTTTACAACACTCAGTACAAAATAACGATTGCGATGTATCTTGCTAACTTCGTACAATCACAAGTGGTATCCTGATACAAAGTGCAATGAGTATAGGCAAAACTCTGCTTTTTATAGGCACATGCACAGGAACTAGTTGTCCTCATTAGACATGCGACCAATACTTCATAAGTAAGGCATAAATACACAAATCAACAAACAGATTATGGATATCACGCAATCAGTTAGAGTAAGGTTAAATGCATTGGGTGCCCAGAAGTAGGAGGCTTAGCTTTAGGAGAAGTACTGCTGATTCACTGTCTGTATTACACCATCGCTTCCTGAGCGAAGTTCTTAGGCCAAACTACCTTCAGGTTCAAGGCTTCTGGTATATCCGTGATTAGGTGTGTTGTGGATTCAGGCTTCTGAATCCTCTGAGGCTATTCCGGGTTCTCAGGCTACGTTGGTTCTTTTCTCCCTGGTCCGATATAGTTTGGCTGCATGGTTGCTGCAGGGTCGCAGCAGGGCCCCTGCAGGGACGCTGCCAGTAATGTTGCCTGCAGGGCTGGTAGGGTTGCCTGCAAGGCCAGTAGTGTTGCTTGCAGGGCCGGTAGTGTTGTCGGCAGGGCCGGTAGTGACGGTACCTGCCTTTTATCAGGTTTATCGCAGTGCCAGACTCATGGAAGGCTTGCCTGACAGTCTGCAGTTGTCAGGGTGACTTCAGCGCACACTTTGTGATTATTCAGGGCAGTTATCATTTCATCAGTAGAGAAGATTCCTGGATTGAGTTTTAACCCAATGTCCCCTGCTATTGCACTAGCTCTAGATCGGATTGGTCAAGTTTGAGGGCTTAAGCCACTTGGAGCTGACAGGAAGTTGGACACTCCTTTCAGTAAGTGCAACTTAGTTGTGTCTCAAGTAAAGGTTTAAAGCAGATCATGTACAATATTCAATAACCTACTATAAAATTATAATTATGGTAAACACATAAAAATACAAACAGAGACCAATGAAAAATTTTGAACTTGCCTATAAGATCACAGACAGAAAAACGTTTGACGAAGAAATATTCTTTGAAAATTACCAGAAGCTTTCACCACCAAAACTACATTTGCAAATGCATAATATCTCTCTATAACCAAATGGTGCTAGGCATGACATTTTTTAGACATAGATAGATAGACAGACGGACGGACGGACGGACGGACGGACGGACGGACGGACGGACGGACGGACGGACGGACGGACGGACGGACAGACGGACAGACGGACAGACGGATAGACAGATAGATAGATAGATAGATAGATAGATAGATAGATAGATAGATAGATAGATAGATAGATAGATAGATAGATAGATAGATAGATAGATAGATAGATAGATAGATAGATAGATAGATAGATAGATAGATAGATAGATAGATAGATAGATAGATAGATAGATAGATAGATAGATAGATAGATAGATAGATAGATAGATAGATAGATAGATAGATAGATAGATAGATAGATAGATAGATAGATAGATAGATAGATAGATAGATAGATAGATAGATAGATAGATAGATAGATAGATAGATAGATAGATAGATAGATAGATAGATAGATAGATAGATAGATAGATAGATAGATAGATAGATAGATAGATAGATAGATAGATAGATAGATAGATAGATTAAAGATATCTGCCAAAACCTTTGGAGCATTTGGTAATTTTGAACACTCTGTTGATACAATAAAGCCTTGTTAGTTAATTTAATAGTAACAAATAGAAGCATAAACGAGTTATAAAATTTGAAATATTCATTAAGGTTTTAAATATTAAACAGCTGCACTAACCAACCTGGACAGTAAGATCTGCATCTCTCCTCATCAATAGACAACATCTCTACACCATCACATATATCATTACAAGGTCTGTACTGTTCAAAGTGTACCAGATAGTAACAACCATCTGTTAGACTTTTATCTGTCTCACAATCTGTGTAGGTGTATGTGGTTGGTTTGCCACTGCACTTCCACTGGACATAGGAGTTGTAGCAATAGAAATATCACCAAAATACTCAAATGATTGTTACAAAAACATGGAGAAACTTTGTTTTAGACATTGCTATATTCTTCATACTAAAGCTTTGAATAGAAGAAGTAGTGTGATGCAGTGATTGGCAGCATCAGCGCACTTCCTTTAACATCAGCGTTTAAAAAGGGAAATTATAGTTTTATGAGTAAAACTATAGCCTTCGTGAGATTTAAACTGGATGGTGCAGTTTTTATAGCAGATAGTTTCACAGTGTTATAGATGCCAAAAATGATTTAGATTAAAATAGCATGATACCAAAGCACTTGTTTTAGTCCTGGAAAGCTTGAGTTAGTATCAAACAAAATTAGGATGCGGAAATACTGACCTTTCGGAACTTTTATGTCTACCCATCTTTCTCTTACAATGTCTCACTCGGATATGTATCAATGACATGCAATCGTTGTTAACTTCATGATGACTGGGAAATCCCATTGTTTTTGAGATTGGGCAAATGCCAAATGTTTTGCCAACAACATTAGTACCAGGTTTCATTAGCAACACATAAACTCTTGAAAGTTTCAAATGGCAGGTTCAAAACGAGTCATCTACCAGTTGACCGACTCATCTAGATAAACCCAAATTATCATCAGATGTAATTTTACAAGCCAAAAATAAGCTTTTATTGCTCACAATGCAAATACTTGGCCTATGAGTGCTTGTGGTAAGTTTCTTTTGGGTGAGACATCTTTTCTTAGACTGCTAATACTATTTTTTGTACAAATAGCATTAGAAATATTTTAAGAAGTTCCAAAATAGAAAATTGTGAACGTAATAGTTTGATTGAAAATAAAAGTAAATATAATAAAAGCAAGTTGAGAGGTTTTTCCGGAAAAAAACCTGGTGAGAGGACCAAAGTAACAAGTGCTTTTTTATTTTCCAACATGAACAATGAGTAGACAACTCCTAAAGTGCATACAAACTGTACATGGAAAGCAAATGTAGGGCATTCAATATTATTATTCGACTAGCAAAAGTTATCGACTGTGTAAGCAAGTTACTTTCACAGTACATCATGAACTGTGATATGTTTCTACCAAAGTTTAAAAGAGATGTTGTAATGGCATTTTTGTCGTTTAATGTGTCACTGACACCAATAAAACTTTGTGTTTGCCATAAACTACCCAATTTTCTTCCCTGCTCTCTTCACATCAGGAGCCTCAAAATTTTTTATCAACTGTACTGATGAGATACACCAGGCTACTTGTCAACTTTTACTTTTCTGGCGAAAACTGGCTGCCATATATAAAAAGTGCCCGAGATGTACTAATGCTTAAACTTTCAACATTTACTCTGTTGATGAAAGATTACAGTACGAGATAACTAGTTTCAGTAACACTTCAACTATACACCAACAGAACCAAACGCATTTCCAATGTGGAGCAATAAAACTTCAAATAACAAAATTTTAGATTGGGTTGCAGAAAAATATTTCCTCTTTGAAAGAAAATGAGCCTTGTCAATGTATCGATATGATTTAATCAACTTTCATCACTCTATTGAGTTCTCAAGCAGGTCAGGAGTAATCAAGTTCCAAAGCAGGTCAGGGAGTAATCAAGTTCTGAAGTAGGGCAGGGAACACACAGAGAAAAAAGTGGAACATTTGGGATTAAACAGGTGATTAAACACTGTAATGATTAATATAAGAGTACAATCCGGCATCATTAGGGGTGATATCTGGTATTTCAGTAGGAAATTTGGGAGTGTTTGCTGGAAGGAGTAATTAAGGATTAAAATCAGACAATAACTTTGCCAGGAATTGTTGGTAGGTCAATAAATCACTCTCAGGGGATTAAACTCTGGTTTTAATCAGCTAGTAAGAACTTTACTCCTCAAGCGATTACAATGTGGTTCTACAGTGTTGTTATTCTACAAGTCCTTAATTGTTAGCTTTACTGACCCAGTAAGAACTTTAATCCCGAAATGATTGAACTCTGGCTCTTGTCTTCAAGTTGGATTTTACTCCTGATATGATTAAAATGGAGGAAAGCCTTGGCATTTATAGTATGATTACCTAATAGCAAGTGGGGGTATCAATGATCGCCTAAGCATACAGTCTTATTGTCCCTGAATAGGCTATTATTTTCCTGCTTCAATCACTAACAAAGAGAGCGCAGGAGGATGATGAAGGCTTACACAGCTGTCTCAAAACTGTAAGTTAATGATGACACAGAAGCAGGTAAATAAGATATACTATGAATACACAATTGCTTGTGTATTGATTAGTAACTAAGTTAAAATACTAAACTGAACAGATGATGTTGAATGTTGTTTAGTAACTAATTGATTGTTTTCTTTGTTGTCACATTCAAAACTTTTGAACTTGAAGTGGCTGCAAATAAAAGTTGCTACTATATCATAATTCTGCATTTTAGACCAGTCACCAACTATAGAGGTCCTTCTTCAAACGAAAATTGAATATACATGAAGTCAAGAGCTCACAGGTGATGAACAAACAGCTGTGATGTTGCCCAATCTTTATTTCAACTTCTGAAGGTTTGTTATATTCGGTTTATTTTTTATTTTGGGATACCTTCTTATTGTAAAATGTGCCTAATGATGTCACTCTTATTTTAGGAGCTTGAAGATCAAAATCAGCCATCATCTCTCAGTTTCAACTTGGAATCTATTGCATGTACGCGGAGTGTACCCCAGTGGATCTATGTCCTAATAGACTATACTATACTAATCATCATCCAATCGAGCCAGTTATTTTTATCGATTTATTTTCTATCTTCTTAGTTGGTTTTATGTTGTAATCGCTGTATTTCCTTTTTAATGGTGTTGCACTGATCTCAGTTTCCTTGTTCAATACAAGTTGCCATTACATTCTGAAATAAGCTTTGTCATTTTCTACCAGCTAGATTCAATACAAAAGAATTACCTCCAATTCAAATCGCTTGCAATATTTAATCGCTCTCAAAGAAAAACCGTACAGACATAGCACTCAAGGAAGATTAATATTGATCCTAACTTTAATCAATGACTGGACTAGCAATGCTCCAAATACAATCATCATGCGATTAAGAATATGCATATACAGTGATCAGAAATGCTCCTGTTTTTAATCCTTGGGAGACTAACTCAATTCAAATTTTAATCTTAAAGTGATTGAATACGGACCATTAACCAGTGCATTGGCTGTGGTAATAAATCACTCCCTGTTTAATCACATTTCAATCGCTCAGGTGATTACGTTCGTGGATAGTAAGAATTGATTGAAATAGGATGGAAACTCCTCCACGTTTTTCTGTGTGTGAAGAATCAAGTTCTCAAGCAGGTCAGGGAGCAATCAAGTTCTCAAGCAAGGCAGAGAAGAATCAAGTTCTCAAGCAGGTCAGGGAGTAATCAAGTTCTCAAGCAGGGCAGGGAAGAATCAAGTTCTCAAGCAAGTCAGGGAGTAATCAATTTCTCAAGCAGGGCAGGGAAGAATCAAGTTCCCTAGCAGGTCAGGGAGCAATCAAGTTCCCAAGCAGGGCAGGGAAGAATCAAGTTCCCAAGCAGGTCAGGGAGTAACCAATTTCTCAAGCAGGGCAGGGAAGAATCAAGTTCCCGAGCGGGTCAGGGAGCAATCAAGTTCCCAAGCAGGGCAGGGAAGAATCAAGTTCCCAAGCAGGTTAGGGAAGATTCAAGTTCCCAAGAGCTAATAAAAAAATTGTATGAAGAGTTTAGTAAGTTCATTATTTTGCCTCACTTTTCATAAATCTTTATTTTTCAACTGAAATAAAAATAAACCCACTCTTCCAGTCTATTCAAGGTTTAGCATTTTAATATTAATAATTGTGGCAAGAGAGAGATTGTTGTTGTAATTCGGGATATATTTTGACATTGAAAAATCAATATTTTCACAAATTATTTGAATTTTCAATGATTTTTCAATTATTTAAAATTTTCCTTCAAGTAGTCATTTATAAGTCCCTTCATTTCAAGATTACAACTAGTATATTCCACGTAGAGAAGATTTCCAATTTTTACAAAAATGGTGTTGTTGAAGAGAATATTTTAATTTGTCGCTTTTGTTGTTTTCTTGCATCCACTTCTTGAGCTCTCCAACCCACCTCGAGACACTCCTCCCCAACTTCAGCCAAAAAATACATTCTCGCGCGGACTCTTCCCTACCATTTCCCTTACCCCATTTGCAAGTCTGTGATTCCTCTATAAAACAAGTCAGGCTCTAGTTCCCCGTAAACCTAATGGACAATCATTTGAAACCTGAAGGTGAGAGTTGTGCATTCTTCTGACTGCCAAAGAAGACAACTCCCACTTCCTATTTCCACTCCTGTCACAGCGGGCTAGAAATTTTCTATGCACCTGCGCAACATATGTGTCATCAGAACAGCTCTTTAGCCTGGCTGACAATAATAAATGGTGTCCAAAGTGCTGACTGCTTTGTTCAACATGTTGTGCACTTTAGCATTTGATTCAAAAGCTGAGTAGTTACTCCTAATGTTTGATACGTCATGCTGCTAATGTTTGCTATGCCATCCAATCATATTTGTGTGTTCCCTTTGAGTGTGAGCATATATGCATACATGTATACAAATGCATGGTTTAAAAGACAGATGGTTAAAACATTTTATTACTACTAGTTTTATGCAGTGTTGTCACACCGCAATTATCAGATCATAGCAGTGTGACAAAAATAACAATCTTTCTTCTAACCCAAGCATTTTGTATATATCAATATATCTGATGCAACCATCGAGCACTCTTGGCTACAGCTGTCAACCTCTGCCTATTTATACATGTTTATTGTTTATGTTGTAATTATTGTATATATGTACGAATTACATCTGTAGGATTTATTGTATCATCATGTTTGTTGTGTGTTATCCTATTACTGACTTTTTATCATAATGCAATACTCATATTTGCAAGTTTCGTTCTAGTATTTTCTAGTCTGTTTGAATAGGTATATAAGTTTTAAAATTCTATTCTTGTACAGGCATACATATCTGTCTGCTTGGTAGTATTTGTTTTATCATCATGGTTTTTGTGTGCAAGACATAGTACGATATTCACGGGTGCAGGAAGTTCAAGGAATGCAAAGTAGATGCGCAGTTTATAAGAGATTAAAAACAAAAGCTAACATTACTGACTTTACAAACAAACTTGGGAGGTAAGTTGAATGGTCGTTTGTTAGCCCCATTGATAAGGCAACCACTTGTTTCCCTCTTTCGGTAAACTCGGTATACTAGCGGTTTTTCTGAGTTGTTTCCTCTCGGTATATTGTGTAAGATATTGAATAAACCAGTCCTATAACGTTGGTTAGAACTGGTCGGTAAAACTGGTTAATGACATTTTATTATACAAAATACCAAACAGCAGTGTATTAGCAATACTTAGCCCTAATTTACAGTTGAAACTTTGATGCTCTTTGCTACACAACATGGTTAGAAGATACGTTGTGACATTTAAGTTTTGTAACTTGAGCTGGTGATACCTTGGTTGATTTAAACTTAAACTCAATCAACAAACTCAGTTTGTCGATAGATAACGCAGTTTATATCTGTTATCACTGAATAAAAGCTGTACAATACGTGATAAGCAGTTATCATGTGATGACATCATTGCAATGTCACATCTAACCAATATATAAATGAAATCGAAATCTATTTGCATGATTATTTAGTTTAAATATTGTAGATACAAAACACACAAAGTAACTCTATCCAGCTTGTAATGTCCTTCTGCATGGTACTGCTAGTCCATTATGTATGTTTGTACTTGATAGGTATCTATCTCTCTCATACATGGCACTGCTAGTCCATTATGTATGTTTGTACTTGATAGGTACCTATCTCTCTCATACCTGGTACTGCTAGTCCATTATGTATGTTTGTACTTGATAGGTATCTATCTCTCTCATACATGGTACTGCTAGTCCATTATGTATGTTTGTACTTGATAGGTATCTATCTCTCTCTCATACATGGTACTGTTAGTCCATTATGTATGTTTGTACTTGATAGGTATCTGTCTCTCTCATACATGGTACTGCTAGTCCATTATGTATGTTTGTACTTGATAGGTATCTGTCTCTCTCATACATGGTACTGCTAGTCCATTATGTATGTTTGTACTTGATAGGTATCTATCTCTCTCATACATGGTACTGCTAGTCCATTATGTATGTTTGTACTTGATAGGTATCTATCTCTCTCTCATACATGGTACTGTTAGTCCATCATGTATGTTTGTACTTGATAGGCATCTGTCTCTCTCATACATGGTACTGCTAGTCCATTATGTATGTTTGTACTTGATAGGCATCTATCTCTCTCTCATACATGGTACTGCTAGTCCATTATGTATGTTTGTACTTGATAGGCATCTATCTCTCTCATACATAGTACTGCTAGTCCATTATGTATGTTTGTACTTGATAGGTATATATCTCTCTCATACATGGTACTGCTAGTCCATTATGTATGTTTGTACTTGATAGGTATCTATCTCTCTCATACATGGCACTGTTAGTCCATTATGTATGTTTGTACTTGATAGGTATCTATCTCTCTCATACATGGTACTGCTAGTCCATTATGTATGTTTGTACTTGATAGGTATCTATCTCTCTCATACATGGCACTGTTAGTCCATTATGTATGTTAGTACTTGATAGGTATCTATCTCTCTCATACATGGCACCGCTAGTCCATTATGTATGTTTGTACTTGATAGGTATCTGTCTCTCTCATACATGGTACTGCTAGTCCATTATGTATGTTTGTACTTGATAGGTATATATCTCTCTCATACATGGTACTGTGGTAGATTTCAGTGCACTCTAGTTGTAAACAGGTAGTTTACACTAGAAACCTTGCGAAGCAATGCGCTAGACTTCTGCCCACAGCATTGGGTTAATAGCTGTTGGGTAGGAAGTCATACTGTGCCGGTAGCATAGTAAGCAGGGCCGGTATTGACCCCTGCAGGGTCGGTAATGACCTCTACCGACCCGGTACAAGCTGTACTGGGCCGGCACAAGATGGCCGCCTTAGACGAGGATCTGCAAAGACATCAGAGAACTTAGTCAAGGTCGTAAACAGGAAGTGCTTACCCCTAAAGTACCAACTTAGTGGACCTAATTCTATATGCAGCCTGGGAACCCTGTAGGAGCCGTCATTGGACAATTAGGAGAAAGGACTCCGCCCTTAGCCACTTGGCACCTCCTTGTATTATCTTGCATTGCATTGTGATTGGTTGAGTATTTATATAATTAATGTAATTGGTTCAATTACTTCCTGTGCATTGTCTCTTATATGTTTTATGTTCATTAGCTCTCCTATAAAAGGAGAGCTCCCACTGTTATTCTGTGCATTCATTACAATGAGCCATAGCATGTATTATTATATTGCTAACCACCTAGAGGAATAATTACCCTCAGGACTGCTTTGTAATAAAGCCATTACCACAAACACTACTCGGTACTGTTTGTCTGAGCCATGGGCTCTTGCCTTACCGGGTAATTCGGTTGCCCTATACAGTGGCACTGTCGGTCAGTACAGTGTCCCCTCTGGAGAGAGGTAGAATACTTGAGACTAGTGGATGTCCGTGGTAACAGACCGGAATCCATTACATTGGTGGCAGCGGTGGGATAAACGGTACCTTCCCACGCTGTGCTCTTTCACGCTACCCTCTGGCCCTGCGAATGCACTGCAGGCCAGCTACCACTGAAGAAGGAGAAGTGATCTACCGGGTGTAGATCTGGAGAGAGGAGGAGAAATTGATCTACCGAAGCAGTAGATCTGATGAAGCAATTGACACAAGATACTACCGGATTTCTCTGCAGGTTCGTTTGAGTGCGCTCCGAACTGCAGCAGCTATACCGGCACAGTATCCACTACTAAAGGCTGTCTGCATCAACCGTAGAGCTTGCTCCGTTTGCAGCAGTCCAGTACAGACGTTACCGTATCTTCTACAGGCTCGTAGAGTTCGCTCCGCCCTGGACATAGAGATACCGGCACTGTGCGAAAAGGAGAAAGAGTCGTGTATCAGCTATACAGACTCAGCTACCAGAGGTTATTCAGCTTGAAGTGTTACTCAGCTGGTAACAGTGACCCCGGCACTGTATCCATTTACAGTGTCCCTACACTACTGTCTGTAGGCCCGTAGAGCTTCGCTCCGCCCTGCAGCAGTACAAGAAGTTTCGTAACGGTTGTTACAAGCAACGGAGTGCCAGATACTGCCACAGTATCCATTGGACCAACCCCTAGATCTGCTAGAGCCACTGGAAACACAGCTACCGACCCGGATCTCACCTATACCGGCCCGGGATCCAGTTGTACTGACCATTTCTTAGATTTGAGTTGAGATCACTCCTCTATCTGCAAAGAATGGCCACCCAGAGAGCACGCAGCGCTGGTCGAGCACCCGCTGGCAACCCAGAAGCTACTGCCATTGATAGATTGACCGAAGCATTGACGGCTATGATGAGGCCCAACCAAGACAATGCACCAGCTAGGCTAAAGGCTCCGAAGTTCGACGGTGAAGGAGACGTCGAGTACTTTATCACGAGATTCGTGGGAGTAGCCGAGATGAACGAGTGGCCAGAGAACACGGCCGTGTTGTACCTGAGAAATGCATTACGAGGTAAAGCATTGGACTGTGGAAAGCCTCCACAACTGCAGGGTATCTTTGCTGCACTACGAGCACGTTTTGGGCTAACACCCAGGGAAGCTATGTCCCGGCTGACCAGCCTACGCCGCCTACACAAGACGTCGCTCCAAGAGCATGCAAGTGAAGTAGAGCGCCTAGTGCGCGTTGCTTACGCAGATCTACCTCACCAACCCATGCAGAGGATGATGCTGGATATCTTCAGCACCACAGTCGGAAATGCTTACCTGCAAAGACACTTGTTGGCCATGCAGCCCGTTGATGTAGCTGAAGCAGTCAGGGCCGGCAACGAGTATATGCAGATAAAGACGCCGTTTGAGGAGCGCCAGGCTCATGTACGGATGTTGGAAGAGGATGCCGACGAGGAGGAAGAGGAATGGATGAGGACGGTTGCCAAGGGCCCGTCTCAACGTGTCTCCACCGCTACTGCCGTACAGCAGACACACCACACCCCTACACCTGCCATACCGGATCCTATGACAACAGTCATGGACAGCCTAAAGCTATTGACAGAAGAGCTACGGTCGCTGAGAGCGGCCAGACAAGCAGCTCCCTCTCCACAGTTGGAGACGGCACCTGCAACGCGCTGTTGGGGCTGCGGGCAACCAGGCCACATGATGGGCACCTGCCCCCAAACTCAACGCGCAGTTCACTTTACAAATAACCCCAGACAGACGGGAAACGGCCGGCGCCCGCAGTAGCGCCACCGGCAGCTGACTGCAGCTGGGCAAGCCGGACCACACCCACAACCCCTTATAGTCCTGGAACTCTAGGAGAGAGTGGACAACCTCCCCAGATACAACCGACAGCAACCAACCACCGCTGGACAAGCCAAACCACTCCTGACGCCCCGTACAGTCCTGGAACTCTGAAGAAGAGTGGACAACCCCCCAAGAGAGCACAGACGCCCGCTGAGGACAGCCGGACAGCTCGACAAGCCCCCATTAGTCCTGTAACTCTGAAGAAGAGTGGACAACCCCCCAGGAGAACACAGACTGACAGTAGCCGGATTGCTCATCAAACCCCTTACAGTCCTGCAACTCTAGGAGAGAGTGGACAACCCCCCAGGAGAACACAAATGGCAGCGCCACCGCTGGAGCGACCTTACCAGGCCAGCTACTTCCTGGCTGGAAGGTTAGCCGGTAGACCAGCCTCCCTGTTGATTGACACAGGCTGCACCACCAACTTGCTGTCGAAGCATCTGTATCAGCAATTGCCACAGTCGGTGAAGGACACGCTGCAACGCAGCGAGGCACATGGACTCATGGCTGACGGGTCTAGGATTCCCTTTTACGGTACCCTGCAAGTAAACTTGCAGCTTCGTAAGCTGAGGACGAGCGTCAACTTCGTCATTAGTGACATCAATGAAGATGCCATAATTGGCATGCCGTTCCTCACCGTACACGAGTGTGCCCTACGGTTTCCAGACTCCCATGTCATCATTGACGGACATGTGCTACCTTGCACAGACAAGCACGGGCGGCCACTTAGTGATAGTGTCTGTCTAGCGCAAGCAGAGCTGACAGAGGACCCCCCTTACACCCTTGAAGAAGAGGCGGTACCCATACAACCACCCGCTGTAGAGAGAACTACAGGCGAAAGGTACCAGGCTGTGGAGAGCCCACCGTCACAAGCAGATGGCAAAAAGTTTGAACCGGATCGGGCAACAACTGTAGGCGCTAGAGGCGAAACAGTGTTCTCCCCCCCCGTTGGCTACACCCATGCGATGGAGAGAGGAGACCCCCACCGCTGGAAAGAGGCAGCCACCCTTCAGCCGTCCAACCCCTACAAAGAAGAATAGATTGCACCGAGGAGCTCCCCGACAACCTCCAGTGAACAGAATCACTGTAGCAGACCGTCTAAAGATGTTAGAGAAGCGGCCAAAACCTCTCAGTACCCAAACCCTTCCTGTTAAGCCGGGCAGAGTGAGACAAAGTTGTAAACAACTCTGCAGCACAGACCAGCCACTCGTACCTAGCAGTGACAGTGACAGGACAATCCCCCAGCTAGCCATGGCTGCTGACCAGTGCATAGAGCTTGAGGACCACAAGGCAGATTTGCTGCAGGATGCAGGCCTTGATAATTGTCCATCAGCCAACTGCGCAGACACAGAAGTACTGGTGATGCCCACAGCTGAGCTGCATAGAGGCCCCCATTCATTGATAAAGACGGTGAAGGAGAACTTGCTGCCGGATGCATACCTCCCTAACTACTCGACGCCCAACTCTACTGAGACGGAACTACCTACCATGCAAACCCCTGAGTTAGGTGAAGAACCCGTCCTCTCCCAAGGTGTAGTTGATGTAGAAACCGCCTCGGCCAGTACAAGTACCGAGGAAACGCAGTCCCAGGAGACTGCAAGCGCACGCGGTGGCTGTCATCCTTTGAGACAGTACCGCCAGATAAAGCCTGTGGTGGTGACTAAGGGTGAACGTCCCACGACCTCTTCACCACCAACCTTAGTGCCACACAGCACTGTGCACCACACCCCGGCTCGGGATGTTGCTTGCACCCCCACGGTACAGTGGGAAGAGGAGAGAAGGCGCTGGCTTTCCTTAGAGAAGGAACGGCGGTCTCCTAAAGTTGAGATAAGGAAGGTTCTGCCAGCACTAGAACTTCCAGGGCCACTGCTCGCACCGATACATGACGCTATGGTACAGCAAGCCCCGCTGCACTATAGGCAGCCCAGTGACATGGTGTATAAAACTGGTAATGCACGTGTTGCTGTAGATTCACGCTCACAAATGAACGTGACGCCCAAGCTTACCATACGATTGGTACAAGCACCGAGCCCTCCCGTGGAGGAGGAAAAGGAGCTGATCACTAGCTTCCCCTATGATCCAGGCGGAGTTGAGTTATGGGAGGTCACCTGCAAGGGCGACCTTCTCTGGAGAGAGGTGCTATGTCATCACATGGCATAGCACTCGACTATATATATAATCAAATATATACTCTGGGTACGGGTGTTACCCCCACACATATCTGCTCTTGATATTTTATTATTAAAGCCAGGCTATGACTTTAATGGAGAGAGGTATGTGGTAGATTTCAGTGCACTCTAGTTGTAAACAGGTAGTTTACACTAGAAACCTTGCGAAGCAATGCGCTAGACTTCTGCCCACAGCATTGGGTTAATAGCTGTTGGGTAGGAAGTCATACTGTGCCGGTAGCATAGTAAGCAGGGCCGGTATTGACCCCTGCAGGGTCGGTAATGACCTCTACCGACCCGGTACAAGCTGTACTGGGCCGGCACAAGATGGCCGCCTTAGACGAGGATCTGCAAAGACATCAGAGAACTTAGTCAAGGTCGTAAACAGGAAGTGCTTACCCCTAAAGTACCAACTTAGTGGACCTAATTCTATATGCAGCCTGGGAACCCTGTAGGAGCCGTCATTGGACAATTAGGAGAAAGGACTCCGCCCTTAGCCACTTGGCACCTCCTTGTATTATCTTGCATTGCATTGTGATTGGTTGAGTATTTATATAATTAATGTAATTGGTTCAATTACTTCCTGTGCATTGTCTCTTATATGTTTTATGTTCATTAGCTCTCCTATAAAAGGAGAGCTCCCACTGTTATTCTGTGCATTCATTACAATGAGCCATAGCATGTATTATTATATTGCTAACCACCTAGAGGAATAATTACCCTCAGGACTGCTTTGTAATAAAGCCATTACCACAAACACTACTCGGTACTGTTTGTCTGAGCCATGGGCTCTTGCCTTACCGGGTAATTCGGTTGCCCTATACAGTGGCACTGTCGGTCAGTACAGTGTCCCCTCTGGAGAGAGGTAGAATACTTGAGACTAGTGGATGTCCGTGGTAACAGACCGGAATCCATTACAGTACTGCTAGTCCATTATGTATGTTTGTACTTGATAGGTATCTCTCTCTCTCATACATGGCACTGTGTGTATAATCTACCTATAAAACACAAAATTATCACATGATCATTGAAGTTATGTGACAAATTGAATGAAGTACAAGACAGAGAGACACATGCTTGCAGGTGCTGGCAGTGTATATACTGTCAAGTAAATGAAACAGTTTATATAGTCTGAGATCATGTACAAATCAACAATAACTTGTACTAATGTGTTATATACAGCTTGTTGGTTTACCTGACAATATCTATCTGTTGATCTTGTACATGAGCAGTCTTGAGTTGAAATAATCATGTACCAGCAGCTCATCTCCCCTGATACTTATTAGTTCTGCCCCCTGTGGTAACTGATCAGGTGTAAGAGTTTGTAAAAGTTTCCCTGCAATTAACAAACATTACAATGTTCTCTATTGAAGATAGCTTAAAGTACAATCCATAGCCAGTTCACACACAGTATGTTACAGAGAATGTCAGATCACACTTAAATGAATAATAAGGAAAAAAGGCTAGAATAATTCTATGATCATCTGTGGTATACATGAAGGGAAATACTAAGTTGAACAAAGTAATGCTGAAGCTGTTGTCCAGAGGGTGTTCATATATCTAAATATGTTAGAAACTTATTTGGAAACTAAAATTGAGCAAAAATAAAAGTAAATTCACACTGAGACAATTTTTTAATGTTGACAAATGTGATTTACATTTTGATTCACTCTGAAGGGTTTTAAATATTATTTGAGTGACATGCTCTTAAACACAACGTATGAAATAGGCAGTTTTTGATATACTGAAAAAACTTCTATTTCACTTTTGAGTTCTGGCAATATTGAAATTAGTTTGTTACTGGTATCACATTTATAAAACTCAGCAGAGTAAAACCTGAACATACAGCATTCCAGTAAAATCTCAAATGGCCCACTTGTAAAAGAGAAACTAAATAAGAAAACCAGTAAAGTATGCACTGGTGAGTGTCTGTATCAGTATTTATATATTTCAACTTGGTAGAGTCTGTTTAATAAAACTCTTATATGTCAAGTCAAAAGAAGTCACAGATCTTTAGTTATCGATGTCAAGTGAAACCAACTCTTTGTATAAAATTGTGTAAGTAGACATATATAGTGAGTACCTTCAGGGGAGATGATGTGTAGTTGGTTTGTGTTAAAGCCTGTAGCATAAATAAGTCCCACTGAATCTGCACAAATAACACCTGCTCCACTAAAGAGTTCACATTCCCACATCTCGTTTAGCTCTCCTTCCACTATGTTGTATTTGGTAACTTCACCAGACGTACCAAGTAAGGCACCATCTGGTAGAAAGTAAGGGATGCCTACAAAGCCTTGTTCTGGTGATGTTTTCTTATTGAGTAAGTCATAGATGGTTGCGTAGAAATAGTAGCCCTTGATTACAGATACCACAATGTATCTGTCAGAAACAGCCATGTACCCTAACTGAGCTTCAACATCCAGCAGAGTCTGTGCATGCTTCAGCTCTGGTAAGCACATCTCTACCTTGCACTTGCCTTCTTCAGAGCGATGTAGAATGTATACCACTTGGTGGTGTTCTTTGATGGATATAACAGCCTTGTATGGTAGATCCAACTTTGTTAACTTATTAGTTTCTCTGTTATACAGGCTAACACCTCCTTCACATCCAACTAGTATGTTACCATCTTCTCTATGGCAGACTGTTAAGCACTCGCTATCTGTTGGTATCTCTGAAGTGAGGGTTATGGATTGAGGAATCTTGATGATGTCTGCATCCATTGTCAATGGTTTCTCTACAGACAATAAAATATAATAAGTCATATGTAATATATAATATATACAACACCTGTACACAAATAAATAGTGTAACAATTGTAATCAGCTGTTGTTGCATAAATATGTTTGAAATCTTCCATGCTTGAGCTATATCTTTAAAAAAAAAAAAAACTGGAGAGATTTTTACAAACCCAACTTTTTTGCCAGGAACAGTTAATGCTATAAACATTAAAGGTGCAGTTAACCTGAAAAAAATTGTTATCGTACAAAATTTGATTCTTTTTCAGATCAAATTGTTACCACTAAATAATTGACATCGATGTGGAGACCAAACATATGCCATCCTGTACAAATACATGCAATTATACTGTAAAATGTACAGATACAGAGTGGTTTTGTGATGTCTTTGTGTGAACAAGTGCTACATTCCATGTGTACCCTCACCCTTTATACACCCCTGTACTCCTCTAGAGTTCCTCCCTTACCCTCTACACCCCTTACCCTCAGCCCTTTTTCCAACTATCATGTCCCTTGATCCTTTCTATGTGCAGTCATTGTGTGAGATTCAGCCACTCTGGTTGATAGTACAAAGTGCTGAAAGTTAGTATTTGTCTCCCATGGCTAGACGCTACCCCGCTGATGCTGCTTGATCAGACTGCAATGAGACCAGATTCTGCTATACCCCTTTTAGCTATGCTACTCGGACATTTCTTATCAGAAGATATATGAGAGTTGAATAATATACCCAAAAAGTCAATGTTGCACCTGCAAAAAACTTGTAGAGAAACCCAACATATTGTTGTGGATTTTTTTGCCAGTACGCGCAACGCACACACATTGATCTGTGCACACATCATCTACACCTGGCACCGTAACTATAGCCATTAGATGGCCAAAAGGAGTGTAATCATCAACACCGGATTGAGTCGGTACAGACCTTACGTAAGCCCGTACCGACCCTGTATGAACCATGCAGGGCTGGAGGGAAGTGACTCAGCATAGACTGAGAGTCAGAAAATAGCCTAAAACTGCGTTTACACTAGGTGACTCCCGATTCTTTTGAAGTTTTCTGATTGTGTCTTGGCGCTGGAGACTGGTGCTGTTTCCAGTGGAGATGCAGGATTGTAGGAGGCTGAAACGCAGCAGTGTTGCGTTCGAGCATCAAGTCGCGGTGTCTTCATAGCCACGTGACACAGTTTAACCAACTGAGTTGCTCCTTAGAGCGGCTCCAATAACTTTTTTATTCTAGCCTGGATATAACGTAAAGAATGATTGTTATAAGTTATTATTAAATAATTAAGTTTTACTAGCATTGTTGACAAGTGTGTTTATTATTTTTCTTATCAAAATAATCAAACTATGTATGTTCAACAATAATAAATAATTCATATTTGGGGTAGTTATCATTATTATTTTGGATGCAAACACAAAAAAACGTTAGATTTTCTTCAAATTATTATTTAATTTCAGTAAATGGTATTATTATTTATAGTTGAGTTAAAATTTCATATGTAAATGCGGCCTAAGAAGCCAAAGGCCTTATTCAACAGCTAACTACCCTTAACCCTGATTGAAGCCAAGAAACAGAGGATAGAAATACCAACTGCAGGAAGGGGATGGGCGTATGATTGGTCCACTGACTTGTGACTACGCCTGCTACTTCTGGGCGCCATATCTCTTGAAGCCCTATATAACCTCCTTGATTCGTTACTTGTTTATATATGTTTGATCATTTGTGCATTCTATGTTACTCTTATACCATTGGTGGATTACTCGAAGTACTTCCTGTTACTTTCCGTAAGTTGCCTATTAAAGGCAAAACTCTTGTAAAAGCAAATCAGTTTGTATGGGGTTTTTACTTACTCGTATTCTGATGGAAAAAAGGCATATTTACTCAATGGCACTGAGTTATGCATTGAAGCCGAGGGCTCTTTACTAGCCTTGGAGTAGAGAACACTTCTCCACTCCTGCTTTGGTATAGTACCGACCTGTTGTTGTCTCGAGGATAAAAACAACTGGTGGCAGCATACTTGCCAGATTGCTATCGACTTCAGCTAGTGATTTTACGGTCCCAAAATCCACTACAATATTGAATCCTGGAATTCGCTGTTAGCACACAGGCCATAGCCGCCTTCTTACATGAGGTGAGCATGCCTTAGTGCTTCACCTAGCCTTGCCTATGATGTTTAAGACAGCCTTTAAAATACAGAGACGAGCATATGACTGACATTACGCTATGTTAAATTTAAATTCTGGTGGGACTTTAAAAGTTGGCACAATGGAATGTAAAGGATTTTTCTGTGTCTCTTCACTGAACAGCAACTAGAGAAAGAGAGAGCACGAGGTGATAGTCGTAGACTGGCTGGACTACTAAGAGGGTTCCAACATGGGGTGACAGCACCGTCGTGTTCTGTCAGGCTATACTGGGTGATGTAAAAAAAGTTCTATCTCGAAGTCACTCCCTCAAGTAATACCTATCGATCAATATATGCTTCGGTTAGTGAGAGTACACGGGGTTCTGCAGGATACGGTAGAACAGAAGATATTAGCATGGCAACCTGCCAGACTAACTATAACAACCTCAAGTTACCAATAACTTTATTCAAGAAAATAGCACTTGTGCTGACAACCTTCAGTACAAAAATGTAAACAGTTCTGCCTCTCTGGGCGAATGTCCATAGAATTATTGAACAATATTTGTAAAGTAGGCAGTTCAAAAATGACGCATATGATTGGCGACTAACCATTAACCCATAAAAAAATAGATTACTACAGTAAATAAGCAGACGCTTTAGGAAAACAGTCACACAAACAGACACATTAGGAAACAGCTAACCGCTGGAATTTAAATCATCCATACATCCATCATTAGAGGGAAATTCCCTTAGCTTATCTGCATCTACGCTACAGCCTGCTGTAGATAGCGCTTCCAACAAGACTTGCCTGAACAAGTCTCTTAGTGCATCCAGTGACTCAATTGTAGACAATCCAAAAGTGCACCAAAACTAGATTGAGTCTAGCAGCAGCAAATACCCTTGCATACTGCTGTAACGCAGTGGTCGGACTATGCAAAAATCCATTACAAGAAGAAAACAAGCCTACATTCTGAGATGCACATTTGTGTTGCATTATTTTAAAGGGCCTAAAACACCAAAATAATATAGGATTCAATTTAAACCTTTTGATGTTGAAGTGTGCTCAAAAAATTATCTGAAGCTCACCTCTCACCAGTAAAGGGACTCCTATAGACAGTCAGCACTCACCAAAATGTAATTTTTCCCTAAGACTCAAAAGGTTATGTAGAGCTATAAAGAGAGGCTTCAAAATTTTGTCTTGTCTGCATAGAAGTTTAAACATTGGCATCGTGCAGAGACACTTTTGATTGCAAAATAGGGATATCGCAACAAACTTTAATTGTTCTGGAGCTGTTCTTTCAATTCAGCATTTTTTTCCATACTTGCGAATTTCACTGTTGTGTGCACACCGGCCTTCACTTGAAAGTGTTAGTGATCAAAATCAAAATTATAAAATTCCTATCAAAATAATAATTTGCCAGAGGAAAATTAATTAAGCAATAAAACTAGTATAATCTTAAAATAATATGAAATGAACAGAAAAGTTTGCCGAAATTATATTTCCGCCGTTGTTTTTTCACAACAATGATAATAACTAAACTTGAAATACTGGCTATATGTCTATACTAAACAATTAAAAGGTACTGAATAAGAATAATGTTAGTTTTTTAGACGCTAATTTAACATTGAAAACCTGATAACAATGGTATAAATTACTTGTTGGAAAATATTCAAAATTTGATACTATAATGGAACTGCCGCTCGCAGATAGCCCCTTTGATAAACAGCATTTTCATAGACTTCCACAAAGCATTGCACTTTTGTTGCTGCACTGGAGTTTTATCAATATTTTTACAACGCTTAATGGGAGAACAATGCTAAAAACAAAGTGCACCCTGCAAAGCTCGTCCTGAGCCCTTTTACAAATGACGAATTCTTTGCTGGACTGTTACAGTGATGGGTTACACTTCCTGATGTTTGAATTAACCAATCTGAACAGCTCATGTAACCAATTGTTATTCAGGTTGGTTTATTCAAAGATATTTGTATTTGTACCTACATTGTGATATCATAACTGGCCTGGTTAAAGAATGGCTACACTGCACAGATGTTTTGGTGCAGATGTGCCTATACAATGGTTACTACAGAGGCTGATTTAGTGTGCCGATGTACTAGAGCAAATCAGTTAGCTGTTATTGAAATAGCCAATCATGTGGCGCAAAGCGTTAGTTTATGCATTAGTCATTTCCGACAAAGAATGAGTTGTTTCTCTCATACAATTAATAGTGGCAACAATTGAAAAACACATTCCCTGTGAGGTATGTTTTTTCACCATAAAAAACTCCAATTTTAATAATTGATTTGGTTTCATTTATTATTAAATCAATATGATATTGTTATCATTTCTTTTTTTGTTGAATTTAAGTTAATAATCATTATTATTATACTTGGAAATGATATTATTGTCAATGATAGCTATTGTGGGAGATTTGCATGATGAGTAAATGGTGTCAGGCCCCCCCCCACCCCCCCCCCCCCTCTATCCAACCCCCTTACACCCCCTGGTGCCCTTGTCATTAATTACCACCCCGCCAGAGCCCTCCCTCCCCCGTAGCTACTCAAATCCCCCTGAAAAAAGGATACCGGCTACCCCGGGTCGGTATCCCCCTGTACAAATGAATGGACACTACCCCGAACCTACCCCGGGTCAGGACCCCGACCCGGGGTCCAACCACAGTGATTACGAGAACCTGTACCTCCCTGAAGTGAATAGCCTTTGCAGAATGGCAACCGGAGCCTTCCCTCTCTCAGGAGCACAGCCTAGGATGTTGCACGTCCTAATAAGGAATGGAAAGTTTGTGCTGACAGAAAAGA
This sequence comes from Cryptosula pallasiana, assembly GCA_945261195.1. NCBI lineage: Eukaryota > Metazoa > Bryozoa > Gymnolaemata > Cheilostomatida > Cryptosulidae > Cryptosula > Cryptosula pallasiana. The sequence continues at coordinate 27,720,273 of OX183131.1, read as the reverse complement.
GCGGGAACTAGAGCTCAGCCCCAAGCTACCATGTGCTCTCTACTTGATTGGCTTATCTTGTTATTGTGTTTTGTATTATGTGTTATAATTGGTATTTTCCTTGTATTGTATGTTATCATTTGTCGTGCCTCATACGGTAACGAAACTGTTCTTTTTACTCTATATATAGAGCTGCTGTGCCTTGAGCAGGCAGTTGTTATAGTTGTATGCACCCTTTTGTTTGTGTAGCAATAAAGTATATTGATTGATAGAAACACTAGTAATACTGTAATGGAATTTAGCATAGGTGGCCTCTCTCTCATTGATGCTAAGCTAGCCAGCAGGCAGTGCGTAAACACTCCTTAGCATACTTTTTTTTTTTTTTTTTTTTTTTTTAAATCAACTTTATTTACTGATCAATGTACAGTTCGTAAGCAATATACAAGGTACCAATGGATCATGTTTGACATTACATGAAATAGCTATCAAAGCAAACACCCTATACCCATGCCCGCCGTTACCGGCTACTCTTCCGAAAAGGCAGAGGGGGATCTTTTACTAGCATGACTCCATAGTTATTATGGAGAGTGCAATCAAACTAGGGACCACGTTATTTTTATGCCCATATCCGACCAGGCAGAGCATAGGAAGCCAAATATCTTGCTCACAGATAACCGTGCTGGGAATCGAACCCCAGATCCAGGATTGAAGTGCAAGCACTTCAACCACTAGACCACACGTGCCTCCTAGACTCAGCTCCGCCTGACTGCCCTCAGTACAGAGATGTATGCGTTGCCTACCGCAAGGATGGATGAGTCAAGAATTCAAGCAGGGGATTTCCCGCCTTACTGAGAAGCTGGACTGGCGCTTTATTGTTGTTACCTATTGCTAAGTATATGTTTGCATTGCGCCTGTTTATCTAGTATTTATTGTTGACCTATATTATTGTTATACACCAATCATCTTATGTTATTTTTCAACCGATTCATTAGCATATCAACTGCATAACTTTGTTGACATGTGGCCCAGTGGGCAGATTGGATTGTGCGCTTACAAAGAGAGGTACTCTGAGTAAGCTTTTGTCTCTTGAAGCAATAAAGTGTTAGCTATTGTAACCGGTGTGTTCAGTTGGCAGATAGCCAAATAGTATTAGTATATTTGCACACGGCACAACACGGAGCTTATTGACTCATAGCTCATCTACAAATAGAGCCACTAGTAGTAAACAAGTAGCTCTCATTAGCAATTGCTGTTACATTGCTAAACAAGTACACTTCTCTAGTAGCTGTTTGGTAAAGGTGCGGCGAAATCCTTTACATTGGTGGCAGCGGTGGGATAATAGTGAACGTTAGACACTACTAGAGAAGCTGTACACGGCCAAACACCACCCCTATTCATTCCCCGAGTATTGGTGTTTGCTATACCGTAATAGTTGCCTGGTAGCAGCCAAACTACCACCCAGGGACACTGTTACACCCCTTGCTCTGACCCGGTGGTACCCCCCACCCGGCAGAACACCCCCTCTCCTTGCTGTGTTTGATAAGAGAACTACAGTCACCCTGCTCGGTGAACTCGGTAGACGCTGTACTGCTCACGCGAGATCGTACAGGCATCTCTTTCGAACCCTGGGTACCCCTCTCAGCTGTGCAGGGTACCCCTCTCAGCTCTGCAGTGTACCCTGCGTACGCTGTACCGAGTGATATAGAAACTGTCCTGCCTATATACGGCCAGAGTTTCTCACCTAGTGTTGACACAGCATTGACGCAGCGTGCTGTCAGTCTTCCACTGTTCATCTGGTACACGGAGTTGTCTCCTCCCGTGCTGACAGACCCTGCTGATTGTGAAGGCTATACTCCACGTTGATGACCACACAGAGAGCCAGGAGCTCTGGGCGGTTGCCAGCGGGCACGGCAGAAGCTGAGGCGCTAGACAGACTCACACAGACCCTGCGAGGAGTGTTACAACACCCTGCACCACCCCCTGCCCCTACATGGAACTTCAAACCTCCTAAGTTCGATGGGCAAGGTGATGTAGAGTACTTCATCACACGGTTTCTAGAGGTCGCTGAAGCAAATGAGTGGACTGCTCGCCAAACCCTGCTCCATGTGAGAGAGGCACTTCGTGATGAAGCACTGGATTGTGGTAGACCTAACACCCTGCAAGCAGTGTTCACAGCACTCCGTGCTCGCTTTGGCCTTACACGCAGAGAGGCGCTACAGAGTGTAGCACACTTGAAGAAGGCATCGAAGACTTCCCTCCAAGAACATGCTAGCGAGGTGGAAAGACTAGTTCGAATAGCCTATGAAGATTTGCCAGACAGACACGTAGAACGCATGATACTAGAGACGTTCTCCTCCACCGTGGGTAACCCATATCTGCAACGCCATTTGTTAGCAGTGGATCCACAGAGTTTGGAAGACGCAGTTTGTGCTGGAAGCGAGTTCCTTCACATCAAGGCAGTTCCTGACTCGAAACCATACAGGGTACGAGCTGTAGAAAGTGATGGAGAAGAAGAAGAACCCAGTAAGCCTTCCATGAAACCATTCCATCATTATCAGACTTCTGCCATGGTGTCGCAGGCTCCGGGAGGGATGGCTCACCCATGTCGGGTTTCTAACAACTACCCCACAGTGAGCTACTCCCCTCCACCCCAGCAGCCAGCGCCCGTGTCGGAAGGTGTGATGACTCATCTACTCCAGACAGTGCAGAACATGGCTATAGAGTTGCAACAAATGAGACAGTGGCCGCAGCCGGGTATGCATACACCCCATGTTGGCGTGTACCCTGCTCCTGCAGCGATGCAAGCTCCTGCCCGTGTTCCCCACTACACTCCTAATGTGGTGCCAAACCTTTCACCGGCTACACCTGCCATCCCTGTCATGGAACAGATCTCTCCACACACGGTGTCACAGCCTGCTACGGCGCAGTTGGTTCCCCCTCAGTGTTGGGGCTGTGGACAGACAGGCCACTACAGTAGAGGCTGTCCGTCTAAACCTAAGACAACCACCGTAAACAGAGCAAAACCCGTGTCGGGAAACGACCAGCCTGCCCCCGCTCAGTGACACCAACCAGTAGTTGCACCAGTCAGCCCGTCAGTGGAGTGCCCTTCACGCCCTAGAAATAGAGCGTCGCCTCCCCCCTCCCGAGCTGCAAAGGTTCAACCTAACTGCTTGTCTAACACTGAGATAGAACGGCCATACCGGGCAAGCTACTTCCTCCCAGGGAAGCTTGAAGGCAAGTCAGTTACCCTTCTAGTCGATACCGGCTGCACCACAAATCTCCTAGCCAAGCACGTCTTTAACCAGTTACCTGAGTCAGTAAGACAGTCAGTACAGGAGAGTGAGCCACATGGTATCCTAGCCGACGGTACCCAGATCCCCTTCTATGGCACGGTGAGAGCTACCCTCCGTCTCCGTGGTGTGAAAACTGAAGCCACATTTGTTGTCAGTCACATAAACGAAGACGCTATCTTGGGGATGCCCTTCCTCACCGACCATGATTGCCGAATGAGGTTCAATGAGTGTGCCATTGTCGTAGCAGGAAAAGAGATGCACTGTACTGACAAGGACGGTACACTGTTGATGAACAATGTTCAGGTCCTACGTACCACGCAGCTCCCACGTGGAGGCCCTCCAATTGCTGCTAGTCTGAACAAACCAGATAGCAAAGGACCTGTAGTGGTGAGATGTATGAACCCGACTGCTCAGCCAGTAGAACTGAAGGCGGGAAGCACGAGAGACCAGTACAGAGGAGCGAGCCAAGGAGAGGTTGAGCCGACCGAGGCGGTTGCCATGCCCCTTCCACCAGAAAGGAGAGTGTCAAATTTGGAGCGGCCAGTTGCAAGAAGGCCTGCCACTCCTCCAGTTGTTGACAGCAAATCTGGTGAAGATCGGACAAGCGGTTCAGCTAAAAATGGCCAAGACGTGCAGGAGTTGTCTCCCCCAATAGCTGAGACACCCTCACCCCCTGCAGAGACTGAGAACCAACCACCCCTTGGGTCATCACAACGGCCAAGAAGGAACGTCGGCCCACCCAGGCACTATGGACAGCCACTATGCCATCTGATTGCAACTGCAAAAGAAGTGGATAGAATGTCTGAAAATGCCAAAATGCCTGAGATTCAAACGGCTCTCCTGGGTGGAGTTCTTACGGAAACCCCCACAAACTGGGTATCTGCAGAAAGGCCAGGCTCTAGCGCTGCTGCCTGCCAAGATTTAGATTGCTGGCAGCAAAACCCATCAAGCGCTGAGGACCCAAAGTTGACCCGTTTTCCACCTAGGGGTAATGATTTCCAAAAACGGTTAGTGCCGCCCGGAAAGAAGAATAGCTCCGGACGGGATGTAGCCACACCCCCATACTGGGTGTCGTTGAAAAGAGGACACTCTAGCAAAGGTGCCAGAAAAAATCCAGGAGAATATTCCTCTCCATCAGAGAACTACGGCCGGTCAAAATTTGAGTTGAACCACCAGTCAGTCTTTGCGGATCCACCCCTGCCAGTTGTTTGCACCGCTTCTAGTCAAGATCAAACAGGCCTGCCGCCGCGCGGGAACAGGCATTTGTGAACAAGTACCCAAAGTGACTGGACGTGCCAACCACTACATGGATTTCTCTGCCAGTGTTTTGCCTCAGGAAGGAGATGAATGCCTTCAACTGCAAGTCGAAGAAGAGTTCGAAGACGAGATTACCTCTGTTGCTGCACAGCTGCCTCCCTCCCCTTCTTCACGGGACTGTCCCACTTCTCAGTCCACCCCTTCTGCACAGAAGATTGCTGCTACCCACCGGGTACCCTGCGCAGAGGGAATGAAGAAGGAGATAGAGAGAGAGAACGAGCTTTTAGGAGTCACTAGTCAGAGTGAGCTGATGGACAATTGGGTTCGCCGCCATAGCTCCTCCCGTGACCCCTTGGCACTCAAGCAGACACCTCCTCTTCAGTGGCAGTCCACGGAGTCTCCACCACTCCCAGCTGCCCCTACACTCCCCAGTGTGTCCACGGTGCCGGCAGCGAACACTCTCCCCTGTAGCCAGAGTGTTGCGAAACTTTCTGCCAGTTCTTCTACCTCCCGTGGGCCCCCCACCCCCTCCTGGGTGTTGAGCACTTCACCCCCGACCCGGGGCCCCCCTCCCCCGACCCGGTATGACCCGGAGTTGAGTCTAAGTACAGTAGTGGTACAGGAAAAGCCACCCATAGGTACTAGACTGCCTCACGCGGTCACCAGGGAGCGTATGTAGGCGCTGGGGAAGATCGTCCCTAGTAAGAGGAGAGGAGGAGCGCTCTTGGCTGGACCTTCTAAGCGGGGTAACTCCCCCCTTACAGCCACCCCCTCCTCTACACTAGGTTCTCCTCCACTGCCTGTGCGAGCCATTGTCACCTTGCCTGGCTGCACGGAGTCCAGTGGACAGATCCCGCTCCTCGACCTGATTCCTACACGGAGGAAGGCGAGGACTCCTGCTGTGCCCCCAGCACCTGTACCCACCTCCCCTTTGCCAGTAGACGAACCACCTCTGTCGGTGTCTACGCCTGTAGTCAAGTTAGTTGACATTGCTGCCTCCCGCCCTTCCTCACCAACCGTAGAGGAAGAGGTGGTAGCTCCTCACCTGGTAGGCCGGAAACCTCCTATTGCCCGGCGGCTCTTGCAGTGGGTTGCCCCCAAGACGGAGAACGCCATCCAGAGAGATTTGAAGAGGGCACGGCGCAGTACCTGCCCCAGTTGTAAGTTCTCAGCAAAGAACATGAGACAACTGTCGGTGCATGTCCACCAGCACCACGTACGCTACTTTTGCCGCTGTAGATACTCGAGTAGCAGCAGAGACAGCATATACTGTCACCAGAGGGCGCGTGGAGGTCCAGAAGATACTGATCACCACCAACGCCTTGGTTATATTTATGCTGTAGACCGAGAGAGTTACTCGGCTTTCTGCAGGTACCAGAAATGGACTAATCCAGCGCCTTTCGGTACCTGCCAACCCACCCAGACTGGAAAGATCCAGTCTCCTCCCCCAGCACCTTCGAGGTGTGATGCAGTCACGGCTCCCCTCCCAGGAACCTCCGCTACACCACCTGGCATTGTGCCTCTGATGGCTTTACCCCTAACCGGGTACAAGATACCAAAGAAGTCGCACACTGTGGTTGTACCGAGTCCTGAGGCCATGATTGTCTCCCCTGTGTCCCGTTCTTCTCCACCCCCTGCTTCTCTTGCAGTATGCGGGACCTCAGCACCTAGTGTTCCCTCCGTGCTCTTGTCAGTAGAACCTCCAGTTGGTGAGGTAGATCTGCCAGTACGGTTTACGCAGAACAGGGCGCGATGGGCTGCTGCGATAGAGCAGGGCGCCGCTGAACTGGACGCTCAGTTGCAGGGCCTTCGGATGAAGGTGGTCACGGGCACCCTCTCAGGGGTGGAAGTCGCCAGGCTCAAAGCGCAAGCAGAACTCCTGAAGGGAGAGATAGTTGAACTGAAGCAAGCCGAACAGACAGTGCGAGGCCAGCTGTTCTAGGAACGGTGTTCCTCCGCTCCCTTCGTCAGTCACACGGGTTGTGTGCAACCCTCCCTCCGTTAGTCACACTGGTTGTGTGCAACTCTCTCAGTCGGTCATGCTGGTTGTGTGTACCTTCTACCTTATTAACCACCGGGTGATGTGTTACCCTTCTCACCCCCTTTTATTAGCCCACTGGTTGTGGGCCCCCCTTCACTCCCTCTGCCAACTGAGCAGGGCGTGATTCCCCCCAACTTTAAACGCACATGGACTTGTGCAAAGGGTTGCGCTGTAAGCGTAGACCTCTCTCCTCTCTTGGAGCGGCCACCTCATGACTGGTTAACTATGAGTATGGCGATACTAATAGTTGAAGCGGCCTATGTAATGGAATTTAGCATAGGTGGCCTCTCTCTCATTGATGCTAAGCTAGCCAGCAGGCAGTGCGTAAACACTCCTTAGCATACTAGACTCAGCTCCGCCTGACTGCCCTCAGTACAGAGATGTATGCGTTGCCTACCGCAAGGATGGATGAGTCAAGAATTCAAGCAGGGGATTTCCCGCCTTACTGAGAAGCTGGACTGGCGCTTTATTGTTGTTACCTATTGCTAAGTATATGTTTGCATTGCGCCTGTTTATCTAGTATTTATTGTTGACCTATATTATTGTTATACACCAATCATCTTATGTTATTTTTCAACCGATTCATTAGCATATCAACTGCATAACTTTGTTGACATGTGGCCCAGTGGGCAGATTGGATTGTGCGCTTACAAAGAGAGGTACTCTGATTAAGCTTTTGTCTCTTGAAGCAATAAAGTGTTAGCTATTGTAACCGGTGTGTTCAGTTGGCAGATAGCCAAATAGTATTAGTATACTTGCACACGGCACAACACGGAGCTTATTGACTCATAGCTCATCTACAAATAGAGCCACTAGTAGTAAACAAGTAGCTCTCATTAGCAATTGCTGTTACATTGCTAAACAAGTACACTTCTCTAGTAGCTGTTTGGTAAAGGTGCGGCGAAATCCTTTACAATACATTTAGGTCGAGGACCCTGTGCAGATGTTAGCGCCTGTTTGGGATAGGCATTGAAGTGAGAGGAGAGAGAGAGGAGGAGAATCCGTTGAGTCAGTAATAGAAGACTCAAATCTATTACACTATTTCATGAACCATATTAAATAATACTAGACAAGCGTTTCTGTCCACAACTGCAAAGTAGTTTTGGTGTGAAGCATGGACATATTAATAAATAAAATAAACATCTAAACCAAATCAGAAAATTGAATCGATAATTAAGACAGGCGCAGTTGCCACACACATAATAGCAGCTAGAATCCTGTTAGGGTTTCACTTCAACTCCGTCTCATATGTTTGTAATAGAAAGCAGTGAACACCTGCTTTTAGTGGCAACTCTCTATAATTGTGTAGTAAAAATAACACAGTTTTTTTTACAGTATTCACTGTTGTAGTATATCTTTGTTGAAGATTGTTTTTTTTCACCAGGGTGTGCTTAGATTATTAATTGTGTTTTACGGTCCGTTCCGTCAGTTTGCAATGGAAAACAACCTTTTTATATTCTCTTGAGATGGTTTTATCCATAAATAATTCTTGCAACTGTTCATGCAATTGTTTTTTGTATTACTATTGCAACACAAAGTTGTCAAATCATTCATTTTTACAAAAAATGCGGAGACTAAATGACTTCATTAATAACTGAAATTTTATTAGGTTTTCCAAGATTCCAAGATTTTCCACTGGATTCAACTTAATATGTGGTTGCCTATTCCTGCTTACGCTCTTGTACTCTTCTCCCCATCCTACACCCTTGTCACCCTTTTCACCCCTAAAGTCTCAGCTGTCACAAGTGGCACCACAAGTGTCCTTTCCCTTATTTCGACTCTGCTAACCATTTACATCACTACCGAAATAGTACTCTACACCTCCCTCCTACAGGCACCCCCACCCCAGCCTAGCAATATAAAAACCTCACAATCTGAGCCCCGATATGCTTGCCTCGTATCACCAAATTTTTTACTTTTTAGTGTGAACGAAATTCCCTTATTCTTTGTCGAATGTTCGCAGAAGTTACCAATTGGTGTACCAAGGGAGAACTTGTAAAGGTTTCAAATAAACAGCTGCATTAAGAGAATGGTTATGCAAGGCACTAATGCACTCATGGGTTATCACTCATTCAGAAGGCGCTATTTTCAACTGCATCCAAAATCTATGAATATCAGCACATTGCTCATTATTGTTAGTAGGTTGCAAGATTTGATCTAGTGGTATTCCATATTGTTTCTTTTGCAGCTTTATGCAAACTCAATCACACCGAACTTTTTTTGTGTGCTAGTTTGTCTGGCCAGTTGCTTTGGTTACATCTGGTAGTTGGTTGGTAGAACGGTCGGAGGTTTATCTAGGTGCAGTCAAGGCCAAGTGTTGAGCTGGCTAAAACACACTAGTAGTAATATATGAGCAGATCTCCCTACCAAGCGTTTTTTGTGGGGTTAAAATCTGGGGTGATGCAATGGGTTACGGCGTTGGATGGATTCGCCGAGTTTATATTGTATTTTATTTGAGGGGCATTTGAGTGGCATTTGAGTGGCATTCAAGTGGCATTTGAGTTTTGATTGTTTTTTTACTTAATTTGAACTTATATGGTGTATAGATTTTGAATGCATGGCATTTAAGTTATGATAATTTTTTTACATAATTGTATCCATAATTATAACTCATAGGGTATCTAGATTTTGAATGTAAGGCATTTAAGGTTTGATAATTTTTTGTAATTCCGACTCATATGATATCTTGAGAGAGAGGAGAGATGAAAAGAGGAGAGAGAGGAGAGAGGAGATATATCTACATTGAATAAATACAGTGATTAAAAGTGAAACAATATGTGAATATATGCATTTATTGTGTAATAAGTAGGGAAAATCTCATGTAATATAGCTAGAGTCAGTAAATATTAAATAATACAAAACACTACAACTTGTAATGACAATCATTGCATAAGCTTTTACTAAAAAAAATATCTTGAAAACCTTCAAAACATGATCCCAAATGGAAAAAAATGGATGAAGTTAGATATTCATCTATTGGTATACATCTACAAAAAAGAGGTATTTGGTGAAATATTCTTTCATTTCATTCAATTTTCATTAATTTTTTTTGCAAAAAGAAATCATCCTCTGGATGATTAAATTTCATCTAATTGTACAAATTTACAAAAATAAACAGGGTATTTGGTAAAATATGCTTTCATTTCATTAAATTTTCATTATTTTTTTGCAAAAAAAATCACCCTCTAAATGGTTAAATTTTATCTGTTTGTATATCTTTACAAAAAAAACAGGGTATTTGGTAAAATATTCTTTTATTCTATTCAGTTTTCATTAATTTTTTCAATAATTGCTTAAATATACATTATTCATTATTTTCTTATTGTTAGGTAAGCAACCTATCATACAATATTAGTTTTTTGAGTGAGGGTTTTATCCTGCATTTTTCGTTTCAATTTTTTTTAAAAATTTACAATTTTTTTAAAAACAATCATTTATATATACAATTTTCATTATTTTTTTAAACAGAACAATCTCTATCTCTGAGAGGTTGGAGATATTGAGGTAGAAAACTTAGACATGATGAGAAGGCTATGGATTTACCCATTCAAGAACAACCAATTTTCAATGGCAATTTCAATTCTGAAAACTAAATCAATGTAAATTGTTTTTCAAAATGCGATCATCAGAAAACTTTTGTCATGATGATCAGGAGGTTATGGATTTACCCATTCAAGAACAAACCATTTTCGATGGCAACTTCAATTCTAAAAACTAAAACAATGTAACTTTTTATTCTTTGTCTCTTATGAAATTGTTCAAACGAATTATAACTGAAGTATGTGGTATTACGTAGTCATTTTTTTTTAAAGAAAAAAAGTGTTTTTCAAAACGCAATCATCAGAAAACTTCTGTCATGATGATGAGGAGGTTATGGATTTACCCATTCAAGAACAAACCATTTTCGATGGCAACTTCAAATTCTAAAAACTAAATCAATGTATCTTTTTATTCTTTGTCTCCCATGAAATTGTTCAAACGAATTAGAACTGAAGTATGTGGTATTACGTAATCATTTTTTTTAAAGAAAAAAAACAACCAAAATCGACAAATTACTCCTCTAGATAGTTAAAATTTACAATATTTGAGAATTAATCGCAATAGAAACGTTAAGCCTACTTGATAATAAATAATTTGAGTGTTAAATTTGACTAATTGATTCAATGATATTATATGGATCTTTTGAAAATAAACATTTCAATGAAAACATCATATTTAGTGTTTGACACACTTGAAACCATGTTACAGTAAATTTCACCAACAATATTTTAGAAATGTTTACTAGATATTTACAAGAAAAAATGCGGTATTTCGTAAAATATTATTTTATTCAGTTCAATTTTCATTAATTTTTTGAGTGAGGGTTTTATCCTACAGCATCCTTTTAATTTTTTTATGTTTTAAAACAGGGTTTTATTACAAAGTTTTTTTGCTTTTTCAACTTTTTTAAAAAAATAATCATTAAAATATATAGTTTTCGATATTTTTTTATTACAAATTTTTGGTATTTGGGAAAATATTCTTTTATTCCATTCAATTTTCAATAATTTTTTGAGTGAGAATTTTATCCTACACCATCCTTTTAAATTATTCATGTTTCAAAACAGGGTTTATTACATGGGTTTTTTTTTGTTTTTTGACAGTTTTAAAAAATAATCATTGAAATATATAATATTCGATATTTTTTTAAAAAATGTATAGAGATTTTTACTTTATATTTACAAAATTTTGATATTTGGGAAAATATTCTTTTATTCAATTCAATTTTCAATAATTTTTTGAGTAAAAATGTTATCCTACACCATCCTTTTAAATTTTTTATGTTTCAAAACAAGGTTTTATTACATGGTTTTTTGTTTGTTTTTTTTTACTTTTTAAAAAATAATCATTGAAATATATAGTTTTCGATATTTTTTTAAAAAACATATATAGAGATTTTCACTTTATATTTACAAAATTTTGGTATTTGGGAAAATACTTTTTATTCCATTCAATTTTTATTAATTTTTTGAGTGAGGATTTTATCCTACACCTTCCTTTTAAATTTTTTTATGTTTCAAAACAGGGTTCTATTACATAGTTTTTTAACTTTTTTGTACTTTTAGCTTTTTTAAAAAGACAATACTTAAAATATATAGTTTTTGATGTTTTTTTTAAACACTGTCAAAAATCACCAAATTACTCCTCTAGATGAAAAAAATTTACAGGAAAATAATTGTAATGGAAAATACCATATCTAGTTTTTACATTCATAAAACTGTTTTATAGTAAATTTTGTGTAATACAAACTACTATAGCTCACGATCTCAATGGTTACAAAACATTTTTCTTGAACAATATCTTCTTTGATGTTCTGCTGATATATTATTGGTCTCAGAGAGGAATTCCTGTATTCCGTATTCTTTTTGATCCAATAATTGACTAAAATACAAAAGTTGTTCATTATATAAATAAATTTTACCAAATTTGAATTTTACTCTTAGCTACATTAGATAGTTTACATTATATATAACAGGAAAATAACTCACTGAGTTACATCATCCAGCTCATTATTTTTTTTAGGGAAAGTCCTTTATTCTGTTTTCTTTTTACGATATAATGGACTAAAATAAAAAGTGATGTATTAGTATACCATGTTTAAAAATTAATGTAAAATAATTATAAACTTTTGTTACTTTTTCAACTTCTATGGAAAAAAATATACTGATTACACACGAAAAAGTCCTTTTTTTCATCTAGATCCAAAATATATATATATAAATATATATACTTTAAAAATATTTTACAACAAACACTCATGAATTGTCCATTTATGTGATAAAACGTGTTATTTACGTGAGAAACTAAGCATTTTTGTAAAATAATTATAACCTTTTGTGATTTTTTTCAACTTCTAGCTAAAAAAAATACACTGATTACACAAAAAAGTCCTTTTTTAATCCGAAATATATATAATTTAAAAGTTTTTTACAAAAAATGTTTATGAGTTGATCATTTATGTGAAAAATTAAACATTTTTGTATAATGATTATAACCTTTTGTTATTTTTTCAACTATTATGTAAAAAAAATACACTGATTACACAAAAAAGTCCTTTTTTTAATCCGAAATATATATAATTTTAAAATGTTTTACAAAAAATGTTTATGAGTTGATCATTTATGTGAAAAATTAAGCATTTTTTGTAAAATAATTATAATCTTTTGTTATTTTTCCAACTTTTTATGTAAAAAAATACACTGATGACACAAAAAAAAACTTTTTTAATCCAAAATATATATAATTTAAAATTGTTTTACAAAAATGTTTTACAAAAATGTTCACAAATTGATCATTTACGTGATAAATCGTTTTACTGTTGTTATTTACGTGAAAAATAGAAATTAAGTGGTTTTTCATTGTAAGAATACACAAAATTTTCACAAATCAACTTTTTTAAATTACGGTAAAAATTAATAAAACTTACCTATAGTGATATGAATCCCTTGAGTTATAGATTAGCTTCTCGAGAGTTTGTTCTCCACAGGCTTCTTTTTCAGCATCATCGAAGTGGTTGAGAAAATCCTAAGATTTTGGATTATCAGTCATTTCCGACGCTTGGACGAAGGCTTGATGAGCTGCGGGTACACTGATGTTGTAGAAAATTGAATTGTCTGCGTTTCGACTCAGGCCCTTGAACAGAATAACTCCAAATCTTTCCGATGTCACAGCAGAAGCTATTTGATCAGGAATGCGCATATCTCCGATCAGTAATTCTTCATCTACAACACTTCTGTATTGAACTAGAAGAGTCTCTTCATTCCCATTCCATCGCCTGTCAGATTTTGTTATCACTTCAGGGTTTTGGAAACATATGACACTATCTGTTGGGAAATCCTGAAGATGAGCTACCTCAAAATAAGCATTGATTTGTCTCATACTTTTTTCTGGTAATACATCAAACGCATTCTTACGCCTCAAAGTAGTTCCTGTTTCTGTAGCAGCACGAAACATTGTTTTTCCAGTCTTTTCAACACCCATGTAGATCAAAACCAGTGGTCTTATTTGCGAAGCTTCATTAACAAGTAATCCTGCTGCTGATGGAATAGTGCTCTTCACTCTAACTATCTTTCCGTCCTTTTTATAGTTGTAGATGATGGTGCAGTTCGTTTCATCATGGAGCTCGACGGTTAACACCTGCATAACTGTAGGAATTGGTAAATCTTCAATTTTGACTATGTTTTCAATGTTTCTTCTGGAAGCTGGAGATAGAGTACTTAACAGAGAGACGCTTTTGATGATGAGAGCAGCCAGAGTATCCAGACTGGCGCTTTGAAAGGGGATCATAGTGCGTTTAAGAAGTACATTGTCATCAATCACCTTCTTGTCTTGTGAAGGTTTGGCTTCTCCATTCTCCAGTTGTTTTGTATTGACTTGTGTCGACATTCTAAAAGATAAAGTAAAAATCCTTGTATGATTTTTTGATTTCTTTTTCAAACCAATTTGAAGATATATATATATATATACATATATATATATATACATATACATATATATACATATATATATATATGTATATTTACTCAATATCATACTGCTGTTAGTGTATAAATCGATAAAAAATTGAATTTATACTCAATAGTGCATCAAGTTGACTAACCTCAAAACAGAAATTCCTTCTAGCAGTTGTAGTAAATGATGTTGTAGTAGATCTTACTCCTTCAGTTGCTAATGTTGAAGTGACTGCTTTCTGTGTGAAAACAGTGCTTCTTATATAGCTGAAATCATCCCATTTATCATAAGGTTAAATTAATGAAACAAATTGTTTTCACCGAAGAATACCAATGCTTTCGCGGGAATAAGAAAATTATTTTCACGCGAATACAAACCAATGCTTTTGCGGGAATAATTAATATATTTTAACGCGAATGGAAACCATTGTTTTCACGGGAATAAAGAATTTATTTTCACGCGAATGGAAACCGTTGCTTTCGCGGGATAAACATTTTATTTTCATGCAAATACAAAGCGTTGCTTTTGCGGGAATAAATGATTTATTTTCACGCCAATGGAAACCGTTGCTTTTGCGGGATAAACATTTTATTTTCATGCAAATACAAAGCGTTGCTTTTGCGGGAATAAATAATTTATTCTCACGTGAATGGAAACCGTTGCTTTCGCGGGAATAAAAATTTTATTTTCACGCGAATGCAAACCAATGCTTTCGCGGGAATGAAAATTTTATTTTCACGCGAATGCAAACCAATGCTTTTGCGGGAATAAATAATTTATTTTTACGCGAATGGAAACTGTTGCTTTCGCGGGAATAAAAAAATTATTTTCATGCGAATACAAAGCGTTGGTTTCGCGGGAATAAATAATTTATTTTCACGCGAATGGAAACCGTTGTTTTCGCGGGAATAAAAATTTTATTTTCACTCGAATGCAAACCAATGCTTTCGCGAGAATATGTAATTTGTTTTCACGCGAATGGAAACCGTTGCTTTCGCGGGAATAAAAATTTTATTTTCACGCGAATACAAACCAGTGTTTTCGCGGGAATAAATAATTTATTTTCACACGAATGGAAACCGTTGCTTTCGCGGGAATAAAAATTTTATTTTCACGCGAATAAAAACCAATGCTTTTGCGGGAATAAAACATTTATTTTCACGCGTTTAGCTATATAAGAGACAAGGGTTTCAGACAGAGAGCATCCAGTTCAACAACAGTGAGCAAAGGAGCGACATCTACTACAACTTCCATTGTAACTACTAAGAGTTCTCTCTGCATAAAGGTAAGACTAAAAACACAATTATTTTCGCTAGCTAACACAACTATCTGAAGGCTTTATGACATATCTAGCTTTAAATTGATTATAAAAAATTGAACCAATTTTTTTTGTTTTTTCAGAATGAATACTCAAGACGTAGGAAGCCAACCATTGTATCTAAAGTCGGAATCTCAGCCTGATGAAAAGGTAAGAATTAATAAAAAAAATACTATTTAACACCTGTTGAAAACCTTCAATTATTTTAGTTATCTATTTATTGCTTGTATTTTAGAACAATACAACAACAAACCCAATCTACTTAAAGGACTTCCTTCCAGAAATGTATCATAACTATGTAATAAATAATGATGTTGTTGAAGAAAAAGCTGTAAAACGTTTGACATTCCAAGTTATAATATTCTGTATAACTCAGCACATGATGAGTATGGGGATGTGTTGTAAGAAACATGATGTATCTACAGAACTTTTTGATGATATTATAAAAAACGGTTTCGAAACCGTTTTGTCAATGGTGGAAGTCGTTAATATTAATGATCTTTTAAAAGAAATTGAAAGAAGTGTTTGGAATCAAATAGTTTTCAAAAAATTATATGACATGAAGTGGAACAAAAAAACCTTTTATAAATTCCGAAAACATATTTATAATTATGTCCAAATAGATAAAGGTCTATCCTCTTCTGTACGTATTTTAGAACTAATGTTAGAAGCGTTTCATACATATTTATGAACAAATTTTAGTTGTTTTTTTATTATTTTACAATATTTTGTTCAAACTATTATATTTTATTTCTTACCAATTGAGATGTTAAAAGCTGTATGATATTAAGTAAATACATATATATATATTTGAACGCATCCTTTGTTGTCTGTCTCCACATCCCAATAGTTTAATAAGCACATTCTCAATCTATCATAACTCTACGGTTTTAACTGCTTTTGTCATAAATACATATATAGATATATATATAAGATACTCTAACTAATAAATACACTCTTAGCCACTCATGCAAATATTACCCTTTTATTTTTAAAATGTTATGGATGATCTTTCTGAAGAGCTTCTTTGCACAGATCAATATCCAACAGAAAATAAAATGAAAAACGGCAAAACAACTCCTAAGAGAAAGAAAACTGCTCCAAAAAAGCGAATAGTAAGGAAACGAAAAAAAATAGTGAGAAAACAAAATACTTCCGTTAATGAGAAAACAATGGAGAGTGGAGCTATAGCTCATTTAACAGTTGAATGTCTCAACGAAAGGAGAGCTAGGGAATTAGAAAAGTCTAAAGGTTCTCAAGTGATCGGCTCACCAAAAGTTCCGATTTGCGAAACATTGGAAGATTTTCCTATACCAAGCATTATGCGAGTGACTGGCGTGATACATCCATCAAGTAAGGAGAAGTGTAGATATTCTCAAGTTCGCTATCATGATCCTTCAGATATAAATGAACTCGAACCCAAAATACTTTTCTGTCCAGTTGAAATAGCTAAAAACTTCAACTGTGATAATTACCCCCCTCCGTTTAACGTTGTATATTTGGGTAGAAAGGGAAAACCAAAAAATAAAAGTGTTCTTTGGTATGATGTCAAACGTGTTACCAGACATCCTCTAAGCAAGAAGGCAGCTGAAGAGGAATCACTTTATTTGAGTACATTGACTAAAGGTCAGCTCAAACGCTTCGTGAACATCAAGACCATCAATAGTTTCCAACCCGGTGCTATTTTCCCTTACCGAGATGTTGTCGATAGATTCGTTCCTCATCGATTTAAAGGAGGGCAGTCAAATGTAATTTGTATCCGTTATACCATTGAGCAATGTGGAGAAACACTGTTGAAGACGCTTGCCATACCAGACAACTATACTTCAGAAGCTAACCAACATGCTCAAGGTGTGATGATCTACAGAGGAAAAAAACCCACGGAAAATTTAAGACGGTATACGATCTTTCATTTTGCTCTACATACATACTCGGTCAAATTTATTGGAGACAATATTGTGATCAAGCAAAGCACAACAAAGCGATATTAGAAATTGATGATGATGAAGAACTTGAAGATTTTCTACGTGGAGATTTTGATGATTTTCAGACAGGATATGTTGCTGAAAAAAAAGGATGAGATACATGATAAAACTCAGTGAGAGTTTTTTTATTTAATAAATTCTAATCATTGTAAATAACACTTCAACTCAATTTAGATGTAGTTGTAATTATTTCTACCACAAATAATTTTTTGTTTTAGCGATGGATAGTCTCTAATTCAAAAAAACAAGTTGGACAATGTGACTTGGTGAGTTATTTCCCTTTTTTATATAATGTAAACTATCCAATGTAACTAAAGTTATAATTCAAATTCATGTAATTATTTTAAATTTTTGTTTAATCATTCTATACTAATACATAACTTTTTTATTTTAGTTCATTACGAATTCAAAAAAGCACATAAAACAGAAGTCTCCCTTCTTAAGATATATCATCACTACATCAAAGGCATCATTGTAAAAAAAAGACTATGTTTAATTGTTATTACTTAGTATTTACTGACTTTAGCTATATTATATGGAGAGATTTTCCCTACTTATTATACAATAAATGTGTATAATCATATCTCTCAAGATACCATATGAGTTCAAGTTATGTAAGAAATTATCAAAACTTAAATGCCATACATTCAAAATCTATATGTCATATAAACTCAAATTAAGTAAAAAATAATCAAAACTCAAATGCCACTTAAACGCCACTCAAATGCCACTCAAATGCCCCTCAAATAAAATACAATATAAACTCGGCGAACTCATTCAACGCCGTAACCCATTGCCTCAACCCCGAAGTGTAATCCACAAAAAAACACTTGGTAGGGAGATCTGCTCATCTATTACTACTCGCACTCTATTTGGTATAGAGTTACCCATGAGGCTTTGCCTCTATTGATACAGCAAACCTCCCATCCAATATTCTTGTTTGCCTCACTGGTGAAGTGGAAACAGATAGAGATGGCACAGAAATTCACATAATTATGTATATACAAATAATTCTAACACAACTTGTTTGCCATTTTTTACAATAGTCCGCAAACTGTATAAAACCAGGAAATATAAATGCAAAACTTTGACTGGCGTACCTACAACGGTACGTTTCCATAATAATTGATTGTGCAGAGATTTTCAAGACCTTCACAAACTAGAGTCACAGGGTTTTTCAGACTTTTGAAGATTTCTTAGTTGAGTCAGTTTGTTAAATCATTGTTAGTCAATCCGTAATGAGTTAGCCACTGGCATCCATGTGACACGTGCCTCGGCATGAATCTCAAAAATTATGACCAGTTCACAGTCAGAGACATTATTTTCAAGTGGACTGTTATTAGAATATTGAAACCATTGTAACTTTAAACTAGTTTGCAAAGAAAACAAAAGCGCTAAAATTGCGGTCAGACATATTTTTTGTGATGAACACTTTTAAAGCGGAAGTATGAGTGTGTTGGCTTAAAAATATTTAAAGCAAAACAGAATGTAAATCAACCAACTGTCATTCCCAGAGGAAATATTAATTAAACATTAGCTAGTTGATAACTATATTTAGTAATTTTATATCAGTTGTGTAGGTCTGCTACACCATGAAATGACAATTTCTCAAATTGTGTTTTGTTACTGGTTTAAAGAGCACACCAATGCTGGAATCATTTTCCCGAAGTGAGAAAAATCAATATTACGTTGACGCATTCACCTTCGACTGCTTTTAGCAACTATTTGGCACTGATCCATGAAATGCAAATGAAATGTTTGATACACAACTGTATTGCTTTACCTAGGCAGCTCTAACTTACTGTTTATCACTAGGGTGACATCTCTTGGAATCTCACAACTTCCTAAATCGGTTTTCAATTTCTCTTTCAGCTCATCTGTCATCTGCTGTTTTTGGCGGGCTTTTTCCGTGATGTGTCCATCTCTCATCAGCTTGTGTAGTTTGGTTCTGGAAACTTCCAGTTGTTCTTTTTGGGCTAACAGATTAGAGTTGTATGACTCCACATCTGTTGTTACTTCTCTCAAGTACTTGAGTATCTTATCTGTTACTCCAGCTGATTGTCTGGTCACCAGGTCTATCTGCAACACCATTTATATCTGTGTTATCAGTGAATTGTAAGTAGCGTGCTTTGACATTTGGTGCTGATTGGTTGATTAGTTAATTGCATCTACAGTATAAGTTTTATTTGGGGTGCTCGCGGATATTCCATCCGTGCATAGGGATTAACTACAGGATTAAACAGCACCATTCACAAGCCCCATGGTTGATTGCCAAAAACATAGTGACCATGGGCAATTTGGGCTCAATATAATACCAAGTGACCAGAAAAGTAGGCAGAGTCATCTAAGACCCAGACTTATCACCATCAGCGAAAATTTCAACAAACCAACTTAGTATTGCTGTGTTCTCTGCTGTTTTAAACTGTGCCAATACATTATAGGGTATATAACAGTTATAACAAACAATAATATCGTCGTAGACTAGTTTTGTTTGCGAAGAAAATAATGTGAGCTCACTTTAGCTAGAGAGCCTCCATTGATGTTGCTGAAATTGATGTTGTGGTAGATTTTGGTGTACAGCCTTGGTGGAAACCCGTACCTAGCTTAAAAGCACCAGCTCTGAATTCGCTAAAGAGAATGAATGCTACTCCAGTCCTAAAACGGATGCAGGGCCGGTGTTGATTCTCAGTGCGCTGGTAGTAACCCTTGCAGGGTAGGTATGTGCCATACCAAGCTGGAACAAGATGGCCTGCTTAGTAGATGAACCTAAGGATAGCGAGAAATCCTTCACAGCCGTAACACTGAAAGCACCCTCCATCGGACATACGAAATTGTCAACACCAGGCAAATTATAGCCCTCTGACTGGCAGCAACCTGTTCTTGAACAATGGATAAATTGCTTCTCCGATTAGCCAGTTAGTGCCTTGTATACTAGATTATTTACTGCATGGCTGTATTTTAACTTTTACATGTATTTTTAAATTGGTCTAATTACTCCCTGGGAATCTAATGTTATATATAATTTGCCAATAACTTCCTGCCAACCTGCCTATGTAAAAGCCAAATTGCCGGTAACTCAACTAATTCATTCATGTACTGCCAACCTATTCAAGAGGGCGGTTTCCCTAGAACACGGTGAATCATAAATAAAGTCATTCAACAATTTGGCACTCTGACTAGTTTGTCTGAGCCTTGGAAACTGCAATTGCCAACTGATCCATCAGTAACTGATCACTAGTTGTAACTGTCATACCGACACAGTGTCCCTTCTGGAGAGAGCGATAATACTAGAGATTAGTGGTATTTCACAGAAACCTGACCGAAAGCCACTACAAAATGTTTTTGGTTTCGGGCACAAACAACTTACGTAAAACGATACTCATCAATGAGCCTTCAACAAATGCTCCGGGACTGTTTCACTATTAGGATATCAAAAAATACCATAGGTCTATAATCGTTTTACTGCAGTAAGTTTTCAGGCTTGGAGAAGTGTTTTTGACTGAATTAAGCTGATAAATAAAAAGAGCATACTTTAGCAATGAAATTGCATCATTGCTGAAAAAAACTCACCAACTCATCCCTGTGGAGCTTCACCTCTTTAACCCATTTCTTGCATTCCTCCTCAACAACATTTAACTTTTCCCATGAAGCTTTATCTAACTTCACAATCTCTGTTTTCTTCTCATCAGCAGCTTTAAGTAGTTCCTTAAAGTGGTTAGTTATCTGATCACTGAGAGTGTTCAGAGTTATATATTCATGTAGAGTAGAACTCCCTATAAAGAGAGTAATGTATATATACTTGTTATATCATCATCTGTATGTCTGTATTGTCTATCTTACATATCTTTCTATCATACTTCTACCAATAAAACAAATTATATATATGTTTTTTACCTGAACACTCTCTTTTACTGACATCACATCCATTACATGCAAACTTATTACAATGTTTGCATATCTTTGTTATCTGCTCTTTAGGGTGTTGGGTACAAAACACTTTCTTGTATTTCTCAGGAGATTGTTTATATCTCTCAATGCTCACCACCTCATGGTCTTTCTTGAAGTAAGACTTGTGAACCTGTAAACAATTATACAGCACAATTTTTACCAGTAGAAAATTGAGCTGTTCTAGATGAAGGTAAGCAAAGAGCTCCTTTTTTGTCACCTTGTGGTTTCAACAAAAACGTGCTTTGACCTTGGCAATGCAACACTTTTTTTTCCAATCTACAGTTGTTTACTAAGTGCTGTTTTCATATACATGAGTTTTCCTAAAATCTCTAGGGCTGCATACAAACGTGGGGACATTAGTTTTGTATACAAGTGTGATTTCTGAAAGTTTTAAATATTTTCGAACAAATGGAAACATTTGCTTGGATCTTGATCGAACCAATGTTTATCGTTCGTGGCTGATTATAACTACATCGAGTTTTTAAAAAAACTGGGGAGTGTCCGGAAAACTAAATAAAAGCCATTTTACAATATGAGCAAGGCTTAATGAAATACAGCTGCTGAGTTTTATAAACCAAGAATGACACAAATGATAAAAACAAACTGCAAAATTTCTAAATATCATGCCAACTGCTGTTAACCAAAGCCAGTTATGATCCTCTTAATTTATTCAATGTTGCACATTCATAAAGCCAACTTTCAAATTTTCTCCTATTCGTATTAAATCTGCTAGCCGACTTTCACGTATTGTGATTATATTTTGTGTGATGCGTATCCATTCTTTCTATTTAAGCAACTTTTAGTTGCTTTACTTTTTCCTTTGTTTGTGTTCTCGCAGAGCACACTGACTCTTGAACTATTGCTGTCTACTAGCCTCTTAGTGACTGATGAAGGTTTCATTTTAGATCTACTTAAGGAACTACCATCTGTTTTATTTATTTCCAGCCTATTTCGTCGTCGTAGTAAATTTCTATCGCATTGCTACAAACCACCACTATTGTCAAGTATTGTACTTCTCTCCATAAGGACACTGTTGGCATGGTCATTGCCACCTATACCATAGGTTAACAACTAGAGCAGAGTGCTAGACTCATACATATTAGTCCAGTATGGGTTGGGGTACAACAGGGTATGTTTATATTTAGAATAGCACTAGCTAGGTAATCCATTAAAGTATAAAGTAATGCAAGCATAAAAGCAAACATTAAACTTCAATTAGTAAAGTAAAAGTTCAGCTTCATAAATTTCGAATCGCGGGAAACAATTAACTGAATTGCAAACGTACCTAACAAAGCTCATAGAGTGACAATATGGCAAGTAATTTATACAAGGAATGGCTGCAACAAATGCGAATACAAGAGTAAGAATTTTGATAAATCAGGCGATAGTACAAGTGATAGTGAACTAAGCAACAAAGGGTCGGAGTCAATAGGCTGGATGTCTTGTACTACCTTTACCTGTTCTCTGTGGGTTTCAGCCTTATGTCACCCAATATTTTCATCTAACAATAGTGTTGTTCCAGGTACAACCCTGTAAAACACTGAGGTTAACTTTATGGTCCTCAGTCAAAGCCGCCTTCTTGTGCTAACATTTTCAGCAATGCAAGATCATAATGGACTTTTGAAGATTCAATACCGGCGCTGTACAAACAGGTAAAGACCGTGAAATGCTTCCGATCATACCTGTACTGTCAGGGCAAATCATGCTTCGCTGATTTGGCTACATAGGAGGAAAGAGCCTACTTGCCAAGTGGCTCGATGGCTAGAGAACCTTTCTGAGTTCCAATAGACCCTGGAACACAGGAGCGGAGCCTAGCATGGCAATGGAGATGGATTGAGTAGGTGATGTGCAGATAATTTCCACCAGTTTACTCACATCCGGAACAGCAATGTTGGTCCAACACAACCAGAGGTTGCCGAAGAGGTCATTTTTTACTCTCTCAAAGCATCACCAACTACTGATACCGTCAGTTCTGCAACTCCCCATATATCTGCCATAGACAGAGGGTGGCCCTTGCGTTCAGATCAGATCTGGTTTAGGCACTAAAAGCACGCACTCACCCAGTAGCAGTGATATATGCCACTGTGGAGAATGACAGTCTGCGTACCAGATCAAGGAAGAGTACTCAAATCATATATATCTCATTTCTCGACAAGGGCAGATAACTGTACAGAGTGGAAGCCGGTCCGAGCTCTACACAAGTTGTACGGACCCTAGGTGGTGGGCACCAGCTACTGTAAAACCCAGAAGGAGATTAAAAATGAGGGTAGCAACTAATAGTACAAGTACCGCTGGAGAGCAAGAGCTATCCCCCCCCATTCATTCTGTGTCAAGAAGAGCCCCCACCCTTGACAGTTGAACCTCCAGCAACCAGATCTAACCCACTTGTAGCAGATCACCCACTGGACTTACTCTGTGAAGGGCACATGAATCAACCAAGAACTCTGGCCGCTAGGCCAGAAAACGTAAAATATTTGCCCACTTGTTGGCTACGCGTCCCACAATGCAGAGTTATTCCTCCAATAGCAGAACCCGTGAGCAACATAAATGGAATGCGTGCCACTACAGAGGTGAGTACCAAATTCACAAACTGGTTCAAAGAGAAAATGGGGGAAGATGTAGAAATAGACAGAGAATTGTTGGGAGCGGCTACGCAATCTTTTGACTCAAATGAACAGCAGAGTCCAACTGAGCCAACTACCAATAAGTTCTGTCTAAAGCTGGTCATCTCAAAAAGTTATAGACCCACAAAACTGCTCCCAGTTGAGCTCTACCAATTGCTGCAGCATCATGTTTTGAAGGAAGTGCGTCAAGCCTGCACACAAGCTTGCCACCATTACAGCCTGTTCATTTCTTCAAATTACACTGCAGGAGTCAGTCCAAGCTGTCTGCCAGAAGGTGCTATGAACGAACAGAGCCGATGGCAGGAGTCAGAAACAAGCAAAAACAACACTGTTGGCCGCTAATTTACCTGATTTTGACCCTATTTTGGCAGATGAAGCACTGCTATCCATTCGTACAGAGGAGCAAATATTACTTAAAAAGAGAGCAGAGGTTGCAGAAAAATGGACAAAGGGGATTAATATAGCAGATTTAAAAAAGACACTGCAGTTGAGGGTGATTATGATGAATGGGTGCTCAGTCACAGTAATTTTGGTGATCATCTCGCATTAAATTGTAATGAACAATCACCACCCATTGCAACAGACTTCCCATCACTACTTAAAGAGCTAGTAGCAGTTGAGAGAAGCCCTACATTCTTTTAGAAGCAAACCAGTAGCACTGTACGCTACAGTCAGTGACACATACACCAAGAAATGATTTCAAAGAAAGTGTATGCATGGAACAAACACTCCCAGGTCGGCATTCAGTTTTCCCGGCCCAGGCCCACCTGAAGTACTTGGGAAAGATGCCTGTTGGTAGCAGAAGGCAGAGAACAGGCAAACTGATCAACAGTAGGGCTATCCAGAGGCCACCGGCTCCTCCAGTGCCTCTTATGGTGAAGGCAATACAACCTCTGCCTTTTTCCTCCCCCAATACTTGAGAAAAAAACTCAAACTCAACCCGGGGGCCGAAAAAGAGTTTATCCAATGAAAATAATTTTTTGATGCCGATTATGTTGTTGTAGCAGTTAAAGAAAAGATTGCCTTTGGGATGACAGGTAAACCAAAGCTGGCTTTGTGTCTAGTAAGGGTATCTACTCCAAAGGCAGCAAAAAAGTAAAAAATACTCCAGTGAAACCACCAAAAGATTGTTGCTCCACCAGGTAAGACTTACAACACCATGACTCGTGAGTGCAAGCCGTCACCCGTCCGTTGGGAATTGCTGAAATGGGTCTGTAACCGGATAGATAAAAAAGTTAACGAGTTGTTAGACTCCTCCTCTGAGTCCAGACTGCGGGTTTCCAACAAGAAATTACAGATAGCTGATGGAACATGTGCAGCAGCACTTTGTATGGTATTATTGCCGTTGCAACTAGGTGTCTGAGTCTAGAGATGTGGTATATTATGACAAGGAAAATTTGGACAGGTCTTCAGACCCAGAGCACCACAAGAAACTGGGTGCATTTATGCAGTTGAACGAACGAGCTACAACACTTTCTGCAAGTTCACGGGCTGGGAAGACTCACCCAAGTTCCAGACATATCAGCTCTTTCAGACTAGACCAGGGGGAGAAGATGAATTACCAAAACGGGCAGAAAAATATACCCTGCTGACAAGTACACAAAAGAGAAGCGAAGGTGATAACTGTAAAGCCTCGCTGGCTGAACTGACAATCATGGATTGGACCAAAAGGAGTAGATTGGCAAGCTGACTAGGAGAACAGTGGCCAGCTAAAGAACGTAAGGAGTGTGAGGCTTCTCCTGTCATGAGAGCCAGCCCACCAACAACTCGAGTGGCTAGCCGCCACCTATCTCCAAACCTGGCAGCCAGCCCACGATGTGTGCAGAGATTCAGCAAACCCTCCCAGGGATTCTTGCAACGCAGAGACATTTCGGCCAAGCAAGCAGACAATGAAGCAACCCAAATAGAGTTTTAACTGGCAAAGATGAGATGATTAAGTATTAAGACAACAATTGTTAGAAGCCAGCATCTCAAAAACTAGGGCGGAAGCTTGTTTGATCTTGAAAGATATCACTTATTACTTATTACAATTATTTTAGGAAATAAATGTAGGAGTGAATCACAAAGCTTCTGCAGAACAACGTGGTCTCATTGTACATTTATGGAGTTCAAATCTCTGTAGCAATTTCCCGGATTAAGTATCCCCAACAAATTTTGTTTATTGTTTTATTTTGTGGCCAGGGTCACTAATGGGGGAATTTGTTGTTCGCTTTCAGTATTAATCAGCTAGTCTATAGCTGCGAGGCACTCACAAACCTTCTGAACATTACTTACATCACAGTAGACAGGTTTGTGCAAGCAGAGGATTGCTAGCAGAGACAACTGCTAGATCGATGGCCAAGCTCCTCCCACATGAGTCAAGCATTAGACCAAAACAAGCACATGAATGGACCGTATCTGTTTAAGTTATTTTTATTGGTTGAACAGTAAATGGATGAGTGCACACAGGCATATTATGTTTTGTATTTTACATATTTTACAAAAGATCATTCGATGGCCAATTCTGGTCAGATTGTAATAAACTTGTTTGCAAGGAGTTTCAGCTCAGACAAACTAGTGTCTATCGTTGAGCAGTGCTCTAGCAGTTTGGTGTTGCCTGCCAGCAGTTAGTTGGTGCAAAGCAGCTCTGATTGGGCAGTAAAGGGCCAATGCTAAGGGGCGGATTTTCAAATTTTCTGCGACATCCGCCTAATTCTAGTCAGTCAATCAGGAACCTCCTCATATGCAGCACTCTTTCTTTACCACGTTTTGGCCAATCTCTTTTAAAAATGAGAATTTCCATTTTCCAAATAACAATTTGGGATAAGTAAAGTTTTAGCTATATTACGATTTTGAAGATTACTTTAGAACACTAGTGGTTAGTCAAGTGTAAAATTCACTGCTCTGGGTTAGTTTTGTATGCCCTACACACTGGAAGTGTTATGAACAGGAGCACAAAGACAAGTCCAAGTTTTAGGCAGTTCACATCATTTTCTAAGCAAGTTTTACAACGTTTAAAAGTACGACAAAAGGGATATTCTTGAAAAAAAGTGCTAATTTCTCTGATATGTTTTTAGAGTTGTCGCAAGTCGGAGTAGTGAGCAATCAATAAAATATTTGACATGTGATAATTCCATCCTTTTTCAGAAATGTTGTAGTATTTTGCCTCCTCTACTACCGACACAACCGTGTCCCGTCTCCAACTTCTTCAACAATTTGGGATCTACTCAGAATAGATGCTACCAACTTCACGGGGTCCTTGTCCCAGACACACTACAACAGAGTTTCTCTAACAAATACTTTATTATCCAAATCTATTTAGCAATACAAGTAAAGGTACTGTACAAGATCCACTAGACTTCTGTCTCTAATGCACCACAAAAGTTCGTTTATAAGAGGCAAGGAGGAAATTACACCGCCTTATTAGGGTTGAGCCAATGGTGGACAATAATACAAAATATATGCGAGTGGCAATAACTGATACAATATACCTAAATAAAGCAATCCAATCAAATGGTGAACACATGGTAAAATAGCACTTGGCTGTTTTTCCCACTCTTTCTATGGTCTGGAAACTTTCCACTCCATATAAGGGCCTTTACTTCCTTTATCTGTGTTCCAGGCTTCTTAGCTTCAACCTTTGACTTTCTGAGGCGGGCAACCAGTCCTCCAGGTCGCAGGCTATCTGAATCAACCGTGTTGGATACTGAACTAGGTAGCTGACCCGGGGTAACCCGGGGTAGGTTATATATGCTGTATGGGCATGGATGCAGGGTTTAGATAGGGCCAGGGTCATCGGTATCCAATTTACGGGGGAATTTGTGTAGATATTAAGGAAGGAAGGCTCAGGGGTTACTTCTAATTTCGTTTTTGACAGGGCAAGGGGTGGGGGGGGGGGGGCGTTTTAGGGTGAAAGGGATTGGGGGGGGGGGGTACCTGACTTGGCTATCTATCATGTAAGTCTCCCACAATATTGCTGCCTTTTCATCACTCTTCAACATAAACCAAGCAGTTTGAAATTCTACGAACTAAAGGTAATAGAGACCAATATTAAAAAAGTGACCCTTAAAAACATGCCATGATGATACATTCTGCTTGGGTTGTTGCTGCCACTGATACTAAACAGTAAACACTGGTACACACGATCAGTGGAAAACACAGGGTCATGAATTGGAGTTTTGTAACGTCAGGAGTAACAACCCCCTGCCGTTATAGTAGTTGTTTGCAAGGAGCGTGCAATCACATCTATGCAATCAACAAATAAAACTTTATTGTCACCGATAGTTAGGAATAATAGATCAGTATTAACTAATAGTGTATGCACATATATAGAGCAAGCATAGTAACAATATATAACTAATGGAAGTACTTACTATCAAAAGCAAGTAGTTCATATGTTGTGATAAGGTACAATCTCTATCGAACCATAAACAAGAAAGTCAAAAAAAAGAATAATAATTAACTATCAGGCATAATTACTAACTAGTTAAGTTGTCATAGGAGTCATGTAAGTTAGGTTAGTGAGGTTCTGATGATAGAATGTTACTTGTTAGTCATCCAATTGAAGTCATACACATGTAGTAGTAGATGACATGTGTAGCAGATTTTAGCGGTCCGTTACTTTTGCACTAACGTTGTCACCATTCAAACTGCTGTCTGCCAGCACAACTAGACAATCAGCATCTCAAGGCCTGACTATAAACAGTCAAACTCTCTCCAGAGGTGACCCTGTGCCAGGATGTCACTGACAGCTAGTTGCAAAGGAGTGCCCTCAACTTTAACAACTGTAGCGAGCCAGCGGCTCCAACATTCACTCAAAGCTTTTGAGTAGTCTAAGCATTTATTGTAATACAGAATAAAAAGTGGCCACACAACAGTGACATGTAATGAGCTGCAGAGAAATGAGAGGAAGCTCTGATTTTTGTAGTCAGAGTTACAGGAAGTGACAAGAAGTGTTTGGCCTAGTTTTCCGAACCCTTCAATTACACATAGGAACAACATAATTAAACCAATGATTCAATGAATAAAACCCCTAGCCGATGATATGCAACTAAATAGATTAAAGTGAACTGGAACCAAAAATAAGCGACCGATGGATTCCTTTCAACAAGTGTAAAAATTTCAGTTTGCTTTTGGATGTTTTCGTTGACATTGAGTGCGAAAAAGAACATAGCTCCTATAGGTAGCTCGGGCTCAATGAAGCAAAGCGCTTTAAAGGGCAGACTTGACCTTGACTTGATGTACAAACCAGTAGCGATCAAATTCATGTTCAACTGTTCAAACTAATAATACTTAAATCTCTTGGTTTAAAATTGTTCTGACAATCCATTATCGCATATAAAAATTATATAATGCCTAATCGATAGATCACACAAAGCTACACCAAACCGACTGTTCATTAAACAAGGGCGACAGGCACATAGGTAACTCTATGACAGAAGCAAAATCTATCCTTGAAAGTGAATTTTGGTTTAATATTTTTCATAGATTGGGCTTAAGACATTTCACCTAATTACCAACTTCTCATTGGCTTTAAGGAAAACAAAAAATCTGTTTCCAAACCATCATATTGCCCACTGCTATCTCATAGCAAACAATCACCCAAATGGAGTTGCCTAATCTTAGAAAAAACAAGTATGTAAATTTATTGTAAATTCCACCAGAGCAAACATACCTGCATGTGTGAGTCACACAGTTTCTCATCACAATTCTCACAATAGAAAACAGGGTTTTTACATCCTTCACGGTCACAAAACAGTTCAGGCTCATTAGAGTTGTTCTCTCCTGCATCAGGTGCAACTTTCTTCAGCTTGTCAAACTCTTTCAGCTCATGAAATTTCCTATAAGGTTTTGTAAACTATATATAAACCAGATGAATATACTGGTGGCTAAAAGACTAAAGAACATGTCAATATGTTACCAAGCATACAGATCCCTGGAAAAAACAATTTATGTTATAAAATTCTGATCACTTAATGAGTTGAAACTGTCATCCAGCTGATAAGTATATTAATATTGCCACAAATTTGAAAATAAGTAGAAATGAATAAGAGTAAACTGGATGCTTCTATTGTTGTGGCTGGTTGCACGGGCCAACAAGTGATTGATAGTTTGAAGCAAAAGTCTGCTCACCCGTTTTATTGCTGCTTTGCTGCAAATTTGCTCACATTTGATTGTATTGTTGCTGTTAAAGAACCAGCACTCAAAATAGTATTACTGAGCTTGAACGTAAACTACCAACTTTTTGTTGTTTCAACTCTAGTCATGCATGTGTTTTACTGTTTGTCCTTGTATCGGTATAACTGTTTGATACAGCTTTATTGTAACTAGTGACTACATAGGATTTTTCACAACAAAAGATACTACAGCTAATCAGATGCAGTCACAATAATATTCAATAGCAATTTTTATGAATAGCGTTGTTGTTTTACGTTTGTTCTGCAAGATAAGTGTTTTCAAAGTCGCTATAAAGTTGCTATACTTTTACTCTCACGGAAAAACATTACAAGTAATGATCACTTTAATTGTTACAGTTATAAACCCCAAAGCACATTTAGTGACCTTCCATGATGCGACGCCGTAGCGCCACGGGTTTTTCCCTCTTGGAAATGGGTATATCGCTATTGAAGTCGTGATGATGTGGCGCTATTGAAATTCGCTACCAAGTAGCGACTTATAATAGCACCAGACCACTGAAGCGTTATGGAAATAGGGAATGCCGTAGCGCTACTGGTTTGCACATGCGTGTATTGTATTTCCAGCATCACTGCAGTCAATATAATTAAATAATTTGGACAGAAATTTCAGTGATATGAGACAGTTGCCTTTCAAGACCACTTACATTAATTAAAAAAGATGCAGAGTTAGTGATCACAAATATATTTATGTGTTTTATTTTATATTATTTGTTTTTTCCGTATCTTAGATATTGATAATAATAAAAATCAAGTAATAATAAATAATCAATTGGCCGTGGTTAAATAATAATAAAAATAAATGATTATTTTAAGTTTAATAAATAAATTAAACATTAGCCAAGCACTGCTGCTTCAAAATTTTATCTGTGAAGTATGTAGCATTAGATGAAACCAACACAAGAAAAGCATTTAAAACCAATTGTTTGGGGAAACAATTTTCCTTCATACAATAGTTTCACTCATCGACTCACTAGCTCAAAGTCGTCGTTGACTCGCTAATTAGGGTTCATGACCTTTGGGCTTTCTGTAATTGCTGGCTCATGGAAAAGCGTGATGGTTTATCGCTATTGAGAAGCGCTGAGCCATGACACCTTTATGTAGAGCTACATGGAAAGTTAGTAATTGCTGT
Source organism: Cryptosula pallasiana (assembly GCA_945261195.1). Taxonomy (NCBI): domain Eukaryota; kingdom Metazoa; phylum Bryozoa; class Gymnolaemata; order Cheilostomatida; family Cryptosulidae; genus Cryptosula; species Cryptosula pallasiana. The sequence goes on along the minus strand of OX183131.1, from coordinate 27,689,032 downwards.
TTGCCAAATTATATTTTCTTCAGATGATTTCAACTCTCAAAAATTGGCTTGGAACCCATTCTCACAAGCGATATAGTACATATTTTCTGAAAAAATTCCTCTCCCTTAAAACCTTGTAAAAAAGGGCTCCCATTTCCACCTAGATTTTACATCCCAAAAAGGTTGATAACTTTGATATCAGCAAATATCGTTTATAAATTGAGCTAATGATTTAGTGTCAATGTAAAGTCAAGAAGCAGTTTTAGAAGAGCCTCTCTAGTTGATTTATTATCAGAACCATTAGCTACAAATAACCATTAGAAGAAAAGTCAACAAAATAATGATAAAAATGGTATCTGTCAATTTTGTCAATTTTATTACTTCGTCATCGTACTCAATTCCATAGTGTAACGGAGTCTGATGTAACACCCTGTGAACACAAGGTCGCGCTGACAACTGCAGAGTGTCGGCAAGCCTTGTGTACAGGTTTAACACTCCCAGAACCATTCTGGTAGGCAAGAACCAATCCTGCCGGCTCTGCATTATCTATATCGGCACTACAACTACTTGACTGGCCAAACTATACCAAAATTTCCAGTATAGCCTGGGAACCTAAAGTAGCCTCAGATGTCACCAAGCCTAGGTTCATAAGACAACTGCTCACATATACCCCCAAAAGTTGGACCACAAGCTAGCCAAGCCTTAAAAACCCAGCACATGAAGCTGAAGGCGGAATACAGCCAATGACTAAGCATTATTGCTCATAAACTCTGTTTCCTACTTCTGGGCGCCTTATTCCCTTAACATTTCTTCTTGTATATGACTACATGCATTGTTTTCTCTCATTGTTCGTTTGTACATTTTTGTTCTACTTTTGTGTTGTTGGTTATGCATGTAATTGGGACAACCGGTTTCTGTGCTCTGCCTATAAAATACTAGCATAGTTTAAATGAGAGTTGGAAAGTAATTGAATAAATTATACTCTGAAGCACCGAGTGTTGAAACTAAGCCGTTGTCTCATTATAGTTGTGTTGTATGAGTGAGACTCCTCCATAGCTTGGTTTGTTAAACAATCTTTGGAGAGAGAAGTTCTGATGGTGGTTTTCGACGGGTCCCACAAAAATCTACTACAATACTAGTAAAACATTCAAAGTATTACATGTTAGCATATTTGGAAATCGGGTGAGGTAAGGTTTTATATTTTTTTAATTTCTAAATATGAAATACAATAAAGTTATTAACTGTGAACAATTTATTCAAAAACAGGGAAATACCTACAGAGATTAATCAGGCTAGCCCCGCACAGGCAGTTCATCAACTTTGTATAAAAAAGTGGTTTGTACGCACAGACTTTGGTATGCATAACTGGAAGTTCAGGATAATTACTATAATAGAACTTCATATTGTAGTAAACTTGCGTGGTCTACCATCGAGACGATGGCCTCCATTCCCTGTGTACCTCCTGTACACCTGCTTTACTCTCCAATACTTTTGAGTCCACCCCCGAATAGGCGTTAGCAACTCTATGGGGTCCACGACCCAGACACACTACACCAGAATTTGCAAGAATCAATACTTTATTTACTGTTTCTGCTTAGCAATACGTAAGTGATACTAATCACAATCCGCAAGACTTCTTTAAACTCAATGTCCAGCAGCTCCTTTTACAGGATGCTGCCAGGAACTCTCACACCCTTATTAGGGTTGATCCAATTACAAATACTTACACAAGTACATGGCAAATCATCATACACAATGCAAAATGCATAAACAAAACAATCCAATAAAAAGGGCAAAGGCATGGCAAAACATCTATGGGCCGCTTTCCCACTCTTTTGTGGGTAGCGGGAACTTTCCCTCCTTATAAGGTCCCTTACTTCCTTGATCTCTGTTCCTATAACTTGCAGTTTCTCGAATGATCGTTTAGTGGTGGGCATGCAACTGCTGGGGTCCCAGGCTATTCTTTTTTAGCCATAGTTACTGACTGGGCTGGTATACTGGAGTGGGTCTTCAATAGCGTATATACCAGATAAAGGGTCTATACTGGCTTGTAATAGACCCGGGATATCCAGTGTCCTTGACCCGAGATAGCTCCTACATATTACAAGGGGGAATCCCGAGTCCACTTAAAACTGGCACTGAGAGGTAGAAGAGGGGGCGGAAGGGTAGTTTAAGGTTGGGGGAGGATGGGGGCAGGTATATAGATGTGTTTTGTGATGAAAAAAGTGTGTTACTGCCGATGGAAATTTAAAAAAGATCTGAGCAGCAAATCATCAGAAGATAGTTCTCCAACTGCATTGATCCCTTGTAACTATTTTGTGAAATGTGGGCTATGGAGTGAAATGTTTCTCCTTGATCTCCAGGCTTAGTCGCATGATTGCACTCTGCTGTTTTCAATTGATTGATGTTGCCTCACAACTGTCAATATGATTTTTATCTTGCAACATGTGGCAATAACAAGCACAAAAATTGGACTAGCAGATAAGCAATCCTTTGTATCATAACCTAATTTACCTGCTGACACATGTCAGCACTGCACTAACTCTAGGTTCATGCTTACTTGAATAACACTCTACTGTCTCGCAGGTTGACACCACAACTAAAGCTTATTACGCTTGGACAATCATAAGTCTTTCAATACACACTTACTTGCACACTTGACAGCAGACTCCATTAGCCACACTTTTACCTTCCAAACAAGGAACACAGAATGTATGTCCACATGGTAGTTCTCTTGGATCTACCATTTCATCAAACTTCAACCAACAAAATCCACATTCAACATCAGATATGTTAGATTCAGCCATGACTTAGTAGGTAGGTGTATCAGGATGTGATAGAGCAGTGCTAGTGTGTTGTATCAGGATGTGATAGAGCAGTGCTAGTGTGTTGTAGCAGCGTCAGCATACAAGTGACCAATACGTGCTCTGAGCGCTTGTAATAAAAGTAGGCTGTATAATATTTGTTTAGCATTTATGCCTTAGATTCCACTCACAATGGCTAGCCTATTTAATAACGATATAGGACAAAAGAAGTTTTCTCGAAAAAGTTCAGCATTGCTATGATGACGGCAATGTTCATGTTTAGTATTGCAGCTTCAAAGGCTTACAATTACAAAGAATTTGCTGTGTCAAAGCTCATTGCACACCTTCAATGGTTATCCAATTGCACTGCAATGTATGTCAATACTACAATTTAAAGAAGTTTGGATTCCCTCTGGTTATTTGTAATCTCTTTGACTAACTAAACTCAGCAATTACTTGGTACAAATGCTCTATAACAATTTTGTAATGTACTTGAATTGCGAGTGTCAAAAGTTATCCCTAAAGCCCTGGTCACACGAGAGCGAATCTTTGATAAAACTGTAAACAAAACTATTTCTTCAGTCCCAGCGAATTCGTTGCTGAGCAAACTGAGCGAATATTTCAGGTTCATCGTGATCAAGCAATGGTAGGTTTGGGAGATTTGTCGGTTACGATGTTTGTATATGATTGGACCATTGAACCACATGAGCTCATTAATTGGTTTATTTTCTCTATGACATTATTGGCTTGTTTTTAATGTCAGGGTCATTCACAACAAACACCCAATAAAGTTTTGTTATAGGTTCGTTATCATCCTTGTTTGACTAGGCATAAGTATTTGTTGTAAAAGTAGTCCGAGTGATATTTGTTTAGTGTTTAATACTGGTGAATAATTTCTTTAATCAATACAAAACGTGCCTCTGTGCAGTTTTTGGTATAAGAACCTGAGTCCATAGTTACCCTCCAATCACGTAACAAGAGACAAATCAAGAGCCTAAATAGTAGGTTTTGTTTAACTCGGTTTATTGTATTGTTCATTAAAGGAATATGGGTTTCATAGCTTGTAGCTTCTGTGAGCAGCAGCCTATTCCCATGTCTGCCACTAAATCAGCTACTCTCTTGAAAAGGCAGTTGGAGAGGTTTTACTAGTGTGATTGTACAGTAATACGGAGAGTGTAATCAAACTAGGGAGAGCTCTTGTTTATGCTCATATCCTGCCAGGTAGAGCGTTACAAAGTCAAACACCTCTCCCACAGGTAGCCATGCTGAGAGTTAAGCCCCAGATCCTAGATTGAAGTGCAAGCTGGGGGGTAGGTATTATCAAAAAAGAGCATTGTTAATAAATTCAAAGAATAGAATCAAGCAATGTTTTCATTCAATGTACCTCTTTCATAGCCAGTTACCCTTACAAAATGGTTTGAAACTAACTGAGCTTTGACTGTGTTTACTTTACATTGGCTCAGGGCTTATGTAGTATTGTACACAATTCCATGTCTTTGTGTATGCTTTCAAGCAGCCAATGTAAGCACTTCAGTTCACCTGGTTTTGTCACAACTTTTGGCAGGAGATTTTTTACTCATTATACAAATAAAAGATACGATTTAAAACAGCTCTCATGAGAAGGTGATTTGATTGAATCAAACTTGACACAGATTTTGTGACAAATGTTAAACACTAGCAACCAAAACACTCTCCAGTTGAACACCTATCATCTTTACAGAAATAAAACCTCAAATTGTGTATTTAAGTTTATTTATGTACAAGTGCTTGTGTACAATTACTTAATGTGGAAAGACTAGGGTCTTTGCCAGCTGACTGATACAATCCTCTTAGCCATAACCTTGGCTCCTGCACCTGAGCGCAGAAGTCTAGAGGTAGATATATGCTGTCACTCCTACTACTATCCTTTCTCCAACAATTACTATGTTTCTCTACGGTCAGATTAATATCCCAGTTTATAAACTATCTCATTTCTGCTAAGTTTTAGATTCAAAAACTTTTATGTATTTTGTAGACACATTTTATGGAGCATAATGCGCATGCATGTAGATTTTCAACACTTGTGCTGTGTGTAGTTTTGGGTTGGGCTCTGAAAAATAACTGCTGCATCAAAAATTTTATGATTTGCAACCTAAATCTGCAAATGCACTAGAACGATTTAGTGGCCGAAATCGGAGTAATTCCAAAACGGCCTAGTGTGAAAGCAATAACGGCCGATTTTTAGCATATTGGCCGGCGTATTGCCGTTTGAGCGCTGCTCAAAATCACCAACAATTTTTAGCAGATAATCAAGGAAACTACAACACAAAATCAGTGCAGAAGTAGCTTTCGGTCACAAATGATGATGATAAAATAATAAAAAAAATCATCACATCTTCCAGCAATAACCAAATAATAATAAATATTTTTATTAGTTTCATTTATTAAAACTCACCAATAAAATGTATTATGTATAACCATTTTCATTTCAACATGGTTGATCACTCATTGATAAGCACAGGTTTGAATAATTTAAAAATAAATTTTTGGTGATGTTGAAAATAACAAAAAAGACATTGTGTTTAGAACAACAAATATTACAAGTAATCAATATTGACTCAGCAATAGCTATTGTATTGTACAGCTAGTGCATTTACCAATAACAACCATAGACATGGTGAATAATTGTGAAAAAACAGACAGCAATATCATTAGTAATGCCTTGGTTATCCTGAAAAAAAACAACTTTCTTATCTCTTTCTCCAAAGAGCAAATAATGTTCCGGCTGGAAATCCTTTTCTAGAGTGCACTCAACCATCGGCCGAAAAAGTGCGCAACTCCAACATGAACAATTTTTTGAACAATTTTTTGAACAAAAATTGATCCAGTGTGTATGCAGCTTAATAGATCTGTGCTTTTTTCTAACAAAAAAACAAACAGAGAAAAACTTTTGATGGTGCTAGTGACACTTTCTGACACAAGTAGCTGTGGAATATCAAACTAACAGTTTGCTTTAAAATGACGAAGTTATTCATGTCCAATTTTTCTGTGATCTCTTTAGTCTCATCATTTCTTTCGTATACTTCTTTTTCGTACAGAAAACTAAATATTGTGGTAGATTTTGGTGCATGTCAGTAGTAAACTGCGGTTTTGCTAGCACACACCAAAAATCAGTGCGCTAGAGTTCCACCCCAGCCATTGCAAAAGTGCTTTGCCAGTCGAATAACTTGCTTCGCCAGTGACACAGCTTGCAGGGCCTGTCTTGACCAATGCAGGGCCAGTAGTGACCCCTGAGCGACACAGTATGGTGATACTGGGCCGGTAAAAGATGCCGCTTTAAGCCGTGGATCCTAGAAACCACCTGCGAGCTTACTCTAACCCTAAAGCCAGGACTAACCATTCTTGGATAACCAGATGTAACGACCACAAGCTAGGAATAGCCTGGAAACCCTGCAAGGACTATGATTCGACAACAGAGATAGGACTCTGCCCTTCAACCACTTGGCACACTTTACATTTAATCACATTCTATCACATGGTCTGTTGGTTATTTATATATTTATTATTATTGATCTAATCACATCCTGCGCATGTATTGTTTTATCTAATATGCAAATCATTTCTTGCCAGCCTCCCTATATAATGGCTGGAACTTTCTGTATCTTATGGCATTCATTCATTAATGTTTTGCCAATCACCCTAGTGGATAACTACCCTTGGAATTTTGTATTGTTGAAACAAACCACTATTCAGACAGCACTCTGTGTAGTTTGTCTGAACCATAGGCTCTGTGCTTGCTAAATGATCGGGCAGTAACTGATCATAGTCGCCACTGTCATACCGGCACAGCGTCCCCTCTGGAGAGAGGTAGAAGACTCGAGATTAGTGGAATTTCCTTGTAACCAGACCGAAATTCATTACAATATAAAGTACTATGGTGAAGTGAGCAATCCATACTCTATGAGTATTTGCCCAATTATTGAGAGGTCAGCTTGTGTTTGACCTGACACTCTATGTATCACTCTGGTTTGTAGGTTTCACTGGACCCACTTTACAGGTTTAGATTATCTAACAATCACTACATTGAATTATTTTTCATTTCAGCACCAAATATTGGTTGCAATAATAAACAGGAAACAGAAAATGCTAACAGTTCTGCAATTGCTTTGGAAAACTATAATAAGTCTATGGTAATTTCTTAACTTCTACTTTACTTCACCCATTTTTTGTAATAAGTTATCGTGAAAACTCCCTACAAATGGTATATGTGTACAGGAATTTGGTTGCTACGATAGTTGGCACACCTGCACAACTCCCCACAATCACAAATGCAACTGGAAGCGGCTGTTCGGCCCTTTCTATCTTCAGTCAGTGCAAACAAGGGTCGACTTGTTTGTGCCGAATATCAATGCAACTGGAATGGCTGTTCGGCCCTTTCTGTATTAAGTCGGTGTAAACAAGGGTCGACTTGTCTGTGCCGAATATCGGGTGAGTTAGGAATGCTTGGCACCGTACATCGACTAGCGAGAATACGCAGCAAGGATCAATTTGACCGATTGCTTTCTACCAAGTTCCTTACTACACTGATAGTCGGTAGTGCAAGCTGTAGTCTGTATCTTGTGCTCTTGTTCGTGCTACTGACTATAGTCTGAGTAGTAGTAAACAATCATCTGAGGCTCACAGTTGCTCTGATTTTATTACCTTTGACATCCACATTTATACATATAATTATGTAACATAAATTTAGTACATAAAGGAGGCCACACCTCGCACAAACAATTGGCTAGAGTGTGCCAATGAAACATAGTAGGTGGTAGTTAGAGTATCGCATGAATGATTGCGCGTGTCCAACATATATACTTGTGTGTACAGAAAATAATTATAATAAATGCATAGAGTGAAGTTGCGTTAGAGTGTATGCATAGAACTGGTTAAGGTAGGTAATGTTATGTAGCGACAATTGTTCGTACTGACGTCCCTAACACACTTCCCCCCATTGGCAACCTTAGGCCAATAATAGAACTGGGGTACGGCATAGAACATTGTTATTGTCCGGTGTCCGGCGTCTATGGTGAGTTCTGTTCCTTCTTTATCTTTTCTTTTAGTTCCTCTACATGTTGTAACCTTCTATACGCTTCCTTCGTAAGCTGATGTAGCTCTTCCTGATATCTTTCCAACCTCTTGCGTTTTTCTTCCTTTCGCTCTGCTTCTCTCCGAGGAGATCTTACTACTGTCTCCTGTCTGTTCGTCCTTGGACGAGGTGTGCCTTCTTTGGCAGGAGCTGCTGGTGGTGTCTCCAGCTTTGGTATCTTGGATGGTGGTTCGTCCTTCCGTGGCCCTAGTCGGTGTTTGATGCTGTGACTGGCAGGTGCATTATCTTTTACTGGAATGGGGGTGCCGAAGGCTGCTGGTCTCTTCCATCTCACGTATCGACAAAAATCGTCATACGATGCGGCGTCTACCTCGTAGAGAGGTCGGGAATCCCCTCCATGAGCGAGGTCACCCTCCTGTTGGCGGATGTGCTTGAGTATGGAATCTCTGGAACTGCTCTTCTTGCCACAGTGGCAGAAATAAAACACATAATGCTGTCGGGTGTGGTACACGATGCGTTTTCGTGGTAGCCGTAGCCGACAGATCGTGCACTCCCATTCCTCTGTCGATGGTATTTGCTTAGCCGCCTGTTTGATAGCTTGCTTGGTACTGTCGGTTATCCACACCTCTGTTGGCTTAGCTGTCAGGGGTGGAGGGATGGTTAGCTGCTCTCTCTTTTCTCTGCATCTGGCAGCTCCTGGTTCGGGTATCACTACTCTTCTAATTCGGGTGGGTGACACTGCATCGAACATTTCCTTCTGCGGCACTCTACTCCTGCTCTGTCTTTCCTCTCTTGCTACTAACCTTGCTGCCGCGTCAGCATCCTCCTCTATTGATATGTACCCATCGTTCTGTTCGGCCATTTTTTCTTTGAATAAATTAATTGCAGCAATAATTCTCTGGAGATCGCTATCTGGTTGTGGTGCTGTCGCTGGAGAGAATGATTTTCTTTTCCCGCAGTGTTCGTTGTTATCAACTCTGTCATTGGTTGATTTCTCCTCCCCTTCTTTTGTCTCAAGGTCCCACGTGGTATGACGTAGTGTTTGGGGGGCGTCGCTACGGTTACGTCTATGTTGTGGATGTAACTCTATGCTTTTCTGCTGAGGAGTTGTCTGCTCTTTGCCCCTTTCGTCTTTTCTTGTTGTTTGCACCCCTGTTTCGGTACCCCCACCGACAATAAGTGATTGTTTTGTCGATGTTTTCATTCCTAACCGATTTTTGGTGTCTTGACTATCTGTCCAAGGTTTAGGGGTGATTTTTTCTGCTCTTTCAGCTGGTGATGGTTTCGGTTTAGTTTCTCTCTCTCTTGTATGGTAACAGTGGTAGTCAGTAAATTTTACTGGCTGTCTCCTGTTTCTTTGTGGTCTTTCTGTGGTGGGGCTAGTTTGACTAGGTAGTGCCGGCCAGCTTTCCTCGTCCAGCTGATTTGGTGTGTCAGCTACCTGTTCGGGAGCCAACTCGCTTTCCCTGGGAGTTGTTGGCCCTACATCCTCTGTCCTCTCTGCTACCCTTTTGTCCACTACTCCTGCTGGTTCTATGGGTTCGGGTTCTGGTGGCATGGCTGTTAGTAACTCGGCCTCCTGGGGTGTTGTGCCCAGTGGGTTGGGGGCTTCTGCCGCTGTCGGGGGTCCCGGCCTAGGGGGTTTCAGCTCCCTTGGGAGTTGTCTCTCCTCTCTCTGGGTTGGTGGCTTTCGTTTGTAGGCGCCGCGCATGTTGGGTCGCACCGCCTGCTCCCTACTGGTGGGTGCTCGGCCGACGGTCCCTTCACAGGTTCTGTATAGTTTCAGCCGTCGGCCATTCTGCACAAAACCTTGGCAGTCCTTTTCCAATCGATAGGTATGGTTAAGGTAGACGTGTGTAATTGTGTATGGGCCTATGTAGCTGGGCTGTAATTTTGGGTTGCTACCCTTTGTTCTTCGTCGGTTTTCTATCACTACCAGGTCTCCTTCTTCGAACCGGGGTGACTCTCCCGTCTCCTCTTGCCGGATCTGGTGCTGCTGCTGTCGGACATAGTCGTGCGCCATTTGCAGGTTCTCCTGGACCTGTCTGGTATGTTCAGTCAGTCCGTAGCTGTCTAAGGTGGGAGGGGAGCCGGTCAGCTGGTCTGAAAGCCGAACTTCTCTGCCAAGCATCATCATGTTTGGCGTTTGTTTCGTTGTAGAGTTGGGGGTGCCTCTGCATGCACGCATGATCTGGGGGAGCAACTGGTCCCATTCATCCTGCCCCTTTGTTAATATGAGGGTTCTGAGGGCGTCCCCAAGTGTCCTGTTTTGACGTTCAACCATGCCATTCCCTTGCGGGTGGTAAGGCGTGGTCATGGTCTTTTGTATTCCCCAGAGTGTGCACAACTCTTCTAGTATGGTAGATTCGAATTGTGCACCCTGGTCTGTGTGCACCTGTTCGGGCAGTCCCCAGTAACTGAAGATGCGCTCGTCTAGTGTGCTGGCCACGGTAGGTGCTGTGGCGTCTGGTATGGCAATCGCATCTTGCCACCGGGTAAAATGGTCTGTCAGCACCATTATCCATCTGTTCCCTCTTTTCGTGAGAGGAAGAGGGCCCACCAGGTCCACCGCCAGTTTCTGGAAGGGTCTCCCAGCGTAGAGCCTCTGGCCTTCTGGTGGCGTGGGTTTCTTGCTCTTCTTAGCTACCTGACAAATCTCGCAGCTGTTTACCAGTCTGCGGGTCAGAGCGGACATGCCGGGCCAGTACCAGTCCAGCATCAGCCGTGCTCGGGTCCGGTGTATTCCGGCATGTGCCAGTCGGTGGGTTTCCCACACGGTCCTCTGTCTCCAGGATGGAGGACAGACTGCACAGAACTTAGTCCTGCCTTGTTGGTCGAACCTCATAACCAATACTTGGTCGGCGCGAATACTCAGAGCTTCCTTCCTGTCGTACAGGATCCTGAGTTCGGAACTGCCCTCCTCGAGTTCTCGCCGGGTCAAGGTCCCTGGGGTCTGTACCTCTGCATACAGCCTGGCCACGGGGTGACTCCCGTCCTTCTGTGCTTGAGCCAACTCCTTCCCGCCAGTAGTGGGGCTGGTAACCATGAGGTTGACTTGTCCGGGTGGTGGTTCTTGTTGCAACTCTGTGTGAGTGGGGCCACCGTCTCTTTGCTCGACTGCGTTGCACTGCTTGCAATCGAGGCACTGTTCCTTCCTGCTGAGCCCATCGGCGTTCCCGTGGTGGGATCCAGCTTGGTGCTCTAGCTTGTACTTAAACTCTGCCAGGATTTCTAGCCATCTGGCTATCTGGTTCGACGGCTCCTTGCGCCTACACAGCCAACGGAGTGATGCATGGTCCGTTCTTAATCTGAACTCCTGTCCGTACAGATAGGGACGGAAATGTTTGACGGCCTTTACCACCGCCAGGAGTTCTCTACGGGTCACACAATAATTGCGCTCGGCTGGTGACAGCGTCTTACTGTAATACGCAATTACTCTTTCTTTTCCGTCCTGCTCCTGTGATAACACGGCTCCTAGGCCCACGGCACTGGCGTCTGTGTCTAGGATGTACTGGAGTGTGGGGTCAGGATACCCCAGCACTGGTGCTTGGCTGAGACCAACCTTCAGCCGGTTGAAGGCCCGCTGTTCCGCTTCCCCCCATTTCCAGGGGATACCTCCTCCGGTGAGTACTGTTAGGGGTTTTGCCGTTGTGGCATAATCTGGCAGGTATTGCCGGTAGTATCCGGCGGTTCCCAGAAACGCTTGTATTGCCCGGACGTCCTTGGGCTCCTGCCACCTCTCTACTGCCGCAACCTTGTCCGGATCTGTGGCTACTCCTTCAGCGCTGACTACGTGGCCCAGATACCTGACTCGTTGACTCAGGATCTCACATTTTGAGGGTTTTACCTTGAGTTCTGCTCGTTGGAGGCGGGAGAGCACTTCCCCTAGCCGTTCCATATGTGTGGAGAAGTCTGGGGCTATGATGATTACGTCATCAAGGTACAGGAGTAGGGTTTTCCAATGTAGCCCCTTCAAAACCCTTTCCATCAATCGCTGGAATGTAGCGGGGGCCGAAGTGAGGCCAAATGGTAGCACCTTCCACTTCCAGAGGCCACTCCGGGTGATGAACGCTGATTTAGTCTGAGCATCGTGGTCTAGCGGGACCTGCCAATAGCCGCTGGTCAGGTCGAGGGTGGAGAAGTATTTACTTCCGGCCAGTGCGTCTAAGGAGTCATCTATTCGGGGAATAGGGTAGGCGTCTTGCCTGGTGACGTCATTTAATTTCTTATAGTCCACGCAGAATCTCCATGATTCGTCCTTCTTCCTGACAAGTACGACGGGTGAGCTCCATGCCCCGTCTGCTGGCTCTATCAAATCTTTGGCCAGAAGTTCTTTTACTTGGCGTTCCGCCTCCGCTTCCTTCTCAGGTCCCAGCCTATGGGGTGGACAACGGATGGGTCGGGTTCCCGGCTCTGTTGGTATAGAATGCTCGGAGAGATGTGTCCGTCCTATGTCACTGTCATTCCGGCTGAACACATCTTGGTAAGTTAAAAGGAGCGTTCGTAGTTGCCTTTCCTCTCTAGTGTTTTTACACCCTTGTCGTGCCTGTTGGAACAGGGCCTGTAGGTGGTCGGGAAGGTCGCCGTATATAGTTCCGGCCTGGGGCTCTCCGGAGGGACAGGGTTGCACTTCCTCTCGTCCGATTCCAGTGTAAGTGCCTATTACTTCCCCCGCAGGTATGTGTAGGGCGTCTTGTGTGGGGTTGATACAGCGTACCAACACTCGTCCCCGGCTGTCAGGAGTGTTTATGCTGGCAGCGAGCATTAGTCCACCCTCTATGCTCTCGATCATCCCTTGTTCGCAGGGGTCTCTGTAGGTGAGGTGACAGGAGACGGTAGCCTCGGCTTGAGGGGGTATGCTCGTGTTCTGGCGTACTTGGACTTTGGAGATCAGGTTTCTCCCGTGTCTGTCAGTGCAAGTCAGTTCTTGCTCTTGGATCCTTAGGACGGGTCTGTCGAACCCCATTTGACAATGGTGGTTAGTCAGGAAGGGCATACCTAATATGATGTCTTCGTTCACTTGACTAACGACGAACGTCTCCCGGTACTTGACCTGGCGGATACGGCCCGTCAAGGTGATAAGTCCATAGAACGGTAGGCGGGTTCCATCTGCCATCAGTCCATGTGAGTCATAGTCTTGCAGGCGCCCCTTTGTTCCATTCGGTAGTTGGTCGAATACTTTATTCGATAGTAGATTCGTATTGCAGCCTGTGTCGATCAGGTATGACACGGCTTTACCTTCTACCCGTCCTGGCAAGTAATAACTCGATTTGTAGGGGCGTTCAATTTGATTGAGGTGAATAGTTATGGGTCGGCGGTCGACCTCTGTGTCCTCTGGTGGCAGTGGTGTCTGGCTGGCTTTGTGCTGTGACCGCCTAATCTGGGCTTGGGGTTCTGTGGGTTCCTCGTCGTCTTCATCTGTGTCCTCTCCTTCGCCTGCTAGGGGTGTATATCTGCTTTTAGTGGTACGTAGGTGGTGGGTGTAGGTAGGCATCTGGGAAGCATTGTGTCCGCTTGAGTCTGCGTTCGGTAAGGCTGGCGCTTTTGATTATGGTCTGGTGCCCTGTTGCAACGAGTAGGTGGCCCTACTGTTGCGGGCCGTACCCGTTTCCCTGGGCGTTGGACCAGGGGGCTGTCCTGCACTCCTTCCTCAGGTGTCCTACCCGTTGGCATCCCCAGCATCGTTTGAGTGGGGGGTCTTTGGTTTTGCTCTTCAAATCTGCTATCTCTCGACTTAGATCTGCTATGTTGGCCATTAGCTTCCCTAGAGGGTCTTCCACCTCTTTGCAGGCGGTCGGTGGCGCTTCCTCTGGTTGGTCTTCATGTACCATTCTAATATTTGTGTGCGTTAGTGGCTGGTGTTGAATTTGTAGAAATTCGCTGCCGGCTTGGATGGCTTCTTCCACTGTAGCAGGCCGAATGGCCAGTAGGTGTCTTTGTAAATACGTGTGTCCCAGTGTGCTTTGGAACATTTGTAATGTTAATTCTGTTCTATTTCTTTGTGGGAGGTCTTGATAGGCTGCCTCTATTAGCTGTTCGACCGTAAGGGCGTGTTCCCTTAGGGTGTCTCTCTGCGGCTTTCTGTAATGCATTAGCTTATTCTGAGCCTCGGTTCGGGTGAGTCCAAAACTGGCTTGTAAAGCTTGCATAATTGTTTGCAGTGTCCGGCCGCGTCCGCACTGTTCGGCTTCGCCTAGCAGTGACTGTCGGAGGTGTATGGTTGCCTCGTCCTCTGTCCATTTATTGGCTCCTGCTACCTCTTGGAAGCGCTGTAAAAAGTAGTTGACATCTCCTTCTCCATTAAATTTTGGAGCCTGGAATTTGTCCTCGTTGCTGGTGACTGTCATTCTATCCAGAATGTTGGTCAGGGTGCCCATAATGTGCATGGGTGCTCCCTCTCTGTCTGTGCTGACCGCCCTTCGTCGGTTGGCCATCTTTCTGTCGCTTTATTGCCTTTTTGTGTACTGGTGTGGGAGTTATCTTCTCTGAGAACTGTCGGTATCCCACTGCTGCCACCACTGTACAGGAATTTGGTTGCTACGATAGTTGGCACACCTGCACAACTCCCCACAATCACAAATGCAACTGGAAGCGGCTGTTCGGCCCTTTCTATCTTCAGTCAGTGCAAACAAGGGTCGACTTGTTTGTGCCGAATATCAATGCAACTGGAATGGCTGTTCGGCCCTTTCTGTATTAAGTCGGTGTAAACAAGGGTCGACTTGTCTGTGCCGAATATCGGGTGAGTTAGGAATGCTTGGCACCGTACATCGACTAGCGAGAATACGCAGCAAGGATCAATTTGACCGATTGCTTTCTACCAAGTTCCTTACTACACTGATAGTCGGTAGTGCAAGCTGTAGTCTGTATCTTGTGCTCTTGTTCGTGCTACTGACTATAGTCTGAGTAGTAGTAAACAATCATCTGAGGCTCACAGTTGCTCTGATTTATTACCTTTGACATCCACATTTATACATATAATTATGTAACATAAATTTAGTACATAAAGGAGGCCATACCTCGCACAAACAATTGGCTAGAGTGTGCCAATGAAACATAGTAGGTGGTAGTTAGAGTATCGCATGAATGATTGCGCGTGTCCAACATATATACTTGTGTGTACAGAAAATAATTATAATAAATGCATAGAGTGAAGTTGCGTTAGAGTGTATGCATAGAACTGGTTAAGGTAGGTAATGTTATGTAGCGACAATTGTTCGTACATATGGATGGATCAGCAAAAATTTTTTTGTTCTCCATGGTACAGTTAGGAAATTTCACCTACATGTCAGACTTTACACAATGTGTCAAACATCTGATGGAAAAACTGTGTGTAATGTAAGAGTTCAAATGGCTTATTTCAAAACTCTTAAAAGTCCTATCCCGTGCAATGAGCGTGATGTGTGTCATGTGACCAAAAGTCCTTTAACAATGATCGTGATTTATTCTGTCCGGTTTTCGGAACTGATTGCAGAAGTTTGTGTCGACTGATATAAATAATTTTTATACCATCGTGTAGAGCAGACAATTGCCTATTTTCTGGTCTTTGTTTGAAGACTGTACGACGCTCTAAACGGAAACAGTTCCAAATATCCTTAACCCATCACTTCCTGTTTTAAATTTCCGATTTTTTTTGATAATCATAGGCAAAGTTTTTTTGGAAAGGAGCAAGCACATTGTTTTCTTCTTCTGATTTAGTTAGTTTATTAATATCTTAGCTTGTTTGAGCCCTCTGACACTGGAATTGAAGGTTAGTAAGCTAGTAATTAATTATTTAGATACGGCATTGATAATAAATAATTAATTTTTTTATTATTTTTGTAAAGTTGTTGACTGATGTTGTTGTTTACATCAAAATGTAGCTCTAAATGTTTCTAGTTCATTGGTGCACCAATGAGGGCTTAATTTTCGCCTGTAATTAAAATAATAATTATTTTCAGAAAAAAAATTTCCGAAATTTTCGGTCATTTGTGCAACAAGTGTCCAAATGTTGTTGCAGTGTTCTAACACTTTTCTTGCATATTTTTGCTTCAAGTTTGGCTAGTCTTATCAGAATTTTGTCCTCTTTTCAGCTGTGCTATCAGTTTCTTGTCTAGTGTGTTATCTTTTTTTGTAACTGGTTGATCTGTTGAGAGCATTACTAAAAAATCGTCTCCGAACTAAAAAAATAATAAAAGTAGTTTAGACAAATGAAATCAATCTGCTATTTATTCTACTAAGGGAAAAGAGAATGCTGATTCTCATGAGCATAAATTTGTCACTATATCATGTATAGATGAATTTTAAAAAAATTTCGAAATCGAACTTTTTTTTCAAAAAAAGGTCGAATCCTGTGGTAATTTATTGGTCGAAGCGATTGAAAAACAAAATGCCAGTCATTGCAAACAGCTCAAAGCAAAACAAACTTGATATCTAAACTTTATAGTCTAGGAACTGAAGGTCAAACTGCACATGGCTCCTCATGAAGGTATAATCAGTGACTGAGCTCTGCAATGACTGCCTAATTTTATTTAGAAAATAAAGTAAGCCCGTGTTTCAAACTTTAGAAGAAAAACAGATGTTTGAGTGAAACTAATTATAGACGGTGGAACTATAAATTATTACATGGAAACTAGACCATAAAGAAGTGTTATTTATCAATATCTACTTAATCATTTTACAAGTGATTCTGGAGATGTTGAATGTCTCATTTCTTGATAAAACCACCAACACCTGATGATGTACTACGTTGCAGTAACTGCTACAGTTCCACTGAAACTCAGCATCAGTCAAACAACAGACCACCTGTTGAAAAACGCTGAAGATCTTGTCAGCCAGTCCTGAGACTTTCATACATAATTTGGAATACCTAAAAACTCAGTCTTCTGTAAACTGCACTACCATAAATGAATGGCATGGTTAATAAACAATTATTTTTTTATTTTTAATTATGGAATAATGCACGGAACTAAATAGATGGGATGCCTAGCTAGCTACAAGGGATGGCCTGACTCGCCTTCTTTTGTCTTTGAATTTTTCACAGCCTATATTCGCAAATTTCTATTCATCTGATAGAGGTCGTAAAATATCTCAGGATACCTTTAAGTTCAAGGCTATGACAGCCCTCTCTGTGCCTGCGTGGGTTAGTATCCAGGCCAGGAGACTGGTCATTTACTGTACCAGAGAAATACTACTTAGCTATTTGTGATAAGATGATAAAAAATAAGTTGCTTGTTAGCTCTTCTTGGTCCTATTCCAGCAGGTAGGAAGTAGCTTGATACATATATATAGTTGACCTGAACATTTCTGGAAATATAAACTGCATATGATGTCCTGGCTGCAGGAAGCTTTTGCTCTAGGGTGTACAATAACACAACCGATACAAAAATGAGCCTACAGAAACAATGAGAAAATTACTCCACAAAACATAGAATGAGTTATTATTTATGTATCTTGTTTTTTGTTTCAGGTAGGTGCTGCTAGAGACCCTGAACCTTTGGAGAGTGCAGATTTGTACCAAAAAAATTTTGCTGGACCGGAGAATGGTACTTGGATTGTTTGTGACAATGTTCCCTACCACAGCCTGGTTTGTTTTAGACCCAATACTGGAGCCAGAACTTAGGAAAAGCGTAAGATTGTTTGGTAGTGTTTCTGTTCTCACAACCAGTGAACGTTGAATGAGTGATTGTTGTGTTTTTTGTTCAGTCAACTCACTTACACTATTGACTGAGTAGTTTATGCTTTTACAGTAAAATGCTTGAAAATTTTCTAAAATGTAGTCATTGTTTTTGCAGTATGGGCTGTCAGAACAAATGAGTTCACTTGTATTCTTATTGCTACCGGGTGCTTTTGTCAAATGGCTCCTCTTGCTGGGACGTTTGGTGGTAAAACAGTGAGCAATTTATTGAAAAATTCTAAGTTTTTGAGCTGGTTGTTAGCTAGTTAATGTTTGCAAATGAAATGATCCAACAATAGATAAAACCAATTGAACTTTTATTTGTGGTAATTGCTTCATAGAAATTTGGTGTTTTTCTATAGCTTTTGTAATTTTTTCATTGACAGTTATAAGCTTGCAAAGTTATTCTAGTAAGTCAACTTTTAATGCACTATTTTATCTAGTCTCAATTTGAAACTTTCAACAAAAAGTCTTGTCCCATTTTGATTGACTAAGATAAGCTGCTAATAGTTAAACCAATGATTACCAATTGCTATAAAAATTTGATTTTGTAGAAGTACTGCTCAGATAGCTTGTTGGTTATGATTTTTGGGTTCTCTGTGCTGGTAGTTACATTTCTTCTCAGTGGCCCTGCTCAATTTTTGCCTATTTAAAAAAGGTATGTTCAGCAGACGAGTTTCTCAATAGAGCACATTCTCATCATTCATCTGACCGAGGAATACTGTTGTAGTTTCCTACTAGCTACTAAGAGATCGAACCTTCTCTCTTCAGACTTTGTCAGTTCGACCTGTTTTTTTACTAACTCTCCAGCAACTGCCTAACAGCTCCCCATTGCTACGTGCTATTTTAAAGCTGAAACCGAACAACATAGGTGTGCTCATGTATGAACCACTGCCAAAACAGTTACTGTAGTGGGTTCTGGCCTGGTGCTACAGAATCCCACTAATATCGAGTACTCTTCGTTTCTCCAGAGGGGATATTGCCAGTATAGCTGGTGCCACTTGTCTAATTGAATTTCAAAACTAGCAAGGAGAACACACGGCTCAGACAAACTAGTCTTGTTGCTGTGGAATAAATATATCTATCGTATTCTATGCTGTTGCAGTCCGCTAGAGTCAAGTGGCAAAAGGAAATATAACATAAAAGTGCAAAGAGTATAGGCAAGCTCCAGGCTTATATAGGCCGGAGCACAGGAAGTTAGCATTGTCATAAGCCAGCCATGTGTTAGGAATTCAAAATCAACCAATTAAGTGCTCGGAAAATGACAATACAGGCTTAAATGTAGTAACAAATAATATTAAAATTGCAAATAGTTAAGTAGGACAACCACAATTAAAAGAGGGTGCGAGTTAATGGGTTGAATGTCCGCTGATCTAAGTTCCCATCTCCTGGTAAGTCCTAGGGCTAAATTATAGGCTGGCGCCCTTCCTTATATCTTTAAGAGGTAGATAGGTTACAAACTTGATCTTTTGTAGCTCCATGACAATTCTTGAGTTCTTAGGCTAAGCCACTCTTTTGACCCTTGCCCAATAAGGTTACTACTGGCCCAGTAAAAGTCAGCACAGGCCCAGTAAAGGTCACCACCGGCCCAGTAAAGGTCAGCACCGGCTCAGTAAAGGTCACCACCGGCCCAGTAAAGATTACTACCAGACCTGTCATGTTTGCAAGACAGGAAAGACAGCACTGCTTGCTCTACTGCTTGCAACAGGGACCACCAGTCACCTGTTGCTCATGTCAAGTCAACACTAAAGGGGTTTCTCTGGCCCACAGAGACAACCTCTAGCAGGCAAGGGCCTGTGAAGGTCAGCACTCACAAGTTCGGTTCATAAAAATCTACCACATTACTTGAAAGTAGTTACAATAGTTATATTAAACTTTATTGAAGCCATTTCTGGGAATGTCCTTAGCAGTTCCGTCTGTCTTTTCCTAATGTAACTTCTCGATTAACGATGATCTAAATTAGTAACCACCTATTTAAGACAAAATTAGATTGTGCCTAGACATGCTATAAAACTGTCATTTATCGGTGATCGGACCACTTATACCAGCTGAATGTAACGTAATTGTTGAAAGGGCCACTTAGGACGAGCTGAATGTAACAACGTATTGGCTGACCTAACTGGCTTAAATAACTGGCTGAATGACTCAAAGATAGGTTTTATAATAAAGGCAATTTATAGATAATTATACTGGTGACTGACCTATCTGAGTAAGCAAAGTGAACCCTAGCAAAGATCTGGATGCGTACCAATGCTCAGTCTCATACATTATAACACAGTAATCAGAGTCGGTCAATAAGCACAATACAACGTAGTAAAGCACACAGAAAATACCTTATTGACAATGTGGTGTGATAAGTATTATCCAATTACATCGAGAGTACTCTTTTCAATTGTTTTCTTAGTATATTAGCAATCAGTTATTTGCACAATCTCTAGACAGGAACAGATTTTAATTTTTTTAGTTTGGTTGCCATTTGTTGCTAAAACGTTAACACTGCATATAGTTGGGGTACCACTATGATATGGAGGAGGAAGGGAGGGGTTGAAGGGGCACATTCTTTAGTAAGGCAGAGGAACAAGAAAATTTTAAAGGATGTTGTTTTGTTTTGTAGATCATGGCTGTTGTTGGTGTGTTTAACAGTCTCAGGGTTTGGTAATAGCTGGATCTATGTCCCTGGACAAGGCATCATGTTTGATATAGAGTATGTTTTGTGTTTTTTACTGTTATCGCTTGATGACTAAAAAACCACTTGCAAGCTTTGAAATAGTTAAAGGTTGCATCACCAATGAGTGTTTGTTATTGTAGAAGGTTAAAGTTAGTACATGAAGGAGACTCAGTACGGGCCAGAGCTTTTATATCTGGTAGTTGGAATGCTTGCTATACATCTGGGTAGGTTAGATTGTATTATCACACCAGCTACGAAATAAAACGACTAATTTTTTTAGGTTTCGGTGATTTCAAAAACAGAAATAAAATTTTTGTGCGAGTATTTGTGACAATTTTCAGTGTTTGTTAATGTTCACTTGCAGTATCGTCAAGATATAAATGATTGCAAATACAAATATTTCCCAATGCATAGAGCAAAAATCAATTTTTTGAACTATTCTTTTAAGTAGTCTGTGTTTATAATTATTTAAAAACTCATGTTCTAAGTAAATTGATTTTTATTTAGTCTTCTATTGCATGGCAACTGCAGATCTCACCTATGTTGTAGAATTTGTCTGGGGATAGTAATTTCTGGAGTGATACAAGAAGCCACAAACTGATCCTGGGTGACAACATTTTATGCCTTCGGAGTTTTGCTTTTAATATTACTGGTAGCCATTGTGAAAATATCGGAAGTTGCTGGAGGTTTTAAAAACAGATTGAAAAGTAACATTAATGTATCTGCTGAGTCAATGAAAGTTGACCCACAAACTACATAAAATAATGTCGTGTTTTACTCTGTGGAACCATTCCCTGTAATTTTTACTCTCCATTTGATTCGTTAGCAACAATTAAAGTTTTGCTGTGTTCCGTTGTTGATTCTAGTTGTTGATTTTATCAACGATAATATAACTCTTACTCAAATATATTTTTATGATAGTTGGCGATTAGTTATAGTTTTTCTTGTTCTCACCTCCTTACATGATGGGACAACTCCTCACCTTCTTGTACTGGTCAACCTTTCACATACAGCTATTCATTTAGTTTTGAATCGATAGAAAACCCTAAATTTTTAAAGCAATTGCAGTAACTTGTTATTTTATCTTGGCGTAATACATTTGACGTTTGCCGATAGAATACTAGTTCCAATCAATATACTGCTTTTTTAGACAACTGCTTTTCCCACAATTATATCATACAAACTAACGGAATACAAAATGATGATGTATTTAAACCGACTGCTCTAAATGGTTGAAAGCTAATAATTGCAGTTGCAGTACTTATTTGTATAACTCTGATTTTGTCCGTGTGTGAGCCATCAAATCTTTCCCTTGGAGTTGTTCCCTACTATTTGTAAAACACTATCAACAAAACATTAATTCCTGCTACCACAACGGGTACTTTAACTAAATACTTCAGGCACACATTGTTGGCTAGACTGCAAATAGTCACTGTTCATTTGCAAGGTTTTCAGATTAAAGTTACAGGAACCGATTATTGATCGGGGTGGCACTTCCTGTCTAATAAAATAAGAAATTACTAAACAGTGAAAGTAATGGCTGTCACAGCAACAAAACAGGCTGAAGTTCTCACTGTTTTTAAAGTGACGCTTTCACTCAAGTTTGTTATTGAATTTTTGGTTGGTGTATTGTGTGAAACAAGTCTTGGATACGCAACTCAAAGCAAGCAATTGGCTTCCTACTTTGATGCCTTTCAACATTGAAATGCATGGTAAGAGATTATTTTTTGTTGCTGACAATATCCACAATCAAGTGTTCAACTTACAAAAAGAGCAGCCAATAAATGACAACATACACTTTCAGTGCTTTTCATTGCAAATAACTTACACATTGCATTTGCTTACCAAGTACCATCAACTTTTGTGTAACTAAATTTTCAAAAGGGAGTTAACTGTTACTGGCTACACATCAACAGTCAATCTGTGGAATAGCAGTAGCAGTGTTGTCAGTTATGCGCAATTAGCTAACGTTGACACTAACTGCGTTGTAATTGGTTGACTACTCAAGTTTATAGTGCTTACTGCTATGGCATATGAGTTAATAGTGGATGGTAATCTTTATACATTTATTGTCTATCACACAAACAAGATGAATACTATTATAGTTAATGCGAGGTGATTGGTTAATGATAAAAAGCCATGATTGGATAGCACTGTGTACAATAATACTTGCACATGGCCCACTGGCCCACTACAATATATTCCTGAGCAAAATACGGTATAAAATATCATATATATTGCTGCATTTTGTTAGCTTTCTCACTGAATAAGTTGATTACATACTACTTTCTAGAAAGTGATTAGTTGTATTTTAAAGGATCGCGCCAGTAGGCTCCTACTACTGTCCACTAACAACCACCTGTCCGCTGTGCAGGGCTTGTGGAACAGCAAAACAATACCTCTCTTCCAGAGGTAATGCAGAGCCGGTCAGACCTGCTGGCTGCAACGTAAAAGTTGATCACACCTTCACAACTAGTGCGCCGGTAGCTCAGACAAACTAGGTATAGTTTAAGTAATAAACACATTTTTTCGTTCACCTGTCCATGCTCTGGGGAGGCAAACGCCTAGAGTAGTTAACTGCATTGGCAGTGAGTGATAAGTGGCATAGAGTACATAACAATCCAGCACTTTATAGGCTGGTGGCAGGAAGTACACTGCATTATGCTAAGCTATCCAATAAAACATGACGGGAATAAACCAGCCAATAGGAATAATAATACATACAATGGTACACAATGTTAAAGAGACATGGTGCCTAATGGCTAAGGAATAATGCTATAATACAGTTCTCAGGCTTTGACAGCCTCGGGTCCAAGATATGTAATATATATAGGTAGATAAGTCCTAGATCAGCCCTCTGGAAGCATCTTGGCTACTTTTGGAACTCTAACTCTAGTGGCCGTCTTGTTGCCAGCCCGGTATGTCAATGCAGGGCCGGTAAAAGTGATTCCTGGGTCATTAAAGGTCATTGCAGGGTCAGTAAAATATCTGCAGGGCCGATAAGGCATCTTTTTTCTGCTTCTGAAGTGATAACTCTTTGTGTCATCACTTTAGGAGATCCATCTGACTAGTTATCTTAGTCAGAGTCACCTCTGGAATAATATAAGTGCTCAGGGCATGTGTGCTGCTACAATGCACCAGAGTACCTGAGTATGTTGGTGGGAGTTGTTTTATTAGTGAGAAGGTAACTTCATTAATAATCCTTGAATTTAGTCGCAAGTATCTGCAAACTACTGACATACTATCAAACTACTAGAAGACCTACGTATGTACTCTGTATATTCTGTGGCCTTGCCTACTGTAACTACAAAGCTACTCCAAGTTGCTGTGTAGTGTATCTGTTGTCCCAAAGCTGTTCTATATTTTGCATTCGATCATATTGCCCAATGTAACAGAGATAGATAAAAACTGAGGAGTTGTTTGCTCTCTATGTCAGGTGAGGACAACTTGATGATAGGTTTTCAAAATGACAACCGTACAAAGAAAAGACATATTCCATTGCTTATTAGCATTGTTCAGAGTTGTCTACTCATTAGCTACAGGTTTTCATGAACCGTTTGTTGTATGAGTTGACAACAACTGTTAAAGCTGCATTAATCACATTTGTAACTACTACAAATGCCTCAAGCATAGACAGGTATTTGGTAGAAAGTAGACAAAGCAGGATTTGTTTAATAAAAAACTGGATAAGCAGCGTAAAGCTTTCATTAGAAGCAGACGTTTGAAAACATCATTTGCATTACTGGTTTTTTGACAAAGGAAACCCAGCCCATTTCCAGATTAAATTCTTCAAACAGTCGCTTTCTTAAAAATAAATAAAAATTTTACACAATTTTTATCATTTGGGCTTTCTTACCCAACTAGAAGAATATGGCAGTTTTAGTCTTTCGATTTTTGTCTATATGAAAATTATATTTGGCTATCAAAAGTACATTTATTTTAAAAAATTCCAGGACTTTTGCATCTCATCAAGATGAAATAAACTTTTGCAATAAAGTTTAATTAAAAGAACTTTAGAATCTTACAACAGAAACTTTATAGACTAGTAACTAAGAAGGTGATGTGTAGGTAGTGATGGTGTATGTGTGAACTACAGCATCCCATGAATGAGTAATATCTGGTAGATTTGGCTAGTAAGTTGTTAATGAACGATGTAGAGAAGATACACCATATCAATGTTTGCATCTTGTTGCATAAATTACCTGTTACCTATATGCCACAATCTTATCTTATATGATGCAGCTAATTACTTGTACCTGCGTTCTAACCTTATAGATGTAAACATTCCATTTATGTAAGTAACACCTTGGAACTCCAACAAAGAAAGTTTCCCAGTCCAATTGATTTTGTGAGCAAAAATGAGCTGCAGCCATTTATAGGCTATACTTCCTGCCCCTTTATCACAAGCGCGTATGCTGATATTTCACACAGTTTGTTTACATTATACTTGCTGATTAATGCCAACAGCTGCAGGCAAATCTTTACTTGACCTTTATTTACAAATTTTAGACAGAGCTTGCAAAGTAAATGTGTTTTTTTTGTGATGGCAAATATCTATATAATAATCCAATGACACATACCTGGAATATGTGGCATTCATTGCCAACAGGAAAAACAGGCAGTGTTTTGGAATCTATTGGGTGTGCTGTTTCACCTATTTAATGTTTATAAATGCAGTACTGTGTTGATGAAATCACCAAATATGCATTACAAACACGTAAACATACATAAACATAGCAGGTGTAACCTTTCACCTCCGTGTTATTCCAGTAAACTAATTAAGAATTCACTGCATTACACCTGTGGTTCATGTAGTACAATAATTTTTAGTAAAGTTTAAACTGCTAACACACATGTGGTCTTTTTGGTGGAAAATCTTGTGCTAAGTATTAAATGACAAGCAAAGTTGCACAAAAAAAATAATGAAACTACAATACAGATACCATAAAATTTAAACCCATTAGAAGTAGAGTATATTTTGTAATATGATGAAGATAGATACATGGTGCGTCCATCTTCTTGCCCACCCTGTACTCAGTGATCAGTTCTTTAGGTAGATTAGGGAGATCTCTTCTTCCATTCTCCTAAACAAACACAGGGAATGCTATGAAAGCAGCGCTGGTAATATAACATTATGAGGCCAGACTTTTAATATCATATCTTGCCAAGTGGTGTAATACAAAATGTCACAATAAAAAACACTCCAGCAATAATGAATCAGTAAAATAACAACTGTGGGTATACTGTCTAACAGTTGCTCAACTTAGACAAACAGCCCACAGACGGAACTGGAAAGGGTGACATATTTTATTGGCAGTGGATCTTGTGAAAGCAACTGACATTCACACACAGCATCCTCAAAAACA
Source organism: Cryptosula pallasiana (assembly GCA_945261195.1). Lineage (NCBI taxonomy): Eukaryota > Metazoa > Bryozoa > Gymnolaemata > Cheilostomatida > Cryptosulidae > Cryptosula > Cryptosula pallasiana. The sequence goes on along the minus strand of OX183131.1, from coordinate 27,663,492 downwards.
ATAAGAGTAAAGGTTCTGTTTCTTAGTGTTTTGACTTGAAGTACCTGGAGTTTCAGTGGTTGGCATCAACTCATTTTCTACATCAAAGATTTCCTTAGCTGAGTCTACAAAAGGAATGATTACTAGGTCATATCTGACTATTGTTAGTGTGCTGTGGAAGACTTTAGTAGCATTGTATTGCATTTGCCCCCATTTTTTACATGTTGTCTTGTTTTCTAACCAAGGTATCCAACCCGGTATAGGACCTGGGCTTCTCCAACATGTCCTATGCTCACATCAGCCCCATATAGCTACTGTATAAGCCCAAAATACTAACCCAGGGTTCATTGTTTAATCTATAAGTGATAATAGTAGTCCAGTATCCTGACCCAGTTACTCCGATCATGCCGGTAGACCAGGAGAATTGAAACCAGTCTAGAGTTGATGAGAAGTAAGTATTCACGGAGAAAATATGTCAGGCTGAGTAACTTTTCTTACTATATGTTGAAATCTAGCTTCCCCTTAACTGTGTTAGGCTGTTATCATTACTTAGAGAGCTGGCTTATGTCCAAACTATAGAATTGGTTGTTGTCATTTACTTTGTGTTGTTATATTTTATATCATTGGTGAATAGTTGATAATATTCTTGATGACTGGCTCATTCCTAAAAAATAGATTAACGTCATTTTATGTATCCAGCAAAAAGAGCTGCATTGTTGCAAAGAAGTAGAAGTCATCTGGATTGTATTGCTGCTATTGTACCATTCCTCTAATTTTATATTGATAAATAGAGTGCGGTTAATGAATTCTTTTCTTATACAGTGATTGTAGTCTGTTTGAGTCTAGAGCTCTACCTTAGTTGGTAATACCTGTGTTTGGAGTGTACCCCAAACAGAGTGGATTTCGATAGAGTTGACCACATACACTTCATATTAGTGAAATGGGCCTTGAGATGGGGAGGAATTAACACAAGGAGTGTTTAGTTGTTGTCGGTAGCGTTGTGTCCTTAGTAGGTGCAAACAACTACTACAGAATTACTTTTTCTGATCAAGAGCATTTTTTTCAGTTAAATGAACACCTATTGAGTAAATTAGGCTTATTTTTTGCGTAGTGTTTTGATTGAACTTATAAATTATATACATACAATGTTTGGGAAAAAATTGAAGTTCCTACTGAACAATTGAGTGCAAGAAAAGGATTTCAATTGCATGTTTGTAGAAAGTTTCTAGTGAAGCAAAACCTCTTCCAGATTAAAAGAGCGGTGCTGTCAGGCTAGCAGTGTTGCCAAGAATTCTAAAGTCCCCACATAATGCCCATAGAGTACCCACAGGGTCCCCACAGAGTCCCTGCGGAGGCTCCACAGAGTCCCTAAAGAACCCCACAGAGTCCTCACGCAGTGCCCATGAAGTACCCATAGGGTACCCACAGAGTCTCAACAGGTAAATATATTGAAAATTGTGATGCCGACGTGGGGGTGACATCATCATCCATTGCGCCAGCTAGGCTGCCATGATCAATGTGATTGATTAACTGGCTAGACATTAAGTGCTATACTGGCAGCACTTATGACTGGTTACTGATGCAGATGGAAAGTAGATCATATCTGACTATTACAAAATAATTGCATCCCTGAATGACACTTCAAGCAGAAACAAAAATGCGTACTCTGGTATGCTAATTAGAACTAATATAACCAATCAGCAGGCTGACATGTGACTAACAGGCTGGATACTTCCACTTCAGTAGTTTGTAATTCAGTGAGGATTTTAGCTAAGATGTTTTAACTTTAAAATCACAAATTGATTAAGCTTCCTGACTGAATATAAACATGATACGTCATTTTTAATTCGAAGTCTTCAACTACACTCGCGATGAAAAAAATTTCTCAGGCTACTATCAAGTTTTTAGTGAGTAAACATAATTAGCTGTGCTAACAGTCATATACCTCTGAATGGTTGATTAGAAAAACAAGATATGTGTGGACACTCATATTCAACCATTACCACTTGTTAGAGAAGTCTGATGTACTTGGCAACTTCTACTATATATTCTACCGCTTCCTCAAGTGGCAATGCCATTATGTAAGAGACAACAGATATGAATACATACCAGAACTTATGTAATTGGTAAGTATCAGTAATATGATAAAAGTATAAGGACTGAAGGCAGCCATTAAAGCATGCTGAGTCTGAGAAGTAAACTTACTCTTGTGATGACTTATCATAGTCTATAAATAACTAAGTGCTGTACCTTTACTTATTGTTGGCAGCTCAAGTAAACAGTTAGTTGTTAATATATCCACTCACTGTTGGGGAATTTCCCCACAGACTTATCTTTATATTAGAAGTGAAGTTTGGATTTAGGGATTATTATAAGTTTTGTAAAAATTTGAAACCAAATAAACTTTTTAGGCTGGCCATGAACCAATAAATAAAAGTTCTATGTGATTTTTCAAAGGAAGAAATTTGCTAATGACCAAATGAGAGCTAAGTACTGCAACAGAGTTTTACTTGGTCTTTTCGCGTTTTAGAAAACATTTCAAAACAAATTGTCTTGTTATAACAACATCATTAATTTATTGCTTGGTTGCTGCAGTACATTACAGGAAAAAAATATTCTGGTTAAAATAATTTGACATAACATACATGTACTTATTCTGGTAAGGCTGACTCAAAGCTTTCATGTTAGGTGTAAACCATTGTTTCTTCGCTTTCTGTCTTTGAAGTAGAAGGATTATGAAAACAGCAGTAAACAAGGTTGTCATAGCAACAACAACTAATACCAAATATGGCATTGATAGCTTGTAAGCTGCTGCCTGAGTTGTTGGTGGAACAGTTGTTAAGATTGGAGTGCTTAGACTTTGGCGGAAGTTGTTTGAGATGGCTTTAGCTTCCGAATGCCTCAGATCTCCTGGCTGACAGTATTTTTTCAAATATGCTAAAACAGACATGGCTGTGCTCGCTTGTTTTTTCTAAATTACAGTGTGTATTACTTGAAGTTGTGACAATAGTTTTTGTTACAGAGCAAAACAAAGATTAAAAATATCTGCCAAAACTTTTGGAGCATTTTTTAGTTTTGATCATTCTGTTGATACAATGAAGCCTTGTTAGTTAATTCAATAGTAACAAATCGAAGCATGCATGTGTTATAATATTTGAAATATTCATTAAGGTTTTAAATATTAAACAGCTGCACTAACCAACCTGGACAGTAAGATCTGCATCTCTCCTCATCAATAGACCACATCTCTACACCATCACAGATATCCTTACAAGGTCTGTACTGTTCAAAGTGTACCAAATAGTAACAACCATCAGTTAGACTTTTATCTGTCTCACAATCTGTGAAGGTGTATGTGGTTGGTTTGCCACTGCACTTCCAAATATCCTCCGCTTGTGTTGGTGGACATAGGAGTTGTAGCAATAGAAATATCACCAAACCACTCACATGCTTGCTACAAAAACATGCTGAAACTTTGTTCTGTGACATTATTTTAATATTTGTACCAAGGTTTTGAATAAGCAAACTTACTTGAAGAGATAAAAAATAGTGCAATTCAGCAATTAGCAGCATCAGAGCACTTTCTTCGACATCAAACAGAGAAATTATTGTTTAATGGGTAAAACCAGAAGTTTCTTGAACTGAATTGTGCAGTTGTATACTTAGCATTTAGCAACAGAATATTGTACACATTTTTTTTATAACATATAAGTGTATGTTGTTATGGATACAAAAAACTATCTAAAACAAAACGCCGAATTTTTTGATTAATACTGGTGCATTTGTTTCATTCCTTGAGAGCTTGTATTTGTGTCAAACAAAATAATGATGCAAAAAACTGACCTGAGAGAGCTTTTATGACTTCCCATCTTTCTTTTGTAATGTCTCACTCGGATATGTTCAAAGGGCATGCAATCGTTGAGAGTTTGCTGATGACTGGTAATTCCCATTATTTTCCACGATTGGACAATTGCCAAATGTTGTTCCAATATTATTACTATCAGTTTTCATTAGCATTACATAAACACATAGAGGTTTCTGATGGCAGCTTCCAGATGAGTGAGCTGCCAGTTGGCTGATTCCATTTTTTGCCCAAAATATTTTCAGATATACTTATTCAAGCCAATAGTAAGTTTTTGTTGCTCATTTTGAGGAAACTTCACTTGTTGTTGCTTATAGTGGTTAGACAAATCCAAAAGTGTATGCACATAATGCATAGCCGGGGCGGCTCTCAAGGGGTGGGGTTTGTAGTTGTGGGCGGGGTTTGGGAGAGAGTGAAAGAGAGCCGGGGACAGATTGATTTTCGATGTAACATTCTGTCACAGAATGTTACATAGTCTGAGTTCTCCGCCCCTTTTTTAATAAGCAACCGATTCTAAAACGGTTTGTTTACGAAGGCTATGGTATTTTCAAATGAGCGCCATGCGGCCACGGTAGCTTTGCGCTCCAGGTTGCTGTTATCATTCAGATATATTTATTATCATCTTATACTATTAATTATTATGTAATAATAAATACTAGTTTCTTTACAAATGAATATCAACTCTCAATGCTACTACAAGAAAGTCACAGTAAGTACTACTACTAACAGCGTAATACTAACTAACTGCCAATCATCACAAGAAGTACTAACTAACAACTAACTAACTAACTAAACTGATAAATTTAATAATAATAATTATTATAATATAATAACTAACTAGTACTACTACTACTAACTACTACTAATTATTATTATTAATTATTATTTATTTATAACTATTATTTATATTAATTTAATTATTATTGAGAGGGACGCCAATACCTTCTCCTATTTTATTATTATTATCTACTTAGTAAGATACTCTCTCGCAATTACCGTCTGAGCTTGTATCTCATTGTTCTATTTCCTTTGTATAAGAGTTAAGCTTTTATCTCCGAAATAACTCACTGTCTACGTTTATGTCTACTCGCTACACACTGTCTATGTCTATGCAAGGGTCTATTGTTTACATGTGCCTACGATACTATTTAGTGCGTTCTACCTTGTACCAAATAATTATTTACTACAACTTATTATATTTTTCCACGTTTTTAATTATTACAAAGTGGGTGTTGATGTAAGGGCAAGGCGTGGCTTGCACCAATATTTTTGCTAGGTGTGGTTAAGTAATTTGTACCCGCCTTCCCTGTATAAATATCTGTGTTATGATAATAAAAATCAGAGTTAGCCTGACTCTCAGATGATTCTCTCTCTCTGAAGCAAGCACAGCTAGGAGCACCAAAACTACCAGCGCTGGACAAGTCGACTATTAGCAAGCACGACGCTAAGGTGGAAAGTGAGAACGGTACGCCCTATCACTGTGTATACCCTTGCCTGAGGCAAGGATTACAACACAAGGCCTAGTGCACTAATAATTCGGCTCATACTAAATTCGGATTCGGGGAATCCAACAAGTTAGCTAGCAATAATTACAGTGAAGTTATTTGTCGATCTCGACTGAGTCCAGACTCGACTGCAAATAATTCCAGCATAATTATTGCCGACAGTGACAGTTCGAAACAAACTATAAACTAGACAAGTAATTCCTGAGGAATTAATGTCAGAGCACAGTTCGAAACAAACTATAAACTAGAACGGCAATTGCAGTACAATTACCGTCGGACATGTACATGTTCGGATGCAGCCAATAATTATCAAATAATTATTGTCCACTGCCAGCAAAACATACACGCCAGATTCGGCTGCACCCATAAATGCAACAGACAGTAAACGCTCTCTAGACAATAATAGCAGATTATTGTGAGTAGACTTGGGCCACAGTAGAATACGTCGGGAGTGTGTACAGGTGGCTACTACCCAGACGCAAATTCCTGTACATTATTATTAATAATATCAATTAATTATTATTATTATTATATATTTATTAGAAAAAAATTAGTAACAACAAGTTCAACAACATATACAAACACATACATACATATTATTCATCATTATTAATTATTATTATTATAATTTGTTATTGATGATTATTATTTGATTATTATTATTATCTTTATTATCATCATCATTATTCTATTATTATTATTATTAAATTAAAATTTATTTATATTTTTTATTAATAATAATAATAATAATAAAAGCAGCAAACAACAACAAGCATTTTTTTCGAATATCTATTTTTATCATAATAATTAATAATAATAATAATATAGTACTAGCTAGCAGTAGTGTATTATTATTATTATCATAAAGTTTATTATTAATAATTCTTATTTTAACTATGATAATTATAATCATTATTATTATACTACTTAGTTACTACTGCTAATTAATTATTGTTCTTGTTAAATATTTGTTCATAATAATTAATTAATTAACATTATTATCATCAATCAATAATAATAATATTTATTACTTGATAAAAATTATCATCATTGTTGTTGTTCAGTTGTAATTGTTATAATAATAATTAACCATAAATAAATATAGAATGATATTAATTAATATAAATATTAATAACTACTTTATTTATTAGTATTATTATTATTATATATATAGTAGTAGTAATAATAGTAGTGGTGGGTTGGTAGTAGCGGTGGTAGTGGTGGCGACAGTAGTAGTAGTAACTTACTAGCCAGTACTACTGCTGCTGCTACTGCTACTACTAATTATCGGCTAGCTGTGAACTTGAAGTAGTTGGGCTATTTATTTACTACTACTAATGATTATTGTATTAATAATAACAGTTACGGTAGTAGTGATAAAATTATTATTATTTAGAATGATATAAAATTGTCGTGTACAAATATTATATATAGTAATGATGATTTTTTGTTTATCAGTAGTAGTAAGCAAAAAGCAACATCATCATTGTACCAATGAAACAATACCGACATTATTATGTATTATTAATTGATACGACGTGTTCAGAAATAATCATATAATGATCTAGATTGTTTTTGTTTGACTGGCACGATGGGGATGCTCAGACTGATTTTTTTTTGCTGATTATATAAATCGATCATCACTTTTATTGCTACTTTGAGATTTGCAATTATGGCAAGCATAGTGTAAACATATAAAAATGTCTCCGTTTATTGAATTTTGTACATTAAAATGCATAAAAAGAGCGAGTTTTTTAATATTTTAGGAATACACCAAGAATTGTGGAATTTGACGGCTGACAAATAAAACGAAAATCAACAGAAGTTTGCTTAGATGTTATCTACAACTTCCACTCTTCCTGCTTTGAGGGGGCTTTGAGGTTACTTAGATGGTAAGCGGTTGATCATGGTTATATTTTTTGTCGTTTTTAGTTTAAACTTCTATCTCCATAAAAAGAGCGAGTTTTTTAATATTTTAGGAATACACCAAGAATTGTGGAATTTGACGGCTGACAAATAAAACGAAAATCAACAGAAGTTTGCTTAGATGTTATCTACAACTTCCACTCTTCCTGCTTTGAGGGGGCTTTGAGGTTACTTAGATGGTAAGCGGTTGATCATGGTTATATTTTTTGTCGATTTTAGTTTAAACTTCTATCTCCATGTTACGACAGGCTACACCAATTCTGAAGTCAGAGCAAGATATTGAGTTTCATATTACTTAGATTAGACTGTCTGCTTAATAAAACTGCAGACAAAATAGTTTAGCTATTCACCACTTCTAACTGTAACATAATTATTGTTTGAGATATTTTTGGTAGATGGCTGGAAGGTGTTAAATGTGATTATGTGTAGTGTTGTGTTTTCGGGTAAAAAAGAATGGAAATTCGGGCGGTTACACTCCATATGTCCAAATAAACCTCTTTGTCACGGTTACTATCTCTATACAACTGCGTATTGCAATCGTTGTAGGAGAATGCAGCAGTAAACCTTTGGTGGAATAATCCCAGTATATCTTCTGACAATTACTGACTAAATGTAGTACTTTATTCAGAAGAACCGGCATCGCGAAGAGCTCTTCAATACAACTTCGTTGCTACAAGGCTTTATTGATCTCCCAGCCATTTTGCTGATGGGCATGATGATTTGTTTGCAACTGAAAGTTTGGATCGTTGGGGAGCTGTGAAATATGTGAACGATGAACAAATTTCACTTTGCACTTGGTGACCTCCTGTTTAGATTTCTGGTTGATTAGTTGGGGAAGTTCTATGTGCTGAGTTATACCAAACTGTGAACTAATATAGCTTTCATTTTTATTTTTGCATTTTTCTCTATTTGTTACATTATAATTATAAATATACATCGTTGGCAAATAGGCTACATATGTGAGCAAGTATAAAAACTGTCATTTGTTTGCATAATTCATGTGATAAGATTTTGCTTGAAAAAAATTATTTTACTTTATTGTAACAGGACACAAAATTATAGTTAACAATAGTTATTTCATTTGTTGCACTATTTTGGTAATTATGCTTTGTTGCATCTTATTCTTTGTATGTAGGTATAATTGCATGTGCATTTAATGCTTGTTCTAAAAATTTGCTTGAAATTATTATTGAAGCTGTGTGAAAGAATGCTATGCTAGAAAATCATGGTTGACCTGTAACTAAGGTAGGTGTAGCAGCATCCAAGATGGCGTTCACATTGACGCAGGATAAAGCAAGGACTTTCGATAAGGCGCACTTGACTATATTGTTACGATGCGTCAGTGGCTGATATTTCTACCGCGGGAGTTGTGCTTTCTTTCCTTTATAGACCGTTTCGATCTTATCTGTTCTGGTAAAACGATAAAAAATATAAAGGGCTCAAGTTCAACTATCGTTTAAGCGCCACCTATCGTGTGTCAATGTGTCCCTGGCTCTCATTCTCACTCACCCCTTCCCCCCTCATAGAGAGCCACCCTGGCTACATAATGCATTGAGAGTAGCTGTAAGGCGCTCAATATCCTTTGTTGACTAGTTGAAGTTCCCAACTGAGTGAACACAGTATTTTCACAGTGAGTCATAAAATGTGATCTATTTTAACTGAATCTCAAAAGAAACCTCATAATGGCTTTTATTGGCTCCAAGTGTTACTGACACAAACAAAACTGTGCTTGCTATGAACTGTCCAACGTTCTTCTTTAATCTCTTGACAAGAGAGAGCCTCAATTGTCGTCTTCCAATTGCACTAATGAGCTACTAAAGGCCAGAAGTGAATTTTTAGTTCAAATGCTGAACCTGGCTACCAGGATTGAAAAGGTGGCTAAGATGTATAAACCTTTACATAATCATGGGGGTGACCAGGGGGCTTTAGGGGTCTCTGTACAGCCCCCTAAACTAGATCAAAAAAATCATTTAGAAGTAAACAGGTTTCCAACTTCTTATTGAAGAGACTGGTTAATCTGTGTACTGATATTTCATCGCTATAAACAGATAGATAATACAACACAATCATGAGTCATTCTCTGGAACACCATCCATTTAAACAAACCAGTGAGCAGCCACGTAAATTGTGGCAATGGCTCTCCATATCGTCTTACAGAGAACGTTAAACGACTTTCTCAGTTTCGTATCTTTAATTTTTAAAGTAAAAATAAAGAAATAAATATCATCAATAGTCGTTTAACAGTGGGAAGAAATGGAAAATCAGGGGGAGTGATAATACTACCGCTGGAATATATCAATGATGAAACAATAAAATGTTATTATTTATATGCTAAATGAAATTATTATTTATTAAGTATTACACTAAAAAAATATTTTAGTAATGACAAATAATAACCATAATTGATAATACTTAAACAACAAAAGAATAATTACTGTTATAGGATGTCCGGTTTTCTGCAAAAGCCAAAACTCTTTCTTCAACGTTTAATGTACTTTGGCGCCCAAGTTGATATAATATTGTAATGGATTTCACCGTCCACAACTGGACACAACTACTGCCGGCTGTGCAAGGACTTAACTCCTGCCCTGCAAGCCCTGTACAATTCCCTAGCTACCCAGTCAACACTGGCATAACAGGGTAAGCTCTGCTTCAAATGTCCTGACAGGTATACAAGCCTGCCAGAGACTACTGCTACTCCAAGTCAAGAGAGAGGTGTTCACAAATATAAGGGTTATTTATTTCTGAGCTCTCTGGCTCCAAATTCACAATTTATAATAAAAGGCATATCAATACATTATAACATGATCATTCAAGCGTGTGTGTAATTAGCCAATGTAATTGCTAGGATTGTCTAGTGTCCAATAGAGTCGCTTGAGGTAATCAGTGGGCGGAGTCTTTGCCTTCTCTTAGCAGTAGTCTCTGCTAACTACTATGCTCTGTTCTTGTCTAGGCTTGTCCAGTCTCCAAGTAAGGGTGCACAACTGCTAACTTGTGTCAGGGGGTAGCAACTACCAAATTCCCCCACAATATTAATAGTATATGAATAAGCAGATTGGTGCAAGTGGCTTGTCTTGCTAAGCCAATGATTATTTCCCAATTTTCATAACTGATTGTCATTAACTTATATATACAGCCTGGACTTTAGAGTGCATTTCCAGGCATCTCACAAGTCATAATTTTTAAATTTACTTCTAGTGCAGGGCTGTTGCTGGGGAGGGGTGCTGGCACTGCACCCCTCCCCGTATTGATTTATTTCCATGTTAAATATTTTAGATAGAGGTTCTAAAAAAATGAGAGCGATAGCTTTTGGTTCAAAACCCACTTGCTTTGCAAACTTCCTAAGATTTTTAAAGTAGTTCAGATGATTTTTAAAGAATTCAGACTTTTTTAAAAGAGCTTATACAGCTTATAAACAAAACATATCATTTCTAAAGCGTTCAAACGGTTCAATTTTTGACAAAATATCTGAATCATTTAAAAACTGTCTGGATTATTTACAACACATACTGTACAGTTAGTATAACATAAAAGTTGTGGGCAACAAATACAGTAATATTGCATGAAACTTAGCAACTGCGAAGGCCGACTATTATTTATTGTAATTACGTGGCTTGTTTTGAGACGCGGTTGATCAGGCTAGTTTCTACATTTATCCAACTATTTTCAAGGTAAAAGACTTTTTGCAATATGATCTAGAAAATTTTATTAACACCTCATATGACTTTGAAAACGAAAAAAACCTAACATTATCAGCCACCATCATCAGGTTTTGTTTTATTGGAGACCTTTTGCTCGTTAGAGTTTGTTGATTTGAAGAATATGCTAGAATGCTGTTTCATGTTAATTTTTCTTCAACTTACTTTGACTATAACTTGTTGGTGGGCTGCTACTAAAGTGCTGCCGACAGCTATTACTCGTGGCTGTAGATTTCATAAGGTGCAGGGAATCTTTCAAAGGACGACGCCAACAAGACTTTCCCTGCTTTTGTAATGAGTAATGAGAACAATCAAAGTTCAAGGTTGCTTTTGGCAATAATTTTGCTAATTCACCCCCCCCCCCCCTCCCACCCCCTCTTCTCTGAGCACATTCCACCTACTTTAAAATCCTCCGCCCCCCTCCGCCCCCCCCCCCTCCTCCCCCCCAAAAAACAACAAAACAGTCTGTCAGAGATGGATAACCCTGAGTGAGCATTGTCCACAAACAAGGGCTCTTGATGATCAAGTTGATGATCAAGCTGTAGCTCAGTTGAAACTCTTGTCAGCAGGAACGCTGCGCAAAAGAATAAGAAATAAAGGCAAAAACAGCTAAAGCCAAGTTATTTCAACTTTGGCATGAATATCGTCAGGAAGATATTTTAGCAACCAAGCGAATGAGTAAAGCCCCCAAATTTACTGTTTACTATTACAGTTTGATCTTATTTCGTCGGTTTAATTGTGTGTGTGTGCCTGTTATGTATGATAAAATTACTTTCTGAGCAAATTATATCTTTTTTACGCAAAACCATGTAGCAACAGTTATAAAGTCTAGGCTATGAACATAGTTTAACAGCTGCCCATCTACAACTCCATCTATACAATACAGTTTCATAAATATAAACAAACCAATAATCATATCGTTGAAAAAACTGCTGAAAATTCATAATTGTCCGACAAGCTTTGAGGCTAGTATCATGCTCAGTTAGGCAAAAACCCAGATAATATTTTAGTGTATGTTGAGAAATAAATGATTATTGGTGCAAATTATAATCAATGATTTGTTCTACCTCGCAAAACAATATTGCCTTGAAGGGTGAATTGCCTCATGCGATTTGATAATGATAGGGCGAGTCGTCTCGAGCCAGTTTCCCTATATGAGATGAGTTGACTGGGTTGATTTGGCTTTAGGGCCACTCATCATGGACCCACTGCACTAGATTAGTTGGTTAGATATAAAGGTAAATAACTAGATATGAACAGGATATCAGTTTCACATAAATAAGTGCTACAGAAGTAGTAGATAGGACAGAAAAAATCTACTTTTTAAACAGAAGTGAGGGAAAATTTGTTTAAGAACCAGTAATTGATGGTGCGCTGCACAACCCAATTTTAAGAAATAGTGCAAAGTTCTCTGCTAGTGATTGGTGACTAGTGATTAGCTATTGCAACTTGTCCACTGAAGAAGAAAAGTATACTATACAGGTAGGAGCATGTGCCAACAGTTTGCTAACACCTGTCATGAATAAATCAATATGGTAGCCTAGTTGTGCACTTTAAAAATTACTTACAGGCTCTCAAAACCTTTACAAATGTTGTACTTAGTTCATATCAGAGTCAAAGTTCAAGTCCAAGTTTACAAAACTAGTGAGATACTTTCCAGCCAGGACAAAACTTGAGTAAGGGAGGTAGACGATTGCTTGCTGCAACTCACCCTAGATTGAACTTGGTGGTGCCAGCTCACTGACTGCCAGATATACTCAGCTAAGGCAGAACTTGGGGTTGTCAGGTCACTGAGTCCTAGCAAATGGTAGAACTTGATTGGCAGCTTGCCAGACAAATGACGCAAAGATTTTCCACTTTGATTGTCTTATATACAAAATCAAACTGCAAAAAGTACAGTTCACAACACAAAATCTGATAGAAAAATCTCTAAGTAAACCTCAATAGAGCATAAATTGCAAGCTTTTTCTACTCATGGCATGCTGGGAGCTGCTCACCAATATCATCATGCTCTCACTATGTCACTGTTTAATTCAGTTCATCTCTATTACTAGTCAAATTTATTTAGTTTATTCTTATCAGTAAAAGACTATGTTCGTTTGGAAACTGATCATTGTTAAGCTGGTGCAAAATTTCATGTATGCAACTTAAAAACTGCATTCGTTTCAGCATATTCCAAGTGGAGGTTATGCACTAATATTATTTCTAATATTAATAGCATACTCTCATTTCACTGGGAGTTGCATCATCTTTGTATAACATTGCTAGGAAAGGTTCATACGTTAGCGACTCAAGCTTGATATCAAAATTAGTGTTCTCTCGGATTTTGGATGAGGTTTACTCATAGGAGTTCTCTTTGTCTCCGTGTCATAGAATGTAAATAGACAAAATCGAGTTACTAAAAATAATAATAAACCAACTCATTAGTTTTTTGTACTTTAAAAGGACACTTAAATTTTACATTGCCTATTTTTTTTAAACTTGTTGTTGAGGTTGATTACAAAAATGATGATTAAACCGGAAATCTGGCGTCTTGTTCAAAATATTTCATTTGGTTTTAGAATATTTTTTATAGCTGAAATCTGTTGTAGGTTTTGTTCATGGCTACTTGTTGTGGTAGTGGGAGGAAACAGAAGCAGCGCTGCAAGTAGCCTCATCAAAAACTCAAGCACCCATTCTAAAAAGTGTTTGTGGATTTTTCGTTTGAAGTAAATCACTCCAAGAACGCACCTAATCCATTTCGTTTAGCAATGTAGTTTCGGATGATTTATTTATCATTTTTTTCTCCATTCTTAAATAAGCCATCGTGCATTTCACTTCAACTTCAGTGTATGCTAAAGGGACACCAGTTCGGTTAGATTTATTAATATCGGCAGGCTGGTGTATCAACAATTTCCTCATTATGATGTGTTATTGTTCCGCAAAAATCATTATTTATTCATAAAAAAAGATATTTAAATAGAAGTATTGCAATAAATATTGAAAGAATTCATTTGGTGATTTGACAACTCCATAAATCAGGCTTCTATATATTAAAGAGTATTTTGTTACAACATATGCATAATGTTGTACAGTAGTAGTGAGAGCACAGCATGTTATAGCCTAGCTTAGGGTCCCTCACACCTGCTCTAGTAGATAGATGTTACAGGTGCTAAACCAACTGAGAACTAGTTAATGGAGCTTAGTTGGTGACTCCCCGTGTTCAAGGGTGTTCATTGTCCATATCTCTTACACGGCGCATATGTACCATTAAATACATGGCGTGGGTTTTAAAGATTGTCTCAGCTGTTGGAAAAGTTAATAGATGAGATTGAGTGCCACCCGACTACATTTGAAGATGTTTTATTGTGGACCAAGGTTGTGCACATTTATTCAAATACTTACACTCCAACCCCTTAGACCTAGACCCTCTCACCCCCCTCCCCTGTACATGCACCCCCTTCCTCCCAACCCTAGTGCCTCTTACCCTTTTTCACAGGAGAAAACTATGCTTTCTTACGCAGCAATCAGCTACCCAGAGTTGTTTTTTGCGAGACACCGGGTTTTCAGCCAATTTTTTTCCCTCCCTGCTGCTTATGCATGAGTAAAAACTTGTGAATTACTGACAAACAGAAACAAAAAATAGCATAGTCAATAAAAGACCAATTTTCATTTGGTTTGAACCATAAGAAAGCCCTGCTTCTCCTTCAGACAGCTATTTTAAGTCACCCTAAGCTACCTTGAGTTACCACAGCCACCCGGAGCTACTGCGAGCTGTAATACATAACCTCATAAAATGGTGCCACTTCCTGCCAAAATTGCGAGTAGCACTAATATAACCAAAATAATGGCACTGGTGTGATGGGATGGATAGAGAGGAAGAACAAAAGCTAAAGCAGAGAAGATGATGGCATGATGGTGCAACAGTGGCAGAGAGGCGGAGCCTAAAGATCATGACTAAAGTTTATTTGTTAGAGTACCATGTTGTTTTTTTTTGTAACTGGATATTGTCTTACTTATTGGTGTACCCTTTATTGCCATTGTATATAATTGGCTATGCCTTTATTTGGTGGCATAGCATCCAAGGGAAATTTCATAAGAACCTGACCAATTTATACGGCCAGGCAGATTACGGTTAAGACCCAGTCGGATCACTTACCTGTATGGTATTTTGGAGATAACTCGGGGTTCTGGAGGCAAACAAATGCTTATTTTTCTTCAGTTTGTTGTCTTCTCCTGCAATTAACTTATAGTCCGAAAATGTTAGTTCTCCACAAATGTTCAGCCAGTTGTAACAGACGTATGTTTATCGACTTTGTCAGGGCAAAGAATTACTGCGTCTATGGGCTATTAGCAGTGATTCTTTGAAATTGTCTTTTGTTTATTCACTGGATGGGTGCCCTAAACCCGTTTCAATCGGTAAACCAAATCGGTAAACGGCTATTTTACCATTGATCCCTATCTCGCTAAAACGGGTATTGAATAACTCACATTAATATTTAGAAACTCAGCCGCTACTTCCGTTACAGCTATTACTCGCTTTCGTCTGGCGCGAACGCTCTATGTTCCGGTGGCTCTATATTCCGGTGGGCCTATGTTCCGGCGATTTTGGCTCTATGTTCAGGTGAATTAGTTTTCATAGAAGAGGACTACGTGGAGCGTCTTTTACATTTAAATACAATAAAGTTCAAATAGATTGTATTATTTGATTTTGGTACTTAGTCTAAAAAAAGCTTTAACGAAAATACAGTGTACTCCTGATATATCGAATCCTGTTATATCGAAAATCCGGGTATATCAAACAAACTGCATCAGTCCCAGCTGAATGCATTGTAATTACCTACTCCTATATCGAATGATTTCTTACATATCGAACAAAAAAAATCCTAATCTGGCATGAGCCCAAGTGAAAAGTGTCCTACTTCGACCAAAGCATGCGATAATAGAAAATAAAATTGCAGCATTAACACTCAGAATAGTTTTCATGGGGGCTGCCATCTTGGAATATGAATGTCAAGGTCTATCATTCCAATTAAACACTCTGTCTCGGTGGTATAGTTCCGGTAGGTCGACCCCATATTATTATTGTTGTGATACTGACAATAACTGGTCCTTATTGTAGCTAGAGAGCATTCCCAGGCTATCCTTATTTAGTCTGCACCTGTTGTTGTTGACTTTATTCAAAATGTGGGGAGAGACATATCTATCTATCTATCTATAACATTACTATTGTCACTGTGTGAATTGAGAGCAATAATCAAGTAAGGAGTCAGGAAAACTTCAAGCTCAAGAAGAAGTACACTACTTACTACTGCTACTAATTTTAACTAGAATACTAAAACAAATAATTAATTGATAATACACACACACTCACTCACTGCTTATTATTATTTATTATTTATTATTATTATTACTACTTCTTAAAAATTTATTATTTATTATCCTATTAATAATGATTATAATGCTGTTATTTTTTTAGAGACCCATTATTTATTATTGTTATAAGAAATGATGATTTTGTTAATAATTATTAATAATAATAACAATGACAACATCATCAACAACAATAAATAATAATATAAAAGAATAAATAAATTAAATAATAAGTAACAGGTAGTAGCTGTTACGTTTGTTGTCATAGGTGGTTAGAAGTAATGAAACCAACTTAGTCTAACAGTAACTTAACTAACACAATAATATACAACAACATGTGCTACTACTACCTATATCATCATTGCATAATTGTTGTAATTCTCAGCTTTAACGCCATTAATTATTTAATTAATTAATAATTACTAAAAATCACAAAAGACAAAATGCTTAATATCTGAGCTTAAATACATGTAATAGTGACTTATTATGTGTACATAAAAAAGTCCGACGGTCATGATTTTATATATCAAACATCTCATATATCAAACAAAATTTTAAGGTCCCCTCGGGTTTGATATATCAGGAGTACACTGTAGTTTATGATTATGCAACAAGTAATGAACTAATTTTATTAGCAATAAAAACAATGAAAAACAAAACTTCATTATAAAATAGTTTAGTAATAGTTTATGGTGAAAGGTAGCGTCCATTTTTAATAGTGCTCAACGGTGACATTTTTCTATGAAAAATAATTCACCGAAACATAGAGCCAAAATCACCAGAACATATACCCACCGGAATATAGAACCACCGGAACATAGAGCTAGACCCTCGTCTGGCTTGATGAGATTGAACTTTGTCTTAAGCCACAGAAACTTAATGAAGTGCATTGAATAGGAAAGGTTTAACAGTTCAAATGGAGCCAAAATATCATCCTACTCACTTTTTGAGATATATTTTGTTAATTTGCTTTGCAATGTAGCTCAACAGCAACGTACATCCGACCACCACAAGCGTGATCTTGCTGCTGGTAATTATTATTATTATTATTTTATAATTATTATTGTTGCTGCATGTCACTGCTGCCTGTCATTTGTTGTTGTGTATGGTCATGATGTAACAGTGTTTCGGTCTCTCGAATATTCTTATACTGGTACCATTAATTAACTATCATTAAGGATATATTTTTGCTCAACTTTCTTATAATTATTATTTATTTTTGTTGTTATTATTATTAATTATTATTTAATTTATAACAACAACATGCTGATGATCATGATTCATGGTGATAATACAATAATAATAATAATAATAAATAGCCGTAATAATAAATAACCGTAATAATAAACAGCCGTAATAATAATGAATAGCCGTAATAATATAATAGTAATAAATAGCCGTAATAATAATAATAATAAATACCCGTAATAATAATAATAATAATAATAATAAATAGCCGTAATAATAATAATAAATAATAAATAGCCGTAATAATAATAAATAATAAATAGCCGTAATAATAATAAATAATAAATAGCCGTAATAATAATAATAAATAATAATCTAATGAAGAAAGAAATGGTTTATTATATATAATAATGATGATTATTGTAATGACTATTGTTATTTATTAGGTATATCACTACTGATGAATTATTGTTATTATTTATTATTATTACCAATGAAAAACGATGTTGATGAACGCCGATGGATTACCTCAATCAATGTTGTTGTTTACCTCAGCAAAGTATTAGTGCACTTGTGATTGATTAGCTCTAGGGTGCAGGCCTTGGGAGAGAAGAATGCCTGAGTGTTGAATATTAATTATAATATAGTGGTTCAAAAGTGGGTAAAAAAGGCAGCAGTTCCAGCTTTTCAGCTGTGCTATCTGAGAGACGCACCAATGGATCTTGATAAGAAGCTGTTATAAGTAATATAGTAGGCAAGGCGAGCATAGAGTTTTGAGTGATGAAAGTAGTGTTGCTGTACCACTCTGGTGCATTAGTATAATAATAATAATGACTTTTTAATTTTGTTATTTAGTCTTTTTTAGTTAGTTGCTGATCATTTTTTTCTAATGGTCTTGTTTATATTCTTGGTGGGCCTTTTCAATGGAAAAGTTTATCTATTGACATAAAGTACAAAAAAGGTAATATTATTATTATAATTAATAATAATCATTGATTGTTATGTGCGATATATTATAGTTAGTAGTGTTAATGTTTTCTGATTACTCTCATAATTGCTGTTGATTATATTGTTATTATAATTATAGATAATTATATTGTGATTCACATTGTTGCTGCTGTTTTTTTATTGTTATTTATTATTATTGTTGCTGTTGTTTTCATCGTCGTAACTATTATTATTATTAATATATGAACTTGTATTAGAAGTAATAATAGTTATAATAATGATAATGACTTTCACATTTATCATTATGCTGTAATTAACTTTTTTTGTAACTTTTATTTATTGTCTTAATTATTGTTTACAATTATTTACTGTTTATGTAAAAAAGTAAAATTGCGCATAGCAAATGCAGCTGGTGATTATGTATTGTCAAACTTCCTCCATTTGGTGTTGTTATTTCATACCAGTTGTTGCTGTGGGCTCTTTTATGGAGAATGCAATAGCATTTAATCTGTTATATATGTCAACATATTTCAACCTCAGTTTTTTTGTATAATTTTGAAGGTTTTTTTTCAGAAACGTTTTTCATTAGGATGATACTACTGTTTGTTTTTTTTCACCCAATAAAAGTTATTCGATGAAGTAATGGCCGATTATCACTAAGGATTTGTTTAAATGATGGTGCTGACTTCTTTAAATTGGTTTATAGGAAAAACAGATATTACTTATATTAGTTTATTATTTATCTTTATAAAGATTTAGTTATATATTTATTATTCTTATTACTTCTTGCATCAAATATCTCATCAATCAATAGCACTAGTAAGTGGTTAAAAAAAGGTAGCCACTTGATTTATTGTCAGCCACCAGGGAATTACCTACAATATGCTTTATTGAAATAGGTTTGAATGCACCCCAAATTAAATCCAATGCACCTGTAGCAGTTTATACAACTATAAATTTTTATGAGATAAAAATTTTTCACTAATCAATCCTATGTAAACAAAGTCTTATATCATGCTAACCGATGCATCTCAAAGATGGAAATGAAATATTTGTCATAAATCATGCATAGATGAAAATAATGGCTATTACTTCATATCCAATAATTTTTATCATACAAAAAATTTGCGAACTAAATAGCCAACACTTGTCGACTTTAACCAATACATTAATCAATGGGGATGTAGTTGGTGAATAGAAAGCATAATCGCTGATTTGCTTATTGATTTTTTGTTTGTTTGATCAAATGCTTGAAAGAATTTTAGTTGATTTATTTTCAATGTTGACTTTTGTAGTCAACTGCCTGCTAAAATCTTTAAACGGGTTCCGGAAGAGAGAGATTGCATTAAATCATTATTAGAAAGTTGTTGGAATGCTATTTACATGTAGTATCACCAAAGCTTTTGTTCCTTATTAACGCCATTTGCAAGCAGCTGCTGATTTAGTTTTTGGGAAAAGCTACTTGTCAGTAAACATGGCTTTGGTTTTATTGTTCACACAATGTGTTACTAATTGGAGAGTTTGTGTTGTAAATTCAATACTAGTTTGTATTCCAAACTAAGCTGAGCTCTCAACTTACAAACCTATTCCTATTTTATCATTTGAAAAGATGCAACTGTGATTTTTAACAATAGTGCCTCTTTGTTTTACAGAAAACAGAATAGTTTCCTGTCAGCTCTATTATCCGCTGTGTCAGGAATTAATTACTGCAAGTACTGTCGCTCAGCTTTTAAAAGGTAGGCACCACACATGACTTCGTTGAGAAGCCTTTCCATTTTTAGTTGCCAATAAACTGTTGGTTGTCTTCTCACTGGAATGACAACTGCCTAAAATTATGATAACTGAAGAGAGATTTCTAAGTTGTGTTCCCATTTTGAGAGAGTTATAGCACAACTTCTATTTTGATGCATTGAGTTTGCAAGTTTACTGAAATGTTTTGAAGCATTTACGATTACAAATTCGTAGCATTTTCTAAATATACACTAATAACCAATTTTGTCCTTGGAAATTATCAAACTGAGGGTATGATATATTACATAATGTGTGCGCAGTAGATGAATTACTGCTTAGTGGCATCTTTAGGATAAAAATTCTGGTCCGTTTGACAAGCGCAAGGCCACAAGAGCCTTGTGTTTTAAAAACAGCATTCAGATGTCTATGTGATGTATTTGTCTAGGTGTTTCATTTATCTGTAAAAATACGCTATGTTTACAACAGCATGTATAATTTGTGTCTCAGTACATCATTTTGTACAAACAGCAGTTAATTTGTGTGCATCATCTTCTTTGAGACACATCGAGTAGGAAGTGTGCAATAATTTGTCTCTTTTCTTCTAGTTCTTGGTCTAATACGAAAGAGCAGAGTCTTTTGTTGACTTTGTAATAGTCTATATCCAACTTCTTGAGCTGCAACTTTATTTTACTTTCAATATCCAAAAGAAAAGGTCTCACTTGTTCCAATGAGCTTCTGTATATGTTTATGTATATGTTCCCATTCTTTTTTAACTGCTGTCTTGCCTTCATGTAGCGAGTCAGAACATCTTCACGTTCATAGAATTGTAACCATATGTCTTTCAGTTTTTTTTCTGTAAACATATGACATCAATGCTGAAATGTAATGGCATCCATGCTGGCATCAAATCTTTAGGTAAACAGACATGCAAAGCTTAACAAATTAATTTTCTGCACATTCAGAGATGCTTACCTTTATTTCCAAATTTGAATGTAGAATTCTGTGTAGTTTGAGAACATCTGCTGATAGGTAGATTAGACTGTGCAGCCTCAGATGGGTCAGTAACTGCCTCACCTGTGTTGATAAAGAAGCAAAAATGAGTTGGTACTGTGCAAACCAGTTTCTTAAGTGGGCTTTTGCAGTTGGAATTCTACATTATTTATATCTCAGATAGTTTCATTGTACCTGCAGCAGTAGAAATATGTTGTCCGCTCTGGCACGGATTTATTGATGGCTCTCTAACTGACGGTTCTGCCAACCCTGAAAAAGTGTGAGGAGCAGTAATAACTCGCATGGTTTATGTTACAAGTTGGAGAACTGCTCGAATCAGCTTACTTTTATCTCTGTATGTAAACCATTCCTATGTTCTACTACATACATTTGTATTGTGTTTCTGTATGTCTGCGTGCTGCTCCATCTATGGACCACTACTTTTACATACTATTACCTCTTTTTCGTACATTTACTGCTGTGTCACTGTACCGCTATATTTATGTATCACTAGGTCTATGTACCGCTATGTATGTGTACTACATTTATGTGCTACTACGTCTATATACTACTACATATATACACTACTAGGTCTACATGAATATGCTACTATGTCTATGAACCACTATATCTATGTACCACCATGTCTATGTATCACTATTTATATGTACTACTACGTCTATGTATAGCGATGTCTATGTAACACTATGTCTATGTTTGTCTAGTGCTATTTTTATGTGACTATGTCTAGGTACTACATGTTAATGTAACATTCCATCTGTGCTACTAGTTAATTTTTATGTACCATTTCATATAACGAGTTATTTTGCAATAAAAGTGACTTTATACTGTTTAGCTCAATAAACTGTTCCTTTTGTATTTCAGGGTTCCTCTCCAGCTCAGTACTTACATCAGCTGCCAGTTCTCTCACTTGATCCACCTCTAATACTGGAATCAGTTTATTTATATTTACTAAGGATACGTTGTTGGCACAAAGTTCAACTGTGCATGTGATGTGAGTACCAAAAAATATTTTGTTGAAAAATCTATTAGCTTACTTGGGTCATTGTACAAGTCCAGAATTATGTCTATCCCAAGATGTTGAGCGTGAGCCTTGCAATGATCCCAATCCTCCTCCAAACTCTTTTTAACATCAGAAAGTTTGGTGTCTCTGGAAATAAAGTGTTAACACTTTTTAGAAGTTAGGAAAATATCAATACGGTGTGCATCATGCATATTGTGAAGGTTTGGCACCACTGTGTGGATGTTCCTATGGTGATATACTTGTATGATGGATTGATACAGTGCGCCAGTGGCTAAACAATTTGATGTAGCATGCCAGTCATATGACACAAACCGTGGCCTTATGCTTTGTTTTATTTTCAACAATGAAGTCTTTTTCCTGGCATAGCAATATTTGAAAGGCGCATCTACTGTAATTGATGAGTATACTCGGTTTTTTTTTTAAAGTGAAAGCTTTTTGTTAAATTTGTTGATTTATTTAATAATAAATCATCAGAACTTTATCATTAATAAATCATCATCATTATAACTTTTAATGTTATAAATTATCATTATTTATTCATGTAATCAATTTATGACCATATGGATCAGAAATAATATCTGACACTTTTTGATCAGCAACTGCACTACACCAAAGTAATTTTGGTGCTAGGTCATGAATGTACAAACTCTATAACAATTGTTTGCACATTTGAAAATAATTATGCTCGCTACTAGAATACTAGAATTTTATATGTTTACCGTATGATCCGATCGTGAGATATTATTTATTATTTTTGTATAATAAAATGTAAATGCCTGGATCTGTGTGTTCACAGCCAACCGATGTGGATCCCAAATATAATTAATAGCAGATGTTCATCGATCCAGCCCGCCGAATGCACCTTTGTCTCGCAAAAATGGTTAAACTTGATGAGTTGTAAACACAGTTGGTTTTATACAATCGGATGGTGCCATGTGCAGTTGACATCAAGCATAGGCCAACATGTATGTTTTGTTTGAGATCAAACCTCTGACGTATAAATATATCAGCCTATCTTATAGTAAAGCACGTTGATGGAAACATCAGTTTGTGTAGCCACATCTTTGATATGCAGGTAGAAAACCTAGAAGTTTTTGTAAATAATAAATTTCTGTTGCATTTGAAGTCATTACTTCTGAAGCGGAACTGTTACTTTGACGTTGGCTAAACTTATCGATTTTACGTGTCAGAATATCATCATAGTTGGCTAAAAACAAGCACACTGAAAACTACCTGAAGTGAGCCAATACTGGGCTGGGCCGGTCGCATTCTTCTTCAGGCCCATCCTTAAATATTATGGCACCACCTTCTATGGAGTACCAATAGCCAGGTCCGTGTTTCAAATAATCTGCCAGTCTTTTCAAAGTCCAAATAGTTGCAAGCTGCAAGAGTTACAGTGTTACATGAGTTATTGTCCTATATGTTTGTTTGTAAACAATCTTTTGCTTGAGCAGTTCATTTATCACTGCATCGTTAGCTGTGCTATGTAATACAATACAATAACACATACAATAAAGCTGGAACAAATAATACATCTAAATACATGCTGCTATCTCCACTCACCTTATTTTGTTCCATGAATTTTTTTGTTAAAACTGTTGATCTTCCACCGTGTGTTTTGTCAGCAGCCAAACTAACTGCTGACCTATCCAGTTTACTTTGGCTCTTGAGATATGTTTCTGTGCCGGCCCTCACATCTAGCTCTAGTGCCATGTGCCTACGCACCATTATGTTAGTGAGCACGTTTTCTGGGTGTTTGTTTGAACCCAGTGTCATCTGCCTGCAGATAAATCCTTTGGATAAGTCACAATTACACAAACTCATGAGTGTATCATTTTTGTACTAACCACAAATAAATATGTATTACTCATCATACCTCAACTCGTGAAACATTCGCTCCGCTGCTTCAGTGACAATGGACCTAAGAGACATTAGCCGTAAGCTTTCTGCAAAATGGCAAACAACAGAGTGATATGGTGTCCCAAACACTAGTCTTTTCTTGTCTGTGTCTTTAAATATGTCGCTGTAGTTTACTGCAAACTGCAATGCCATCAAGTGTGCTCGTAAAACATCTTTTGTGGATCTTTTGCTGGCGAGCTGGTATGCCAGTCTTTGAAGCTCTGTTAGAGCAAACAACATTTGCCAAACTCCTCTACATTGACTGCAACAAATTGGGTATAGTGTACATACGAAAGGAAGTGAACAAATTTTGTCGATTAATAAAAAACCTCAATTTGTTCTTCCTGCTTAAATATTTTTGTTTGTACCTGTCTGTCTGAAACTTCCAATCTTGCAGTAACGTGGTTAATTCTACTAAGTAGAGCCTAGCGTCACATCCTCGTACCATCGATTTCTCTCCTGAAATAATATCACCCTATATTATACTTGATACACACAACATTTGTTTTATCCTAGCGATGGAGATAGTCAAGAAACACCACAGTGCTGTTATCATTTCCCTCACCTAGCTTGTCCTTACAAAATTTGGCAATTTTTACTCCGAGGTCTTTGTTGTTGTACTTGACGATAGGCAGCTCCTCCATAATGTGCTGAATGCAGTTTTTTAAGTCATGCAGCGGCTCACATGTAGCTATTTCGTAGTCAACCAAACCAATAGCCTCTAGTGATTCCCCTGTGGTTAAAAGAGCAGGTGCTCGTCTGATTCCTAAAACATTCAAAGTTGTTAATTTACATATGATATGATATATATGTTTAACAAAGTTATGAATATTGTTGCTGTGGTTTTGATTACACTCCGTACCTTTCATCTCATTTTGAAATAGAGATCTTAGCTCTACTGTTTTTTCTTGGTATGTCATCTGCACTCCTCTGTGCACGAGCTCATCGATGAGTTGCTGTTGCTGTACAAATGAATGTGACATCCTGTACTATCACAGTCTTTTTAGTGCTATTTCATATTTATTTCCAAGACATCGAAATCTATAGAATGCACTTTATGAATAATAACATACCTTCATTGTTGCTGGGTTGTAGGTGTCTGATGGAGAGAGCCTAGACCCAAAATGTGCCATCCTCTCTTTTAAACTGTAAAATGGTGGCGTTTGAAATACCTTATCAGCAGTCTGGAATGAAGTTGCAGGCATTCCGCATGAACACGGATACAACCCTCCAATGGACTGACCACTCTCAAATTGTCTTGCAGGTAAATCTCCTACAGACAGTTTTGTATTCATACAATTATGTGTGCAGCTTTTAGCTGTGCAACAGCATAATGGTGACAAAGTATGAGTTATGTCCCAGTTTTAAATGGGACTGGATATTTAAACCCTATAACAGCCGGCAGTCATTTATTATTTATGTGTTGTGTATTATTATCATTTGGCGTTTACTACTCACTCGAGGGGATAGCTCTTACAGCGGCACAGTTGATTTTGAGCGAGTTCGAAGAACTATTTCATGGTTACTAACCACCTAAGGTATAAGCTGGTGTCAAGCTAGTCAGAAAAACACAGGCATTGAATGTCTAGGATGCCTACAACATGCTGTTGCTGTTAAAAATTTACCTGAGTAAAAACGAAGCACATCATTGTACTTTCTACCATTGAACTGTAAAGGGATAGTTGAATGCTTTACTGCAGAAATTCTCTCCGGCACATATTCCAGCTGATGTATTATGGATGACTTTGACCTGCCAATTACGTGTAGGAATGGCCTCTCAACTTGACTCTGAATATCCAACCTGTGAAATAGTCAAGGCCTCATTGGCAACCACAAATTGTCAGTTTCCAAATGTCAACACTAATGGTTGGAATAAATCATTTGATTAGCGAGCATTTACCCAATTTCATTTTCTGTCTTGTAAACCGCTGGATCATACATAAACCAGATGCTAATAAGGTAGTGAGAGTGTCCTGTAAATCGAAGTTGAATGCATAAAATATTATTTTCATCAAAAATATCTGCAAAAAGTATTTAAATGCCACTGTGAAAAGAGAGATGATAGTATGGTTTAGTTGCCTATTGAATGACTACCTGCTACATCACTATGGTCATGCCATACTACCATGCTTCTTGTTGTCTCCAGTTTTAATATCGCTTCTCGGAGTTGCAGTGTGCTATCTGATTGCTGGTATTTCACTGTCAACAGAAAATAGTTAATCTTGGGTGTAATCGTTACATGGTTCTCACATGTGCAAGGCTGTTTTTTTTTGTAGGAGTGCAAGGAAGTCGGGAATTTATGCAAACAATTATACTGTACATACCGTTGAACTGACTGAGGTGGTGTTTACACTCTTCCCGGCTCATATCCTGGTAAGCAGTTTTTCTTAATAGTCTTTTGCTATGCATCATTTTGAGGTGCTTCATCCTGATGTCGTTTATGTCCAGTTCTCTTCCATAAACTGTGAGGGTTACTTCATGGTTAACTCTCGTGGTTGTTGTTGATATGGGGCATATCGGCCGACCAATATCAATTTCACCTGTTGTGATCATGCGGTTCTTTTCTTCAACTGGAAAATACACATGTATGCCAGGAATGCTATTTATTGCATCTAGTATTATGAAATCTTGGTAACTACCACATATCTCAAATTGTTACGACTCAGTCATTATTAAAATCTACTGTTACATTGGTATAGCTATTTGGAAAAAATAAATCAGTGGTTAGAGAGTTTATATTGGTAATTTTTTCTCAATAAATTGTAATGCCGTAAAATTCCAAGGATGCAAAGCTGACAGCTGACAAATGGCTTTTTTGCTAAAAAAGTGTTATTAAACAATTTGGTGCGTTTACAAATTTATATCCTAACTTTGTCATTCTTACATTCGCAAAATATGTCATTTGTAGGATTAGGCTTTGTTAGCTAATAATGAATGCAACCAGTGAAAAATCATGATTTTTACAGAACAAGGCTATTTACAGTTTGTTTTCAATTAAAAGTTAATCTTACCTAACTTTGTGGCGCTTGTTCCAGCGTATACAGCCAGGCCACATGCATGCTTGTCAAAGGACATCTTTCGTCTCATTCCTATTTCTATTGAATAGCCAAGACTTGTGGCGCGCTGCTGCAGGACCTAAAATTGTAATATTTTTAAATTTCTGCTAATTGCATACACGCTCACCTGCACATGACTGATTATTTTTTGTTCTTATTGAGTCATTTAATTGTACAATATAAATTGTGACCTGGCTTAACTCAATCATAATCGTAACTTATTAACCACTATGTTTCAGGATTCACCAAATTCACTTTTTGCATGTCTTGAAATGAAAGTGATTTACCTGTGCACTGTTCAAAGTAGAATGCGCTTGGCCATCTTTTCTTCTCAATCTCACTTGTCGACCTATTGAGGCCCATTTTCCGTTTAATGTCCTTCCGAGCATTTTGTTTTTGGACGTGTCGAGTTGAAGCAAAATTTTGGTGAATGCTTCTCTGTCATAGTCATACAAACTGTCACGTCCTACATGGCTCCTTCTAGCATTGTTGGCATAGTGCCCAAACTGGTGTCTGCGCTTGGCACTATATTGTTTGATTGTTATGCTAGTGCCCATGACTGCCTCTACATCTTTCCTCAAACGCTGTTGTGCTTGAGATTGCTGTGCATCTTTAAGGACCGCTCTTTGAATGTTTCTTGGTATTGAAGCAGCATTGATACGCTTGGCTACAGCTGCCTTTGGTCTTGAAGGCCTAATACTGTTTATAAAATTTTTGTTTGATTTTCTTAAACCAAATTCTTCTACACTGGAACAGCGAAGGCATGAAATTGTCGAGTGCTGATTTTTTTCTCGAACACCCAGTCTAAACCAGTTGTTTATTCCAAACTTTTGTCTGAACTTGTCCTTTCCTATTTCTTTGTCCACGAAATTATTGCTGAAAGAAAAATAGTTGCATTACTATTTGTTGCAAAAATTGTACTTTGCTGTGAGCTGAGAAAATTCTGTGTTATGTAAAACCTGGTTCACATACATCTTAGATGCTCGCAAGTGATCGCGGATCCCTCGTGCGACGGATCGGCGATACATGTTCACATAAACTTGGCAAACCCACAATCGCAAGAGGTATAATCAATCTCTTGACTGGGAGGTAATAAAATCTCGGAACACGTCTTCACTGACCAACGACTATATACATACTAAATGAATTATCGTTGTTCAATTACACCAAATAATTTATTATTTTTAACAGTTATAAAAAGTTTATTACATTTTTGCTCATATTATCATTAAATGTTATTCCATATTTTTTAATTAAATTTTTAACTGTTGTTCAATGGTGCATTATCATTTTTTTACCATGTTTTAATATAAACTTTTGAATCTCAATTTATAATAGTATGCTAATTATGCTATTATATGAAAATTTAAAGAAAATATATATATTTATACAGTTAAATCAATTATCGCAATGTTTCACTCCGAAAATTAATAATAAATAATAGTGAATATTTATAATTAAACAATAATCATTTTATTAATTATTTTAATTTTTTTATGGCAGTAATTTTTACATGAGTAAACTTGACCTGAATGTGGTTTTTGAGAAAGAAAGTAAGAAAATATACTCTTTATCGGCATTCGCACTAAATTTTGTTCAACTGAACTTTTCTACGAGCCTCTACGACACCGTGCGACTTCGTACGAGCCACTACAACAAATCCTGGGTCATATACATTGCAGATGCTCGCACGAGGGATTCGCGATTAATTGCGAGCATCTACGATATGTATGTTAACCAGGCTTAACAGTGGATGAGATCAAGTTAAGTTCTGTTAGAGAGAATATTTTTCAACTGCACTGCTTAAAACAAGTTATGTAATCATGTTTTATTTTGTAATATCGTGATAAATTTGTGAAAATCTCACCGCATTAAGTTTCAAGTTTCCTATGGTGAAAACAAAACTTGTTACAGAATTTCAAGTTATAATTTTTACGCCGTAAAGTTCAAGTTTAATTAATAGCGGCAGTTAGTTCTATTGATGATCAAACGCACCTCACATTGTTGCATTTATAATCAGGTAAAACTTAACAGAATTCTCTGCTCACCTATTCTCAAAAGCTTTTGTATATCGACGTCGTCTTTTGCTCCAAAAATCTTCTTCGATTCTCATTCTTGGGTAGCTGCTCATTATAACATGGTTATAATTGCGGACTTCGTTAATAGTGTCACAAAATCCAAACAAATATTGCTCAGCGTATCCACAAAACACTTTTTTTTACACATGATGACTTCGCATTAATACTGAGCTTTGTAGATTCACCGAATAATTATTGTGCAGTAGAAATGTGGCTCATAAGTTGACAGCGGACTTTATATACCCTAACAGAGTGGTAAACCAGGAAAATAAACAGGTTGTGTAAAATGAAATGAGTCACCAGTCAGCACTAAAAGGTGTTGTTATAAGATGAAGAAATCCAATATTTCATGAACTTCCTACGCTAAACAGCCACCATAAACTGAGGTCATAGATGCTGTTTCTTTTGGTTTAAAAGATTCATTCAAGTCAGCAATGTTTGTTTTTATACCAAAAGTGATTGCTACAAATCTATTTTCATCTATCAAAACAGGGACATTCATACTAATGAAAACAACAGATTATGAAATTTTCACCAACCACTAACACAGGTAATAGTTGAAGGCTTTTGATTGCATATTATGTCAAATTAATATATTTTTGAATCACCAAAAAGTTTTACTAGAGTCCACTTGCTCAGTACCATCACATGTTTGTCTGGTATATATGTTTGCCTTGTCTTTATCTCAATTGATGTTTTCTGTTACCTGCTTATTAAAACTTGCATTGAAATGTCTGTTGTTTGTATAATTTTTTTGCATAATCAGGACGCAACATTCATTGATGGGGATAGTGATGATAAGAGTACATATGCCCAGAGTTGCTCGTGCTTTTAAGGTAGTTGATTCTAATGGCTGAAAATACAAATAGACTGGTAACTTCTGTCAATTTTGTAAAAGAATGCTCCAAACAAAAACTATTAAACTAGGTGCAAAGGATATTAGGTGTATTTGTAGGCTGGATCAATCTGTACAACAAATTTAATAAATAATATTTTTTGCAATTTCTTTAGTGCGAATGGGTTTGTAGCAATTTTTTTAGTGAAACGTAAAATACCATCCCCATAGGCAAAAAAATGTTAATTTGTGAGGCATACTCATAGGTCGCGAGCGCTACCGATCCATAACATAAAATTAATATATACTCACTTGGGTGGCGTTTGTTTTAAAGCATTTTTTTTTAATTATTATCAATTATTATTATTTTATCAACATTTATAAACAGTATAAATTATATATGTTGCTTGTTATGAATAATTATTATGATTTCCATGTACAATATTGATACATTGGAACTAAATGGATCATAATGATAAAAGCAGAGCTAGTCTGTGGAAACAATAAAGATAAATTTTCTAGTTAATCAAAAAATGAATTGCTTTGAAACAAATTTTGTCAACCTATAAAGCTGTTTATTCCTAGACTTGCTACCACTATCTGCTACTTCCAGATGCGTCATGTTTATAGTACCAGTAACGAATCAACGACTCAAACAACACCATCGCCGCTGAATTGTTTACACCTGCGAAAATAATCTTTCTTGCTACAATGCACACTTGAATCTTATATCTTTACATCTGATCCGGACCGAAGGATGTTATTTCTTATCATTATATAATAAAATGTAAACGCATGTATCGATGCGTTCGCCCAGCGATGATGCAAATATAATTAACAGCATATGTTCATTGATCCAGCCCTCCAATGCACCTATTGTCTCCTAGCCCATTGCTGGTGTTAATTTTAAAGATTAAAAAGAGGGTAGTTTATACAAACTACCAGGTCTTTGGCATTTACCCTACAATCATCCAACTATTGAAAACTTTCAACGAAGTCTGAGATCGTGGTATCTAGGGATAAATGTGTTTCTGTTTT
The DNA here is from genome assembly GCA_945261195.1 of Cryptosula pallasiana. Taxonomy (NCBI): domain Eukaryota; kingdom Metazoa; phylum Bryozoa; class Gymnolaemata; order Cheilostomatida; family Cryptosulidae; genus Cryptosula; species Cryptosula pallasiana. The sequence goes on along the minus strand of OX183131.1, from coordinate 27,632,362 downwards.
TTAAAAACACAGAAATTTTTGTCACTTCTTTTAACAGTTCAAATTGCCAACTTAAACCTTTTAACAGATGATTTTTTTAACTTCCAGTTTTGAGATAGTATGTTTTCTTTCCTCTAAACTCATTTTAAACAGATATACTAGGATTTAAGAACAAATTAAATAACAATACTGAAGTGTACACTTGTATACAATTCCATCTGGCGATAAATTGTTTTTAGTAATTGAACTGATTACTTAAACTCACTACTATCAACTTGCGATCTATTAATATGACACTGATAGAGTAGTTGTCATAGATTTTTGGTATGTAGGTTGCTGGTTACGTACTTTCATCCATCGTAATCTTTTGGTAATCCACTTAGCTGGAAAAACCAATGAAAGGTGAGCAGCCGTTCTTGTTAAATGGAGAACCAATGAAACTTTATCATGTTGCAAAAAATAATTTTTTTGCTTCTCATAACCAGTAGAGACAAAAATAAATGAAAACGCAGCTTGAACCAACCCATTGAACCATTTGTATTGCCATCCTCTTTGACAGTTTATCAGAAAAATTCGGAAGATTGATCATGAGTTGTGGAAGTAAACAACTGGCTTGCAGCCTTCCAATGTTTTTGAGTGTCTCGGTTTGCATATATCCTTGAACGCAAACTTACATTTATTTTCCTAGCTGAACTGCTTCAATATTGTCGTTACAGTGAGCTAGCTGACATCAGGAGTGCAATACAGTGATTTGTGTTGCTAACCTCAATCAACCACAAAAGCTCATTAAACAGTTATTAGCAAAGAGATGGTCTACTGAATAGCATGGATGTGTGCTGCCAGTATGCCTTTGTTGATGCCGCTGTGAAGTACACTAGCAATCCACTGCTGCTCAACTATCACTGGCGTTGTCTTTATCTAACAACCTGTTTCACCTGTTTTAGAGGAATAATGACAAGTTATTCTCAGCACTCTGCTTCATTTGTACAATGGTTTACAGCACACCATTATTGTGCATATCTCTATGTCATGTCATTATGCATTTAATTTCATTTAAAAGTTCACTTGAAGAGTGCAAGCATCCATTTATTGCACGAAACTAATTAGTAGTGAAAAATTATTTGATACTCAATAAAATTCGTTTTCAGAATGACAAATTTAATTTTTTACCTCTGAATATATTCATCGAGCATTTTGGTGGACTGATGCACCTCATGGTGTGTATTATATATAAATATATATGTATGTATATTCTTTTATACATAATTTTTTTCATGTGTTATATCAGTACAGTGAAATTAGTATTCATATACAAATCATCATCACACCATCCACCATTTAAGCTTTTGTTTGTTCTATCCGGCAAAAATAATAATGCATTGACAATGATGAAATAATCCTATTGAGTTAATTATACCAAGGGAAATTTTGTATTCAACTTCGGCTGGGACAATGTGATCAATCGTAGATTTATAACAACTCATTTGTCAACAGGTTTTGATTATAATGAAACATACTTTTTATACCCAAATGCTTTCGAGAGTTGTTTCAACTGCGCTTGGATTATTTAGCAAGACGAGATTGCTCAATTATTTTGTTTGCTAAGGTAAAAACTGCTTGGATAGCAGATGTATTATGATGAATACTGAAAAAAAGAGTTAAAAACCAAAATGTTCTAGGCATGGTACTGTTCGTAACTGGGGATTGATTCCTCAATTTGCTGTAATTAGCCGCTATTCATAGAAGTAAGTGGTTTCACAAATATAAGTGGAATAATAACACAGAAGTAGAGCTGCATTTTTTCTATTTGTAAGAAACTGGTTCCTTGCCATTTCACTTAGCTCTAATAGTGGCAATAACCTGACAAAATGGCATTGAAATTTTAATTGGCATTGAAATTTTAATTGGCATTGAAATTTTCATTGGCAAAAATTTTCTCATATCTATGCAGTGTTAATAGACTATGCCAGCTCCGAAACAAGTAAGCACCTTTATTTCCTCTGTATAGCGCAATGAAGTCAGAAGGCTGACTTGGAGGGCTTTAATGATGACACTGTAGTGAGAAGAAGTTTTACGGAAAACTTCATTTAATTCAAGAATGTGTTCATATTCACTAGATTGGGAAAAAAGATTATTGTAACCGGTTTCTAATATTTTATTGTGTCTATTGAGAGAAACAAGGAAGGTGATTTGAAAAGCTGTGTAAGTTACACCAAACATCACTTGTAATGTCACAAATGTTGATCACAAACCTTAGGCAAAGCCCTGCAATGGAGAAAGTTTCCGAAATGTGTGACAATGTGACTGGTCAAATGACGGCTAAAATGAATAAGCTTTCCTACAGTAGAACTTCCACTATACAGCGTATATATAAATGAATGCCCTACGCTTGCCAGTCTATAGCCTTAAAATCCTGATGTGCAGTCAACCAGAGAAAAACTAAGTCGGGGTGTGAAGAGAGCGGCCCTCTTACAAAAACATTATGGAAAAACCTTGTTATGCCTGCTGATCAAAATCTACCAGCATATCTTGAAACCCCCACTAGCGGGGAGGTAGAGTTAGTTGTCCTCTACAAGATGATATAACTCTCAATTTTCTAGCACAAGTTTTAGTGGGTCTTTTCCAGTGGGGAGAGGTTTTTCCCTTTAAACTTATATAAAAGTTAGGGTAGGAGAGTATTTTGTGGAATGTCTGCCTTTTGAGGCCTGAGAAGAAACTCTACTATTTATCTAAACACTGTGGAATCTGTCTAGCTTGCTGGCTATTGCTAGGAGAAGTAGTTAAAGAAGAAAACGAGGTTTATGAGCGTAATCTCAGTGGCAGGCTCTGGTAACAGCTGGCAGTTGTGAGCCTGGGAGAACAGTAGTGAAGTTTGATGAGAACTTGTTGGAACAAACTTGCGGTGTATATTTTGCTGTTGGAGGAGTGATTGCGTTGGTGTTCTGCTGTGTAACACTTTAGTTGTGTCTGTAGAGGTGGCAAAATGCTTCACATTATGTAAAATCTAAGTTTTATAACTTACTAGCAGAAATACCCGGCGTTGCCCGTGGAGATTACATGAATAGTGCGAAAATGATGTTAGGGAGATCATGAAGGGCCAGTGTTATGGAGTTTGTCTTCAGTTTTGACTTGCCAGTTGGCTTGAGGATGCTCAATTTGTCTACATGTTTCAATCGTTATGTAACTGGTTATATATTTTACAAATTGTGCTGTCAGAGCATCTAATAGGTCTTGGAAAATTTTTGTCTGCACTAATTATAACTTTATAGCCGCATGGGTGTGCCAACTTCCCTCTTGCTTCATAACATAATTGAATCTTTGAACATAATCACACAACATCTGAAGAAGTGTAACGGTTGTTCCATGCAACACATTGCTCTCCCTATTGCACACCACCACCGATAACAACAACTTGCAAAAACGTTGACTTTTCTTTTTGAAGAGTTGAGCTTGCAACTCTTTCGTAATAGCTTAAGTCTAGATATTCCAGGGGGTGAAAAACATCTTTTTAAGTTTATTTTCCCACCGAAGGAGATCGTCATAAAGCATGGATTATATTTGCAAAAAGTCAACTCAAGGCTTTGCTGTAGTTTCACATTTAGTGAAAAACCAACTCAAAGAATCTGGTGGATATTCAAGTATTTGTATTTTAAATTTCCATATCAAAGCATATGCTTAGTGACTGTGCAACCCATTGGTCAATATTTCGAAAACGTATTTTAGAATGCTGCATCAACTGTGCAAATAAATCAGCTAAACATGCGCTGTTCACAGTGTGGCAATCACAACGCAATTGTAACAAAAACTCACAATAATTTTTATTTTCTCTGAATTTTCGTAAACCTTGTGGAGTTGGAGAAAAGCTGTTTGGAATAATTGCGCCAGTTCTTTTTCATGACATGCTGAGCAGCAGGTAAAGTCAAATATCATTAAAATAAACAAAATGTGTACAAATTTTGCACAAATTACGAATTAAGTTCCTCAAATGACTATTTTTGTCACTCTTTTTATGCAATTTTTGTATAATATTGTATAATATTTTGTACCTTTTATCAACCGTTTACCATCGATATTTCAACTATGATGATTATTGCCAATGTTGTGGAGAGACAGGTTGATTAATTATTATTAAAGGCAAGAGTAGTAATAATAATGAAAATTAATTATAAGCTTTTAGCCAAAAATATTGCAAGTCTTTAAACCTAGATTTGCTTTGCGCTGCTGTTGTAGACCTACTCATAATTATCAAGTATTTTTTGTCATGGTAAACAACATGAAAAAGCAAAAAAAACAAATAAGAAATAGTACTACTGCTGAACAAAGCCAGAGAAATTGAGAACAACTCTGATACATTGGGTTCCTTTTGATTACTTTTCTTTTTATTGTGGCGTTTATCATCATTTTGTATGCATTACCAATATTGCTCATTCATCGTTGTTATTATTGTTATGGTACACCATGGTTTTTGTTCATAAGTTTCAATTCTTATGATATTTATTTGTATCAAAGTTGTTTGTGTTTAAATTGAGGAATATAATGATATGGAAGAGATGAGAGTATATAGCAGTACTAATGATAATGAGCAGTATTCAACCACAGTGTTATTAACTAAAAATGATTTTTAAACAAAAAGAAAAACAACTACTTTTATGCAACAATGATAAAAATGATATTAATAAAAATAGTAATAACAGTAATAATAATAACATTAATAATAATCAATGACTAATAACTAATATTTTTGTCACTTTTAATTTTACTAAATAAATAAGAAATATTATTATTATTATTACTTTTACTATTACTCTATATAGTCATAATAATAATTAATAAAAGAAATGAAAACAACAAAAAAATAACCATTCATAAAACAATAAAAATAATATTAAAAATATTAATAATGAAAATAATAATAGAAATGATAAAAAAAAATTATACTGATAACAGTAGTAATATATGAGCAGATCTCCCTACCAAGTGTTTTTTTGTGGATTAGATCTGGGGGTTGAGGCAATGGGTTACGATGTTGGATGAATTCGCCGAGTTTATATTGTATTTTACTTGAGGGGCATTTGAGTGGCATTTGAGTGGCATTTAAGTGGCATTTGAGTTTTGATTATTTTTTTACTTATTTTGAACTTATATGGCATATAGATTTTGAATGTATGGCATTTAAGTTTTTGATAATTCTAGACATAATTCGAGTTTATATGGCATCTTGAGAGAGGAGAGAGGAAAAGAGGAGAGAGAGGAGAGAGGAGATACATCTACATTGAATAAATACATTGATTAAAAATGAAACAATGTGTGAATATATATACATTTATTGTATATTAAGTAGGGTTATATAAAGAGAACATATTAAATATTGTGAGCTTGAAATAGTTCCAATATCATTTCAAATGAAAAAATGGATGATGAGAGATTTTCATCCGTTTGTATGTATCTACATATATCTGATTGAAAACGATATAATAATTCAGTGGACCATTGTATTGAAATCAACTTTTGAGTGAGCTCTTTATTCCACACTTTTTTTTGAATTTTCTTTAAGTAATCATTAATACTGACAGTTTTTGACATTTTTACAACTGTTTGAAAATTGTTTTTAGTCATATGCTTAAATACTTCTACTGGATTGTCAACGTATTTATGTGTAGTATATGGTCGGTATTGTACCGGTGAAAGTTCTCCATGTAAAGAAGCTACAGTTAGCAAATGCTGTGTCACGCATAATAATATAGCTTGTAATGTCAAGCGATATCCAATCTTTTCCTGTACTTCAACATTTTCTTTAATATAGCTATGATATATCTTTGGAAGGTAGTCTTTGATTGTGCATCTTTTTGAACTCATAATGAACTAAAATAAAATGTTAAGTATTAGTATAGGATGATTAAACAGTGTTGTAAAATAATTACATTTTAACTTCTATTAAATAATTTTTCTATTAGTTCTTACCTTATCACCAAGAAATCAGCTGTAGTAGTTGATGAAATCAGTTGTAGAAGTTGATAAAATCAGTTGTAGTAGTTGATGAGATCAGGTGTAGTAGTTGATGTTTGATTGCTGGAGAGAATGATTTCTATGCAGAGAGAGCTGTTCTTATATAGTATAAGCCACTCCTACTCATTTAGCTTATAACCATTAAAAACACTCACGCGAAAACTCTATCAGAATTGTGTTATTAGCGTGAAATATTCCTGTTTTATTCGCGTGAAAAAAATTTATTCCCGCGAAAGCAACGGTTTCCATTCGCGTGAAATTAAATTATATATTCCCGCGAAAGCATTGGTTTGTATTCGTGTGAAAATAAAACTTTTATTCCCGCGAAAGCAACGGTTTCCATTCGCGTGAAAATAAATTATATATTTCCGCGAAAGCATTGGTTTGTATTCGCGTGAAAATAAAATTTTTATTCCCGCGAAAGCAACGGTTTCCATTCGCGTGAAAATAAATTATATATTCCCGCGAAAGCATTGGTTTGTATTCGCGTGAAAAAAAATTTTTATTCCCGCGAAAACATTGGTTTGTATTCGCGTGAAAATAAAATTTTTATTCCCGCGAAAGCAACGGTTTCCATTCGCGTGAAAATAAATTAGTTATTCCCGCGAAAACATTGGTTTGTATTCGCGTGAAAATAAATTATTTATTCCCGCGAAAACATTGGTTTGTATTCGCGTGAAAATGAAATGTTTATTCCCGCGAAAACATTGGTTTGTATTCGTGTGAAAATAAATTTTTTATTCCCGCGAAAGCAACGGTTTCCATTCGCGTGAATATAAATTAGTTATTCCCGCGAAAACATTGGTTTGTATTCGCGTGAAAATAAGTTATTTATTCCCGCGAAAACATTGGTTTGTATTCGCGTGAAAACAAAATGTTTATTCCCGCGAAAGCAACGGTTTCCATTCGCGTGAAAATAAATTATTTATTCCCGCGAAAACATTGGTTTGTATTCGTGTGAAAATAAAATGTTTATTCCCGCGAAAGCAACGATTTCCATTCGCGTGAAAATAAATTATTTATTCCCGCGAAAACATTGGTTTGTATTCGCGTGAAAATAAAATGTTTATTCCCGCGAAAGCAACGGTTTCCATCCGTGTGAAAATAAATTATTTATTCCCGCGAAAACATTGGTTTGTATTCGCGTGAAAATGAAATACTTATTCCCGCGAAAGCAACGGTTTCCATTCGCGTGAAAATAAATTATTTATTCCCGCGAAAACATTGGTTTGTATTCGCGTGAAAATAAAATGTTTATTCCCGCGAAAGCAACGGTTTCCATTCGCGTGAAAATAAATTAGTTATTCCCGCGAAAGCATTGGGATGTATTCGCGTGAAAAAATGTTGATTCATAGGATTTAATCAGTGCAACTTTACCTATTTAAGAGCCACTGTTTTCACACAGAAAGCATCCAGTTCTACAACGGCTAGCGGAGAAGCAACATCTACTAAACCTTCCATTGCAACAACTAGGAGCTCATCTTCTTTATAAAGGTAAGAGTAAAAATATTTATTTTTTGTTAGCTAACACTACTAGCTGAAGGTTTATGATCTTTATGATCTTTTAAAATTAATTACGAAAAATTAAACAAAATGTTTTGTTTTTTTAGAATGAATACTCAAGACGAAGGAAGTCAACCGATGAATGAAGAAGCAGGATCCCAGCAAACCCTTTCCCCATCACCTTCTCCTATCTTTGATATGGCAGAAAGTCAATTGGTGGTTGATGAACCAGAATCCCAACAAGATTTTACTTCATTCACATCTCCTACTAACAAGCTGTCTTCAAAAAGAACATCGATGAGGAAACGATCTTTCATTGATTTAACAAAAGATGATATTGAAACTGGTTTGAAGTGCAAAAAACCAGCTTTGTCGGCTGTTGGAGACGAAACGCTTTTTCGTCATGTCAGAATACCCTTTCAAGATGCTGGAAGTAATGAACTAACCACTCTCACCTACAAGAGCGCCGGGTTAATAAACTCTCTCTCTCCAGATAGTCTAGAAAAACTTGAAGAGCCTGTGGAAATCTGCGAACTACCAGTACCAACGGTTATGGAGGTGTTGTCTGTTGAATTCCGTGATGAATCAAAGTGTGTCATCATTTACAACTACCGAAAGGATAAAAAGAGAACTCGGGTGAAGAGTGATGTTTCAACCGAAATAGGGCTGCTTGTTAATAAAGCTAAGCAAACACGTCCAATTGTTTTAATTTATATGGGAGAAGGAAAGACAGGAGATGCGATTTTTCGTACTGCTGAATCTCAAGGGTGTAATCGAAAGATCAACGATCCATTCAACTCATTGTACAACAAGAGTTTGAGACAAATACAGGCTTATTTCACTGTCGCTCACCTACACGATTTTCCACCAGGAAGTGTTATAGCTTATGAGAATCCTGGAATGCTAAGAAAATGTGATACTCGTTGGAACAAGACTGCAGATATTATAGTGGCTAATTACAGATGCATGGTGAATGGAGAGCTATTGATTGGAGATCTTAGCATCCCTGCTCAAATAGCTTCATCTGTGGTGGCTGAAAAAAGTGGTGTAATCGTATTCAAAGGACTAAGACAAAATACGAACAACATGATTTCCTATGATATCATTCTACTCTCGGCTCTTCAAGCTTTCATTCAAACCTCAGAACTGTTTGATACTTCGCTGCAACACAGCTGTCTCTCCTACTTTGATGAAAATGAAAAAGAGAATTGTCCAGAACAGTACATCGAAGTCTTAATCGATAACACAAAGGATGTGACTCGTCTTCTATGATGGTAAGTTTCATATCTATTTTAAAAAGAAGCTCCGAAGTATTTTTTGTGAAATTAATTCATATAAGTATGTATGATGAGTCATTAGTTACTATGTCTTTTAGATATAGCTAAAGAGCGCTCCTGAGGAAGAAAATGAGAAGAACTTATTTATTTCTTGCTTGAAACATTACAAAATAATAGTTTTTATAGGTTCTGTAGTGTTTAGCGAAAATAATGAGATAAGTTGTATTTTATTCATTTTATTTATTATAACAAATAAAAATCAAGTATAATAATCTATTTTAACAATTTACTCAGTAAATTAGTTCCTTGTATATGTACTCCATCTATCCCTTCTACTGTATTATCTTGAATGAACTTGAAGTTAGGATGTGTCTGTATGATGAATCTCCGTATTGAGTGATCTCTCATCTCACTATCTCCTATATCTCGTAAACTTCTAACAATTTCATCCATACTCCACCCTCTACTTCTCAGTAAACAAAAGTATACACAATAATCGCCACATACAGTTGACAAAAAACTTTGTAGTTGTGTTTCATTACTTTGTATTGTTTCATATCCTCCATGAATACTTAGTATTTCATTTACATCCGGGTAAAAGGAAACAGAACGTCCAAACGAGTCAAAAAAATCTACCTCTGAATCATTAGCGTACACAGCCAACCAATGCTCCCCGGGTTGATGAGAATAATGGGTGTTGAATACGAAACATCCTGTTGGAAAATTGCAAATTTGCTTCCAAAACTGTTCTCTAGCTCCAACATGAATCCCTACGCTTTGACATAAAACGTCTGAAGATAAGATCGAGCGAATTTGTATGGTATTCATCTCTAACTTTCTGTTTAAAGCACTGCGTCTCCTCCGATAGTTAATTGAAGAATGCTATCCATCTCCAACACACCGTCTTTTACAAAGTATGCTACCAGGGATAATCCATCAGTCGTGTTAGCGCTAAAACGAATTTCCACACTTGTTGTGACATTTTTCATAGAGTGAAAACCTTCTTTAAGAAAATCGCCAGTCAAATCAAATCCATAAAGTGTAGTACCATCAAGGTATTGTTCTTTCGTAATACCAAGACTATCACCTTCAAGCAAAGTTCCGGTAGCGTGTAGAAACTGATGATATTCTCTTCCAAAAATTCCTCTAGCATAATTTGGTTCAAATCTCCTTCCAATTGGACAATCACCAACTCTCAATACAATACTATCAACACTAGCATGCTGCATTCTATATGGATTTAAGGCGAAACGTCCGTTCATTGCGTTGTGATCAACTAAACCTAAATAAATTTGTTTAGGTTTTTGTTTGTTTTCTTCCAAAGTGATGTCGATCTGCGCAACACCAGCACGAATTCCATATAGTTTTATCCGTTTTCGATCAACAGGAAAAATGTAGTTGTGACCTTCCAACGCCAAACTGAGTTGGGAGTTTTGTATTGTAGGATTCACCTTAACTTTACAAAGATGAAGTTCAAATTTATCAATTCTAATCTTTGCCCCTCCTGCAGGTGCCTCATTCGCAGCAAACAAAGCTAGTTTGGCAGAGGCACGCTCAAACTCCAGCTGCATAGTAGGACCTGGTATTATTAGTTTTTTCTGCTGAAATAATGTGAGATGAGGTTTTCCAGTTAATTCTATTGTCTTTCCACCTATGATTAGAGCTCTCCTCTTTTTCTTATCAGCGGTTTTGTGATCAGCAGCGTCTTTGCTAGTTGAATCATCATACAACCATCCTTCCATCTTACCTTGATATTTCTTTCTTTCTGCACTGTTTTCGAGTAGTTGTGAAAAGTAGGAGCGTAAACCGTAGTTGTTAGCGTATTCAACGGTGGTTCCTTCTATCGACATTTTCAACTCGCTAAATAATGTATGCATTGAATCCCCCATCCACACAGCTGCATCATCATCATTACCATCAATATCGGTTCCATCATCTTTAACAACCGTGGCTTCAACTTGCAGAAATGAGTTGTAGAGATCTGTGTAATGTTCAGTGCTCCCTGACAAGGTTAACTCAATACTACCATAAGGATCTAACCTATCAGGTCTGATGACAACATATTCCGATCTTTCTACTGATATGTTTGTTGGTTCCGTAGCAAATACATCCAACGTTGGATTTATGTTGTAGGAAGAACCTTCCAACTTATTACCTGTTGTTCCATTTAGGCTAGCCATCTTTTGCGAGTGATGAATGCTTGAAGCGTTACCGCTTAATGACTATAGATATCAAGCTCAGCTGTCTATATATACCGGATTCTACCGCTATTAAAATATACCACGTTTACCAACACCTCTCCTCTTCTTTCCACCTCTTGTTTTTCTCCTTTTCATACTATCTGGACGGATTGCATTGAGCACATCTCCCCCCAGATCATTCAACTCTGCCATCCCCCTCTTCTTTGCTGACGCTGCAAAACTTTGTCCATCGATGACATCACGCGCTACATTTCCACCTACAGTCAGTGCTCTTTTCCCCAAACTAATTGCTCCTCTTTTCAGCATTGGTGCTGCAGATTTAAGTAAACTTGAAAAAATACTACCAAGTCCATTTCCTCTCATATTAGGCATCACTCGTCGTCCACTATACACTCCAATTCCATTTCCAGCTTGCATCTTGTAGTACTCATCAAAAAAATCTTTTGAATCCTCAGGGGTGTATCGTACCAAACTCATTATAATGTTTTCTCTCTAAAGTGAACCGTCAACACAACCTTTCCACCATCAAATGGTATTCGTTGACCGTCGTCACTCGTTATAAGTACTTGAATCATATCACTATTTAGTGATGAAGCGTCAACATAGTGAGGATTTTTAAATTCTTGATACACAACACTATTCTTCTTTCCTTGAACTGGAACTACTCTCAATAAAGGTACATTCGTATCTCCTACCATTCTATTATCAACAATGTTGGAATAAACATACAGGGATGTTAAACCGGAATTTATATCAGGGGGTGTGATATTATTGTATCTACCACGAGGGTATGTAGTTTTTGATTCAAATCCAAAAATATATGCTATATCTTTGGAAAAGCTTATGGCAGTATCAGGATCACTGTTAGTTAGTAAAGCGGTGTTGGTGATCTTGTTGTAGGAGATGGCGAATTTCTTGTCTAAATCCATTTCATTCATTCTCTTTCGTATAATCTCCTCCAACTCCTCTATACTATCATATCTTCCATTACCGATTAGGATGAAGGACTTTTCGCTTTTACCAGAGACATTAGTCTTTTCTAGATATATTTTCCCTTCGGTGACATTTTTCCAATATTAGAATAAGTCATATCTAGCAGAGCTACCTCCCATTTACCACCATTGATAACCAAATATTTATACAGTCTCACTGTAAATTCGGAATTGTTATTATCAGGAAACTCTTCACCGCTAGAGTTTGAGGGTAAAGTTATCAGCATCGACATTTTCCCAATGTATGATGATTATATCAAGTGTTGTTTCCTTATAAACTATTCATCTACCCACTCATTGAACTTTTCTCCATAACCTAACCACTTAACCAGAATCTGTCTTTTACCTCTTCTCATTCTTCTTCCCAGTATCTTTTCAATTCTGAAAATCGTGGGTTTTTTTACTTTTTGCAACTCTTTTTCGTAAAAGGTGCCATCAATCATCTCCTCAGCTAAATCTTTCACCCTATATACAACAGGTTTTTCATCAATAAGTACATCAGTGATTATAAAAATCTCAATCGTCCAATTCGGGGTGTATCCTCTTTCAAACACTCCTCTTGCCTTACTTATTCTCACATAATCCCCAATCTTTAGTTTTGCTTCTTGAGTTAAACTATGTTCACCTCCTTCATACACATGATTCCATACAAGTTCTTGATTTTGAAAATTCACATCATTTGGTCTCATACCTATAGCACCATGAATTGTGTTGTTGTATGCATTAACCATTTCTGGTAAAACATCAATGTATCTATCATCATCTTTATATGTCAAATATCTATATATCTTCTCTTTTAAAGTTCTGTTAAAACGCTCCACCATTGATGCCTTTATCGTTTCATTTTCGGTTGTAAAACGCTTGATTTTTTTTTCCGCCAGCAGAGTCTTGACATTGACGTTGTCAAACTCTTTACCTTTATCAGATTGTAAAGCTTTATAATTTTCCCCTTCTAGTATTCTTCTCAATCCTCTTGCTACTACCGGTCCTGATTTGTTGATGAGCGGCACAGCCCAACCTTTTCTAGATAAAGAATCAATAGCAGTCAGTAAAAATGCTGTATTATTATTTTCATCTCTTCGAGATCGAACATCCATCAAATCTACCTGTAGCTGTTCCCCTATTCCAGCTACAATTGTAGGGCGTCGCTTAAACTTGGTTACAACTTTTTTATGTAACGTGTAGGCATCCTCACCACTCAACCATTCACGGATTCTTTTTTCTCCCTCTCGTTTTCTACGAGCTTTCAGTAAAGCTCTAGCTCCTCGTAGAGATGTATGTAATGCAGGATTGTAATACAACTCTTTTAGCGTGTCGATGTCCATGAACTAGTACCGGGAACGACCAACTTTTTCTTCTGAGTCTTACGTGTTTGACGCGGAGATTTTCTGACTGTTGTGATTCCTTCATCAGTTAGCAGGCTTTTAAATCTACTGTAATTGGTATTTCCCGATTCTATTTTACCTCCTTCGGTTAGAACGTCTCGTAGTAAAGTTTTGGAAGTCCTAGGATTCAACCAATGTTCTCCAATTTTCAGTCTGTTCTTCTCCGAGTCGAATCTACCAATTTTACTCAGATTATTCAACATTCTGACAGCGATCGTTTGATCACTGTTTTTTGTTGTTAAATCAGCTGCTTTTTTTTAAACTCTTTTAAATTTTCGCTTTCACTATCATGCTCATCTTTTCCATCAGTAAGAAATGTACTTCCTAGTAAGGTTGTGTCTTCAGTATCAAACAACCTTCCTTTTATTAATTTCATCCCAATATCATCATCATCATCAACCACTTTCACTGATTCTAACTCATTGTCTTTATCAACATTTGGTGAAAAGACATTAGGTTTATTATCAATAACTGTGCTATTGGCCAAAGGAAAAGTAGACTCTATCCTTTTTTTCTTAATGAGATTCCAACTATCCTTTTGTGTCTGGTTTTGGTTATTTTTAATCTTTTTGACATCAGACAAATACCTACGTAGGTTTTCAACATTTTCATCTAACTTTTCGTATGAGGATAAGTCAGAATCATAAGCCGTTTCCAGTAGATCATTTCGCTTTCGCTTCATATTTCTTACTGTTATAGCTTCCATAGGATTATAATACAATGGAGGTCTGGTTTTCTCTTCCTTTACCACTGTTTTATTATCCTTTCTTTCCGTTAATCCATAGTATTCATCTTCAGTGAGTATAAAATTACGTCTGGAGAATGTTAAAGGCTGACGATTCATCTTTTTATTGATGATAAAACAGATACAATAGGTTTTATAATAGCATCCAAAAGATTCCCTCTACCACTCTGAATCAAAATTTTACGCTTATCATCAACTGTCCCTCTACCACTAAGTTTATGTAGTTCCTTCTTGTAACGCTGCAACTCAATAAACTGCTCAGAATCAAGAGGAACATTACCTAATATAATATTTTTAACACTTTCTATCAATGATTGAAACAAATCTGAGTTAGCCTTTTCAACTATAGCGATTTTTCCTTTCTTACTCAGATCATCCAGAGCTAAAATCGCCATTCTATTTCGCATCATTCGTGTTGAGAGTTTCATCTTTATCTTCTCCCTCCACCTAGCACACTTTTAAGTAACCCAGGAACTATATTGCTGATGATAGGTCCTAGTAGAGCGCCTAAAAATCCTCCTTTTTGCAATACAGCTTTCTTATCATCTAACGTTGATTTTCTTACTAAAGCGCTAATATCCTTCACGTTTCGCTGCAACTCATTATACTGAGATGATGTCAATGGTATCGTTCCATTTATAATAGCTTTAGCGCATTCCATTAGAGTCATAATAAACTCCTTTTTGGCTTTGGCTATAACAGACTTTTGAATAGCAAAGGTTGCATTGTTGAGCGATAACAACACAGCTGCATTTCTTGTTAATTTTTTCTCCAAAGCTTTAGACATTATAACGCTTTCGTGTTGCGTCGTTGAATAACAAAATATGATTGAGGTGAAGCGAATAGTAATTTTATTTATATCCTTTTACTTGGGTACATATAATATCATAGGGAGAACTGATGTAAAATTTCCCAATAGCCTATGTTGATCATTCGTTTGTTGAGTCGTATCTATTCGTAAATAAGAGTATGGTTTCTTTGTCGCATCTTCAAAAGCCTCTTGTACATATTTTACTTTTGATGGAAAACATTGTCGAGCCAAATAGGAAATAGAAGAAGCATCTCTAGGGTTTTTAAAAAGAAAAAAATAATGACTATTCAAGGAAATTGTACGATTTCCTTTTAAAAACAGATTCTGAACAATAAAAAACACACTTATGTTCAAATGATGACTATGTTTTGTATACAAAGCATTAGCATCGGCTTTACCAGAAACTTCATCCATGAGATCATCAATTATCAGCCATCGATTTTTACCATCTCTGGGAAAACTCACTGTTATATCTATCATGCCTTCATGAAAAATCACTCCTGATACATCATCAAAGGCTTTTTGGTAGGCTCCATAACAGTAGTGAATCTCTGTTGGTGGAGGGTGTGCTATAGTCTGACTAGCTTCAATCATTCGAAAAATCGCTTGCGTCTTTCCCGATCCAGTTGGTCCTGCAATCATTGCTGTAAAAGGAGATCGCATCCTCGGGTCATAATCTTCAGGTTTCCCATTCATCATAAAAAGATGTTCTTCAATCAACAGTAGTTTCATTTATGATTCCAACAGGAGAGTTTCTCGCTTTTTGTATTTTTTCCATAGCTTCTTCATACATACTAAACTCAGTAACACCTCCAAAAGTGGAAAGCCCTACAACAAATACCAAAATTATCATAATTATCAACGCTTTACGCTTCATACTCGGTAAAACATCTATCATATCACGCTCAGTACCATCAATAGTATCAACTTCATTCATCGGTCTCATCTCAACATCATCCTCTGTCGACATCTTAACTTCCAATAACCATACAATCTTATTACGTTTTCATTTATATACAATGTTAAAACTATCAAAAAAATCAAATGCCATACATTAAAAATCTATATGCCATATAAGTTCAAAATAAGTAAAAAAATAATCAAAACTCAAATGCCACTTAAATGCCACTCAAATGCCACTCAAATGCCCCTCAAGTAAAATACAATATAAACTCGGCGAATTCATCCAACATCGTAACCCATTGCCTCAACCCCCAGATCTAATCCACAAAAAAACACTTGGTAGGGAGATCTGCTCATATATTACTACTGATAACAATAAAAACAATAACATTTACTCAAGCATAAAAATAACAATGCAGGAGGAGATGGTGTTTATTAATTATTATTTTGATTATTATTAAAACTAACTAACAACTATTTATTGTTGTTATATATTATTCTTGTTATCATTATATTAATAATTTTAATAATATAGCCACGGGCTTCAAGAAGATTGCTAAACAACAATATCAGCCAGGCATAAGCAATGAAATAATGTTGTTGGAATGTGAAAGGCAAGTACAGTTGATAGGTGAGTCGGTGGAGAAGCAATTATAAGACCGAAAAAGCCAGCAAAACTATTCTGTTTGGCGAACAGATATCAATACTTGATTCGCTGTAGCACTGCTGACCAATCAAAAGGCTGCAGCATGTCGGAATATAATCAAAATAAACCGAACATGTTATGAAAGGCAGAAAAATATGGCCGGATATAACTTGGCATAACTGATGAGAATGAGGTTTTTATTGGAAAGATTGCTGCGATCCTCTAGCAAAATAGAAATTCAAGAGTGTTATAACCTAGAGAATGTAATGACGACTCTGAATATGTATTTTTTATTAAGATTGATTCATTAGTGCCGGAGTTTTAAGCTAACATCGCAAAAACCGACTTACATTTATATATTAGATGGTTGTGATACCTTTGTCGATTCAAACGTGAAATCAATCAACTGTAGTAGTTTTGTATTCTCTACTACCGACACAACGGCATCCACTCTCAACTTCTTCCACAATTCGGGGTCCACTCCAAATAGACGTTACCAACTTCACGGGGTCCTCGATCCAGACACACAATAACAGAGTTTCTTTAACAACACTTTTTTCATTCAAATCTATTTAGCAATAAAATATAAGTTACTTAACAATATCCACTAGACATCTGCTTGTAAGGCCGCACAAGAGCTCCTTTTATAGGAGAAAGGAGGAAAGTTCACCCCGTTATTAGGGTCAACCAATCACATAATATAATAAGAATGATGCATCAATCAGAATAAATAATACAAAATTAGTAAACAAAGTGATCCAATAGCATTAGTGAGCACATGGCAAAGTACACTGGGCTGCTTTTCCCGCTCTTTGCTTGGTCTGTAACTTTTCCACTCCTTATTAGGGCATCTATCTCCTTGGTCTGTGTTCCAGGCTACCGAACTTCGCTCATGTACTTTCTGAGGTGGGCAACTAGCCTTATAGGTCCCAGGCTATCTGAATCAACCATGTTGGATACTGGCCCATAGTAGCTGACCCGGGGTAGACCCGGGGTAGGTTATATATGTTGTATAGGCATTGAAACAGGGTCTATACAGGGCCGGGGTCCTCTCTATCCAATTTACGGGGTAATTTGTGTAGATATTGAGGGAGGAAGGCTCAGGGATTACTTCTACCTTCGTTAGTGACAGGGCAAGGGATGGAGGGGGGGGGGGTCTTGAGGTGGGAGGGGGGGGGGTGGAGGGGCAGACTATCATACAAATCTCTCACACAACAAACTCAGTTGGTTAATAGATAATGCTGTTTATATCAGTTAGCACTAAATAAAAACTGAACAGTTAGTGAGAAGAAGATAACATATAACCCATCATAAAAGTGTCACATCTAACCAATATAGAAATAAAAAAATTCCGGTCCATGGCAAATTGTTTTATATACTACCGGAATCAAAACTAAAGAGTTCAGAAACATGAGCTGGCTCCATCCACTTTTCAATGCTACTTTGCCTGGGACAGCTAATTTATAATGCTTGCTTATGTTCCATAGACATCTATCTTTCACATACTGTACTGTGCGAATATTGTGCCTACAAAACACTGAGTTATAATATGGCCAATAATTGAATGAAGTACAAGACAGAGAGACACATGTTTGCCTGTGCAGAACTGACAGTGTATATACTGTGAAGAAAATAAAACAATTTATATAGTCTGAGATTATGTACAAATCATCAATAAGTTGTATTAATATATTCTATATAGCTTGTTGGTGTACCTGAACTATAGACAATATCTATCTGTTGATCTTGTACATGAGCAGTCTTGAGTTGTCCTCATCAGGTACCACAAGCTCATCTCCTCTGATACTTATGTAAAGAGTCCACTGTGGGAACTGATCAGGTGTAAGAGTTTGTAAAAGTTTTCCTGCAATAAACAAACAATATGATGTTTGTTGGAAATACTTTTTCATAATATGATTGAAAAACAAATCATATAAAGTCTCTTTATAATAATGAAAACAAACCATAATTCAAACACAACCTTGTAGTGTATCTGAGGGGAAACATTAAGTTCACAAAATCATTGTTGAATTTAATTTTCACTTGAGCTACCATTATTGATAAATGTTTCAATAACTTAATGGGAAAGTTTGAGATAAGAGAAAATATCTAATTAGAAATTACCCTACATTGAAGCACACAATTTTAATGCTAAGAAGTGTAGGTAACATTTTGATCTGCTTTGAAAAGTTTCAACTAATATTCAAATTAAATGCTTTGAAACACAAAATGCGCTTTTGGCTAAAGTAGCACTAGCAACTTTGCTAATTAAAGCTGAACGCATGTCAATCTGGCAAAAACATGCAGCCATTCAAGAAAATAAATCTATTGAGTTGGCTTCTCTTACAGCAGTTACATGTCATACAGACTGACAAACAACCAAGTAGACTACTTTTGGGGTGGTTAATATATTAAAACTGTGACACAGATATGCAACATCATAAATTCATACAGTTATTGTGGCTTTGCATCAAATATAGCTACTTGCATAATTGTGTGCCAAGTTAAAACAAGGCACACTTTAGTTATTGATCTGAGAGGGTAACTTACTACTTTAATACCCTGGTGTATGTAAATGCATAGAAACTAGTGAGTACCTTCAGGGGAGACAATGCGTAGTTGTTTCTTTGCAATTTTGGTAGCATAAATAAGTCCCTTGGCATCCACACAAATAGCACGCGCTTTTTTCAGTTCTGCACATATTCTTATTCTACTTAGCTCTCCCTCTACTATGTTGTATTTTGTAACTACTTCTTCAAATGCACCAAGTAAGCTACCATCTGGTAGAAAGTAGGGGCAGCCAACACACTCTTGTTCTGCTAATGCTTTCTTATTGAGCAGGTCATAGATGATGGTACAACTAAGGTCACCACTGCTTTCAACAGACATCACAACGTATCTGTCAGAAGCAGCCATGTACCCTGACTCAGCTTCAACATCCAGCAGAGTCTGCGCATGCTTCAGCTCTGGTAAGCACATCTCTACCTTGCACTTGCCTTCTTCGGAGCAATGCAAAATGTATACCACTTGGTGGTGTTCTTTGATGGACCAAACATTTGTGTATGGTAGATCACAATTCGTTAACTCATTAGTTTCTCTGTTGTACAAGCTAACTCTTTCACCTCCAACTAGTATGTTACCATCTTCTCTATGGCAGACTGTTAAGCACTTGCTCTCAGTGGGTATCTCTGAAGTGAGGGTTATGGATTGAGGAATCTTGATGATGTCTGCATCCATTGACCATGGTTTCTCTACAAACAATAAAATATTACTAGTCTCATTCATGATATAATATATATACAACAGCAGTAAGCAAATAGATTATATAACAATTGTAGTCAACTATTATTGTATAATATGATAGAGAATTGCTATGTTTTAAGGATTTTCACAGACTTGTTTTAGCTGCCAAAACTTGTAAACGCTTTTCAAGTCCGCATTATACTCAACAGTTTTATTGCTAGAAGCAGGTAATTTTTCCTTTAGATGCAACGTTGCGTATAAGCAGCTATCACCAATGCAGGTACCCAGAAAAAAAACTATTTTGTTACCATTACATATAATATATCGCAATATATACAGATATAGGGTGGTATGCAATGCTCTGACTTATATCTGTTGAGGACCACTTTTTGTTGCGTAACTTTAACACTGCAAGTGCTAAAGCAATTTTTTATTTTTTGCTAATGATTAAGTTATCAAAGGTGCTGGGTCAGGGGTTCTCAGCTGGATTCAAAATATTATGTTTATCTAAGATTTACTTTAGATAAAAGCAGGTTTCGTTGTTGAGTTGAGCTCCCATTGATTCCATCGTTAGTATTAATGCGTTAGATTATGATTTCTGTGTAAATTTTTTGTTGATATGCAATTATTTACATTAGGCCATCAATGAGTGACACAAAAAAGTGACAAGCTAGCTTAAAATGAGAGAGTGCCGATAGTAGCCATTTTGTAGGGAACTTGGTAAGCATGGTTATTTCAATTTGTTACAGGTTTCGAATCTTTTGAAGATGTGCTTTAGAAAAGTCAGTTTTCTCATTTATTACTAAGGTACATGTGCATCAATAAATTAGCTAACAATTTGCCCCAATCAATAGGAAATAGTGACAGGGTGTTTCCCTATTTTTTCTTCTACTTGCCATTCTCATGTAACACCAGTAAAAATTGCCGTATTTGGTGTCATAGTTGGCTTTAAAATGATTTGAAACAACAAAGATGGTATGCTTATTAACGACTCTTTTTTACATAAAAAATCCGGCTTGAAAAACCTTTTCACTAGAAACGTTGAAACCGGAAGCAGTGATATGATTCGTCAAATCTAGAATTGTCTACACATTTTTAATGTGTATCAAAACTTGCCAATTACTTCAAATACCATGCTGTTGATTGTTTAACAATTTATCCTGAAACAAGGGCCGAAAAATTACACAATTGATAGGGCAAATCTGTGAGTAATTGGTAGATGTACACAGGGTCTTAGTAACCTGCTACTATGTACACATTAAAAATATTTACTGTCCGTCGAACAAAATACAAAAAATAATAGGTGTTCGTTAATTCAATACATAGCGTATGCAACGGAACATTAGTTTAAAACAACATAAATATTCAATGAAATGTTATAGTTTACCAAGCAAATCCTAAAGAAGATGACTCCCAATTTTCAAAATAATCCAGAAAATAGTAAAATTTGAACTGCTATAAACTGGGATAGTTTGTAAAGCTGCCCTTCAATTTAGCAACTTTTGAACGTTTCCAATTATTTTGAATTATTTTTCAAAGGATGTAAAGCCGGTCACTGAAAATGAAAAAATCAACTCGCTCGTTATTAGTTTTTTAATGTTCAGTTTCATTCGAGACCTACAAATAATATAACTGAGTACTCGTTGATTGTTTCTTTTTTGTTCAGTGAGCTACTTTTTGTAGACCCATGAGTTCTGAACAAAACGATGTTTTATTGAGTGAATTTATTGCCGGTCTGATTATTTTTATTACAATGTGCTCTGCAAACAGAGGTCGTGAATGCTCTTAATGGCATCCATTTGATAAGCTACCTGGTCTGTAAATGAAAAATTGAACAAGTTTGCCAATGAAAAACCTCATTCTCAAGTATAAAATTATTAAAATATTCAAACCATTGTAAATGAGAATCTACATGTAAAAAGTAAAAATTTAAAAACTTATTCAACTTTATTATAAGAAACCAGAGCAATACTTTGCAAATTTAACCAAAATTTATATGATTGGGAAAAAATAAAGCAAAATATGAACAAATAAGAATTTTCAAAAACAAGAAAATAAGGTTATCTAAGTTTATGATTAACTTTACAATTTGGTTTCGACTATGGAGCACCCTTTTACACCAGAGGAAAGAAAACTACTCAGAGTGAGTGATTTTAGTGGTGTGAACAGAAGTCCAATGCTGGAACCATTTTCCAAAGTGAGATAAATAAACAATGCATTAAAGTTATCACCTCACACTGTTTTAGCAACTACAACAAAATTTTTAATGTAACACAAGTGAAATGTTTAATACAACAATGCACTGGTGCATTAGTATCCACAGACAGCTCTAACTTACTGTTTATTACAAGGGTGACATCAGCTGGAATTTCACAACCTCTCAAGTCTGTATACAGTTTCTCTCTCATTTCATCTGTCATCTGTTGTTTCTGGCCGACCTTCTCAGTGATGTGTCCATCTCTCAACAACATTTGTAGTTTGGTTGCGGAGACTTCCAAATGTTTCTTTTGGACTAACAGATTAGAGTTGCTTGACTCCACATCTGTTGTTACTTCTCGCAAGTACTTGCTTATTCTTTTGGTTACTTCTGCTGATTCTTCAGTCACTAGCTCGATCTGAATTATTGTTAATATTTGGTTTACTAATAGATTGTGTGCTGCAAGTTTCCAAATTTGGAGAGCCTTGTTTAATTGAAAAGTGCTAATGAGCAAAAAGAGCAAATTTTTACAAAGATGTTGCGTCATTGCTGAAAAAACTCACCAACTCATCTCTGTAAGGCTCCACCTCTTTCACCCATTTCTTACATTCCTCCTCAACAACATTTAACTTTTCCCATGAAGCTTTATCTAACTTCACAATCTCTGTTTTCTTCTCATCAGCAGCTTTAAGTAGTTTCTTAAAGTGGTTAGTTATCTGATCACTGAGAGTGTTCAGAGTTATATATTCATGTAGAATAGAACTCCCTATAAAGAGAGTAATGTATATATACTTGTTATATCATCATCTGTATGTCTGTATCGTCTATCTTACATCTCTTTCTATCATACTTCTACCAATAAAACAAGTTATATATGTTTCTTACCAGAACACTCTCCTATACTGACATCACATCCATTACAAGCAAACTTATTACAATTTTTGCACATCTTGCTTATCTGCTCTTTAGGATGTTGGGTACAAAACACTTTCTTGTATTTCTCAGGAGATTGTTTATATCTCTCAATGCTCTTCACTTCATGGTCTTTCTCGATGTTGAATTAGTGCACCTAAGAAGAATCATTTATTGATGACAACAGCTCTACAAGGTGTAGCTGTTGTATACCAGGGTCAGCAAGGAACTATAAACTTGTCACTTTGTAGTTTCAACAAAATGCTTAAACCCTGACAAGCCATTCATTTTATTTCTGTCAGTTTTAATTTTTTTCCATCCCGCAAAGTTTGCCTAACATATTTTTTGATTGCATCCAAATCGGTGGGTAATTTAGTTTATCAATATAAAACAATGATTCCTGTTTATTTATTAGCTCGTGTTTCATTATCTTACTTTCCTTTAATAATAAAAATTAATGCTTAAATGTTTTTCCTACACCCCTATCACTCTTTTCCCCGCAAAAATGGTCCAGCCAGTCCCCTATTACCTTATCCTGTATACCCTAATTACTTATACTCTAAGTGGAACAGTGCTTCAAGCCCCCTCCCTCAGGTTTCTCCCCTCCCAACCCAGTGGTCTAAAACATTGATGGCCTAAGCAGCCTCACCTCCTCTCCATATTATCCAATTTTCCGCAGCTCGCTAGAGTAAATAAAACTTCCCCTTTATTCTGCGAAACCCATGGTAGAAGTTCTTTACTACATAGTTCTACTGTGGGTTGTTCTTCCTTGGGGACACATCTCCTCAGAAGCATCAAGAATAGACGGTGCGACAACCCAGATGATAAAAACACATGCAGGGAGAAGAAAGAGTGTAAAGGCAGAGCTATGCAGTAGCAGCAGGAGAAGCCCTAACGATAGTTATAGATGTGATTGGCTAGTGAACACAAATCAGCTTGCAGCAGTTTTAATTGCCCCGTAACTCTATAAATAGAGCCTTGAGTACTGCAGTGAAAAGTAGCTTGTTCGTTTTCCACTAGTATTGTTATAAACTGTACTTTGTTTATTATAGGACTTAGTAAGCATATAATAAATTTCACCATGTACTAGTCTGTCTGGCCATTGGCCGAGGCTGTGTCTGGTAGCTGGTCGGTGAAGTTGTGGGAAGTGGAGTATAGGTCTGTTGAAGTAGATTGGTATAAAAGCGCTCTGTAGTACAGTTGGTGGTAGCTAGAAGAGATGATAAAATCTTCTACAGTATGTAAGCATGTGGGGTGTTGGCGTGGGAGGATCTGCACTGAGAAAGGCACAGGTAAGCAGGCGAGGGATTGATAAAGAGGTTGGTAATGCTGACCTTTTCCTGGTTGTCTTTAGTGCCTGGCAACTATTTCACTGCTGTCTCCAATGTAACTGGTTTCATAAAGTGACAACAAGGTGAATAGTAGTTCAAATATTTCAAGCTAGACCTTTTGTTTCCAATCGCACTACTTATCATTTTTCTATAATGTTCCGCCGGCTGTATTCTGCCAATCGGAGAGCTTTTTATCTTTGTCACTAGGTATTTAATATATTCAGGCCAAGCTTTTACAAATAATGAAAACCTCTAAACTCTTTGGCAAGGATAAAGATGAAGCTACGTTTGGCAGTTAACGTGATCTTTAATACAAAAATAGTTATATGTTCAGTTTTACCACTCTGCACCCATTAGTGCTGCCCTCAAGACTGGAGGCTCTCTAAACAATACAGATGAAACAACTCCTAGTTTTTGGGGAGGTCATTTTTTATTTGTAGCCGTCTTTAGGATGTTTGAAGGAAAGATGGTTGGGTAACTGTTGAAGGGAAAGTGTGGGGGGATGATATCTTCTGGAAGGTACAGAGAGTTATAGAAAGTTGGGTTAATGAGCAATTGATAAAATATTTGACATGGAGTAGCTCCAGCACTTTGTATAGAAGATTATCACCTTCTGATCACTTTCAAACATGGGCAAGAAAACTGTTAAATGCGTTTAATCTCGTCCATGCTCTCAACCTGTAAAATTTCAGTATATGCTGTAGATAGGCTCATTGATGTCAGTAGTAGTTACTAGTATATATATATGATGCAAACAGTGTATAAAAATATATAGCTAATGTAAATACACTGTAGCATTTAGTATATAGTTTCATGGTCTGATATACTCAGGTTGATCAATATCAAGGTAGTCGGCAGTCTATAGGGTGAGCAAAGTTTACCAATCTGCAACAAATCAAACTATAGGTAGTATATTAAGATCAAAAGCAAGCAGGACAAGTATTATGGTAGAGTAGAAAATTAATCAAACCAAAAACATTAGAAAGAAATAACGATTAACTGTCTGATATAATTTATTATTTAGTTAAACTACCCTAAGTAACATGTAGTATACATATCAGTTTATTACTGTTTACACTCAAATCAAGTTTACTTGACTAGTTAATAAGTATTACTCATCAGAATGGATTCATATGTATGCATATGTATGTATGGATAAATAACAAACAATATATGTGTTAATTAAGTTATATTGTTATTTATCAATTAAAGCTAATTAGCATTTCAAGTAGAAACCGGTTACGTATTTATAACTACTAATCATTACAGCTAGTTGTTGTAACTTACTGTATTAAGCAGATAATGCGCCTTAGATACATCAACCTTTTGGATGTGCTTTGCCTATTTGGTGTCAAAACAACTGCTGTTTTTTAATCACAGAATCCAGATAACTTTCTCAGTAATTCCGTTGGCAGTTCTTACCAGCTGGTTGACATTACAAAACTAACTCGATAGAAGTGCTGGGAAGTGCACCAATGATTATCAAAATCACGATACAACAACATATGATAGGCTAATTATATGGCGCAAAGGTGACATCTTGCAAATAGCGCAGTGACAAAGTTCAACATGTTTGATTGGCCGCATCTACATTATTTCACGCTAGCGGCTGCGATCCGGCTCTAAGTAAACCCATTTTTGTTTTATGGCATCCACTAAAATGTGGTGAAACGTTGCTTTCACAGTTCATGTAGACCAACCAATCCAGCAGGGTGTTTTTAGTTGAAGCTACTAAGTTGCAAAACTCATTAAAGCCATTACTCTTTGTAAAAAAATTAGTTTTTCACCCATTTGAGGGCATATGACTAGCTAAGGGTTTAAGCAAGGAGATACCAAATGGACAGTGTTCAGGTGGAGCTGCAATACCTGAACCCTCAAAGGGAAATGTTTTTGCAGATCAGTTTTCATATTTCAGGTATTTGAACATTAATAAAGTTACTTTCTCACGACTGGCATTGAGTAGAAAGAAAAAACTTTGCTTTAGAACTGTCAAATTACGTTCTACTAGCTCTCAACCAACAACCAATACGATGTTGAGTTACCTAATGTTGGACAGACATGTAACTCTTCTTTACTTTCCACCAGAGCAAACATACCTGCATGTGTGAGTCACACAGTTTCTCATCACAGTTCTCACAATAGAATACAGGGTTTTTACATCCTTCTCGATCACAAAACAGTTCAGGCTCATTGGAGTTGTTTGCTCCTGCATCAGCTACAACTTTCTTCAGCTTGTCAAACTCTTTCAGTTCATGAAACTTTCTGTCAAGTTATATAAAGTGTGTATAATATGAGGGGGTCACCCATGGAAGCATTCAATACTCTCCAAACCCTTGTGAGAAGATTAAACAGTAAACAACCAGATATTGTTTTTGCAGCCAGCCCTGGTGACTCATAATGACATTTTTTTTGCATTTTCTAAAATTTGCGATTTTCCAAAGCTGTCTGAATGCTTTGGAAAAAATCGGAGTTTCCCAAACAGCTTTCTAAATGATCTGATTCGAATATCCACGACAATTTTTTGATTTAATTAAATGATAAGATTATGTTACCCGGTTACTACAAAACATTTTATGCTAAACAATAAACTGAGAACTTTCAATTAACTAGACAAAACTGTCATTTTTATTATTTAATCACAATTATTACAAATAACAACTGAAGATTATTCATATTCTTCAAAATTAACTTTGGGGACTAAATCTAACAAGTGTTTTTATAATTAAAGGAATTATTTCATGTCTATTGATTGTAACGTCTGTGCTAGATAGTTTACATAGAAGTTACATTGGAACTGAAGGCGTTTTGTTTAATGTTTGAGATCACAGCCTCTGCAGGCTATTTGAATGTTACTCAAAATATTTCAGGGAAACTTTAAACAGTTCAACCCATATCAAAATAATTAAAACCTCAGAATATTTCTAAAGCAGTCATACAGCTTTTAGTTTTCCCAACTCTGTGCATCAAGTCAAAGCGATCAAGAGTGTTTGTGAAACTATAGCCTCAGAAACTGTTCACTGTTGTTATATCGGAATAAAGTTTTTTAGCATAAAATCCCGCAACTATGCAGGCTGACATTTATCAATTA
The DNA here is from genome assembly GCA_945261195.1 of Cryptosula pallasiana. NCBI lineage: Eukaryota > Metazoa > Bryozoa > Gymnolaemata > Cheilostomatida > Cryptosulidae > Cryptosula > Cryptosula pallasiana. The sequence goes on along the minus strand of OX183131.1, from coordinate 27,605,143 downwards.
TAAGTAATAGACTGTTTTTTAGGAAGCTTTCCATTTCCGACTATTTCAATTTTTTTCAATGTATGAAGATCTTTGTAACTTTTCAAAACCATTTCAAAATTGTTGATTTGCTTCTAAAACAGAGAGCATCTAAAGTTATGAGTCACCATAGCCAGCAACTAACAGAAGGTCCTAGAACAGTTGCAAGTGGCAGGCAAAATATTAAAGCACGATCAAAATAAGTCAAACTCGACAGTATTACAGACAAGCTGTCAGCATGCTAATAACTAAACTGCGGAAACAATGTTGAGGAAAACTCTTCAACTTCCTTTTTCTAAAACTGAAAAATTGCTCTTTAAAGCAGGCAACTTAGAGAAAAAGTTTTTCTTGTCCTACTCAATAGGTTTATGAGTTTTCTTACAGTAGTTGTACGGGGAGATAACTTATTTATTTTTGAAACCAGCCAGAGTTGTATTAGCAATGCCAATATAGTGATTAGTGAAAAAGTGAAGAGTTCAGTGCTGTTTCAAGTTTTTTAATAATCTGCTAGGGCTTTCAATAATAACATTAACTGAAGTAACAAGTGACGAGGCATTGAAACCGACTTCATAGTTTATCTGTAAGAGCCAAGGGCTCTGTTTAAACTATTTACTGAACAGAATTACTAATAGGAAATTTACTCATTAAACTCATTCCAAGTGCAATGAGCATGCAGCTTCAACTTCTGGTTTCTTATCAGTGGCTATTAGATATACACAGACAGAAGGTTACCAGGTAGGTTAGTTGCCGAATAGTATTGCAAATGATTCCTTTGGCAATCTCCGTTCACCCAGCTTTTGCCCATCTCCACGCCATTACAACCTCTAGCACTCGCCTTCCCCCACCTCCTCCCATCTGCACCTACAGCCCCCACCCACCTTTTCACTCTTCAATTTAACCTAGAGATCACTTCCCTGCTGATCATTATATACAAGAGTTTGGAGTTATTTTCCCACTCCACGGAATACCATACCAGTTACGCCTACCCTATCAATTCTAGAAAAAATCTCTACTCTCTTCTCTTTACCCACATTCATCTTTCAACCTACTGACTCTCATCATGGAGCCAAAAAATAAAAATAGAAACGATAAAACCTTGAAAGCCCTTTCTCTTACTGCTACACAGAGGAGTCCAAGTCCTGTGAGCAATCACCACCAACCTGATGAATAAATACAAATCTAAATGATAATTGTGCCTATACATATTTATAATTACTCTTAAGAATGTCCAGGAGAACCGGTAGAAGGGAAAAAGTTGCAAGCAGATCCTGTAAAACCAAGCTTTTAGTACAAATGACATGATTTATTGTATTACTCACATATTAGGAGTGTTCCCAACCTGTTCGGCAAAAGAGAGGAAAAAAATAATAAGTGCTCGTAGTTCAATATGTCACGAATGGAGCAGAACATTAATTTAAAACATCATAATTGTTCAATAGACTGTTATAGATAACCAAATAGATCATAAAGATAACTCCAATTTTTTTCAAATGGATCACGATAAAACAAAAATTGATGGCTATAAACTCAAATATTTTGTTAAGCTGCCCTTTCAAGTTGGTAAATTTTGAATGATTGTAATAATTTTGAATTATTTTTAAGGATATAGGACAGGTCTATGAAAAAGTAAACTCGCTCATTATGATTTATTTAATGTCTAGTTTTATTCCAGAACTACAAACGATTAGAGCCGTATTGCTCGAATTCCCCAAATCAGGGCCGTATTGCTCTTTACGGTCGTTCCGGCTGAAACCGGAGCACTTTTGAAGAGTACGGCGTCGCAAAAAATGCTAAATCAGCTGCCAAATTCAAAGCTTGCGTGTTAATAGTATTTTCAATGAACAGAAAAATCAACGATAATGTTGTTGCTAACCTTTTTTCTTAACCAAGCAATAACACAGCTTTGACAACGGGCTCTATCTTTACTCAGCTGAGCAATTTCAAACTTTCAACCTCTCAGGCTATTGTTCTATGTTCCAACTTATTCCTTTTTTGTGTGTATTTGTGGATCACCCATGCTCATTGGCTGTTCAAATGAATAGCTAGCGTTTATTGGGTGACAATGTAATTTTACACGGGAAACTTCTCAACAATGTTTACAAAAAGAAAAAAATGGCAGATTTTTGTCTAGTGGGCAAGATTTATTGTTTATCTTGATGCAGTTTACTTTTTTGACTTAGCTAAGAATAGGACAACGTAGCAGTGTATATTGTTAGCTGTTTTTTTCTTAAGAACTGATCAACTAAAGTTAGCATGGTGGTCAGGAAAAGAAAAACTCATATAAATGAATAGCATAATTAATAATAATAATAATAATAATAATAATAATAATAATAATAATAATGGTAATGGTAATGGTAATGGTAATGGTAATGGCAATGGCAATGGCAATGGCAATGGCAATGGCAATGGCAATGGCAATGGCAATGGCAATGGCAATGGCAATGGCAATGGCAATGGCAATGGCAATGGCAATGGCAATGGCAATGGCAATGGCAATGGCAATGGCAATGGCAATGGCAATGGCAATGGCAATGGCAATGGCAATGGCAATGGCAATGGCAATGGCAATGGCAATGGCAATGGCAATGGCAATGGCAATGGCAATGGCAATGGCAATGGCAATGGCAATGGCAATGGCAATGGCAATGGCAATGGCAATGGCAATGGCAATGGCAATGGCAATGGCAATGGCAATGGCAATGGCAATGGCAATGGCAATGGCAATGGCAATGGCAATGGCAATGGCAATGGCAATGGCAATGGCAATGGCAATGGCAATGGCAATGGCAATGGCAATGGCAATGGCAATGGCAATGGCAATGGCAATGGCAATGGCAATGGCAATGGCAATGGCAATGGCAATGGCAATGGCAATGGCAATGGCAATGGCAATGGCAATGGCAATGGCAATGGCAATGGCAATGGCAATGGCAATGGCAATGGCAATGGCAATGGCAATGGCAATGGCAATGGCAATGGCAATGGCAATGGCAATGGCAATGGCAATGGCAATGGCAATGGCAATGGCAATGGCAATGGCAATGGCAATGGCAATGGCAATGGCAATGGCAATGGCAATGGCAATGGCAATGGCAATGGCAATGGCAATGGCAATGGCAATGGCAATGGCAATGGCAATGGCAATGGCAATGGCAATGGCAATGGCAATGGCAATGGCAATGGCAATGGCAATGGCAATGGCAATGGCAATGGCAATGGCAATGGCAATGGCAATGGCAATGGCAATGGCAATGGCAATGGCAATGGCAATGGCAATGGCAATGGCAATGGCAATGGCAATGGCAATGGCAATGGCAATGGCAATGGCAATGGCAATGGCAATGGCAATGGCAATGGCAATGGCAATGGCAATGGCAATGGCAATGGCAATGGCAATGGCAATGGCAATGGCAATGGCAATGGCAATGGCAATGGCAATGGCAATGGCAATGGCAATGGCAATGGCAATGGCAATGGCAATGGCAATGACAATGACAATGACAATGACAATGACAATGACAATGACAATGACAATGACAATGACAATGACAATGACAATGACAATGACAATGACAATGACAATGACAATGACAATGACAATGACAATGACAATGACAATGACAATGACAATGACAATGACAATGACAATGACAATGACAATAACAATAACAATAACAATAATAATAATAATAATAATAATAATAAAGCGCCAGTAGTGAATACGTCACTAATACCGGCTTGGTGCCCGGCGCTTCACTGGACCATGAACCCCTCTGGTGCAAGGGTTAGGTTCTTGTGAGAACCAGCAGCTAAGGAAGAGAATCCTGACAGAAAATCAACCACTCATACAATTATGATGAATTCACAAAGAAACAGAAACCACTACGGCGTGGAGCGGACCAGCCAGTCTGGCCAACTCTTGCCCGGCAGTTCTCCTGTGGGAAACCAGGCAGGGATCGGTCGTCAATCTGCTACTGGAACCCGTAATACTGTAGAAACCAGAAGGTGTTGGTGTCGGCAAGACAACATCAACGCAATGGAGTGCTATTTTCTCAGCCAACAGGAGAAACAGGGATATATGAAGAGAATGCATCAGATCTGGAAAGAGAGAAGGCTGTTTAGCATCACCGATCAGAGGATAGCAGACCAGATCAGAGTGATCAACCGAAATGGACTTATGTCAACGCTGGAGATAGAAGAGGTAAAGAGAAGAGTTATGAACGAACCACCAACAACTGAGACAGAAGAACATCCTAATGAGAATGTGAACAACATGGCAGAAGTGGAAGAGGAAGAGAGGCAAGCAACACCAGAACAGAGAGAAAGAGTGCAGACAGAACATGAAAGAGAAATAATAGAGAAACTAAAAGAGATAATGACAAACATTGAAACAATGAGGACAATACCAAGAGCGAAAAAGATACCGAAGGCAAAGATCAGAAAAGAGACAGCAGAAATCAATCATGTCATTGGCCTTGTGGACACCACGGACATTACACAGACAAACAATCTCATCCTGGCTGGAGCACAACTGGTATTTCAGAGACTGAATGCTGGCAGACAGGCGAAAGGAACATCACAGACTGAAAGGGAACCACCTTGGAAGCAAAGATTAGAGAAACAAGTTGTAAGTATAAGAAAAGATTTGGGAACAATGATAAACATCAAAGAAGGGCGCCAACAACCTACAAGATCAATATCATATAAATACAGACTGAAAAGAAAAGGAGTTGAGACCGTGATAGAAGAACTGAAACAACGATTGAAAAGCACAGCGGCAAAGATCAAAAGATACAGTGACAGGGTGAATCAGTATCATGAAAATCATCTGTTTGAAACTGATCAGAAGAGATTTTACCAAAAGCTGAAGGGCAAAGATCAGAATGAAGTGCCAGCTCCTGAACCGGAAGCCGCAATAGAATTCTGGAGTGGAATATGGGGAAGAGAGCATGAGCACAACAGACAAGCTGGATGGATAAAAGAGACTAAAATGGAGATGCGAAGTGTGAACCAACAAGAAGACATGGAAATTAGCGCAGTGAGTTTGAAGAAAGTCCTGGGGAAGTTAGCACCATGGAAAGCAGCTGGACCAGACGGGGTACAAGGTTACTGGGTAAAGAATTTCACTAGCCTACACGATAGAATAGTGACTCAACTCAGTGATGTTGTGAGACAAGGGAAACCACCTAAGTGGATGACTACAGGACGCACAGTGTTGATACCCAAGGATCCGAGGAAAGGCAACATACCATCAAACTACAGGCCGATAACGTGCTTACCTATCATGTATAAAGCGCTCACTGCAATGATTTCGGAAAGTATATACAGACACCTGGAGGAGAAAAATTTAATACCATGGGAACAGAAGGGCTGTGGAAGAAGAAGCCGAGGAACTAAAGACCAACTGATTATAGATAAGTATATAATGAAAGACAGTAAGAACCGAAAAACAAACCTGATGATGGCGTGGATAGATTACAAGAAAGCATACGACATGGTGCCACACAGCTGGATTACATCCGTACTTGAGATTGTGAAAGTGGCGGAAAACACAATGAAATTTATCAAAGGCAGCATGGAAATGTGGAACACAATTCTTGAAAGTGAATGTAAAGAACTAGGAAAAGTGCATATCAAGAGGGGCATCTTCCAGGGGGATAGTTTGTCACCACTGATGTTTGTGCTAGCCATGATACCACTGACATATGTATTGAGGAAGATGAAACCACCATACACAACAAAAGAAAAGAACAGCGTAAACCACCTCCTATATATGGACGATCTGAAGTTGTATGGGAAATCAGAAAATGACATAACATCACTAATCAATACTGTAAGAATTTATAGCAATGACATTGGAATGGAGTTTGGGCTAGATAAATGTGCCACCATCATACTAAAGAGAGGGAAACTAGCTAGAGGAACTGATATACAAATGCCTGAAGGAGATGCAATACACCAGATGGAAGATAATGAAGAATATAAATATTTGGGAATATTAGAAGCAGATGATATCAAACATAAGCAAATGAAAGACATGATATTCAAGGAATACTCAGATAGAGTAAAAAGGGTTCTGAAGTCGAAGTTGAATGCAGGAAATTTGTTCCAAGCTATAAACACTTGGGCTGTTTCTTTGTACAGATATGGAGCAGTTGTTGTAGAGTGGACAAAAGATGAACTGAAACAGATTGACAGGAGGACACGGAAATTGATTGCAATGCATCGTGGAATGCACCCGAGATCAAATGTAGACAGACTCTATGTTGAAAGGGGAAAGGGAGGAAGAGGCCTCATGAGCATTGAGGACACATTGAAGTATGAAAGCCACAGTCTGAAGAAATATACAGAAGAAAGTCAAGTGGAAGAGATACGTAATGCAGGAAGAGTGATAAGATCAGACGAGGAAGACATGACAAAATCAGGATACAGAGACAAGCAGAAAACAACACGTATAGATGAATGGGTTGAGAAACCGATGAATGGACAATACATCAGACAAACGAAAGAACACACGGCAGTAGAAACGTGGAAATGGATGACACGAGGGAGCTTGAAAAGAGAAACGGAGAGCTTAATTGTCGCCGCTCAAGATCAGGCACTGAGGACGAATTACAGGAAGGCCAGGATAGAAAAGAGTTTGGATGACGCAAAGTGCAGACTGTGTAAGACCCGGGATGAGACGATAAGTCACTTAGTCAGTGAGTGCCCTAAAATCGCACAAACAGAATACAAACACCGACATGACAAAGTAGCTGCAGCTGTGCATTGGAGCATATGCAAAAAGCACGGTTTACCACACACAGAGAAATGGTATGATCATAGAGCTGAGCCAGTTATGGAAAACGAGAAAGTAAAACTGCTATGGGACTTTAACGTTCAGACAGATAAAGTGATAGAAGCGCGAAGACCGGACCTCATATTAGAAAATAAAGAGACCAGCGAATGTCAGATTATAGATATAGCAATACCTGGGGACACAAGAGTGATAAAGAAAGAAGAGGAGAAGATTGATAAGTATAAAGATCTAGCATTTGAGATTGGACGACTGTGGAAAGTGAAACCTAAGGTGATACCGATAGTGATAGGAGCACTTGGGACAATATCCAGCCGTTTGATATCTTACATGGCTGAGATTGGAGTACAGCTATCATTTGAAACAATTCAAAAGACTGCCCTGTTGGGTACGGCCCAGATTCTACGAAAGGCTCTACAGTAAAACGGAATAGTGATAACCCTTTGGCCCTTAACTAGGGCCCGGGCTCACTTTACACCAACCGTCAGGTTGTGAAATTTACTTCCCGAATAATAATAATAATAATAATAATAATAATAATAATAATAATAATAATAATAATAATAATAATAATAATAATAATAATAATAATAATAATAATAATAATAATAATAATAATAGCAATAGCAATAGCAATAGCAATAGCAATAGCAATAGCAATAGCAATAGCAATAGCAATAGCAATAGCAATAGCAATAGCAATAGCAATAGCAATAGCAATAGCAATAGCAATAGCAATAGCAATAGCAATAGCAATAGCAATAGCAATAGCAATAGCAATAGCAATAGCAATAGCAATAGCAATAGCAATAGCAATAGCAATAGCAATAGCAATAGCAATAGCAATAGCAATAGCAATAGCAATAGCAATAGCAATAGCAATAGCAATAGCAATAGCAATAGCAATAGCAATAGCAATAGCAATAGCAATAGCAATAGCAATAGCAATAGCAATAGCAATAGCAATAGCAATAGCAATAGCAATAGCAATAGCAATAGCAATAGCAATAGCAATAGCAATAGCAATAGCAATAGCAATAGCAATAGCAATAGCAATAGCAATAGCAATAGCAATAGCAATAGCAATAGCAATAGCAATAGCAATAGCAATAGCAATAGCAATAGCAATAGCAATAGCAATAGCAATAGCAATAGCAATAGCAATAGCAATAGCAATAGCAATAGCAATAGCAATAGCAATAGCAATAGCAATAGCAATAGCAATAGCAATAGCAATAGCAATAGCAATAGCAATAGCAATAGCAATAGCAATAGCAATAGCAATAGCAATAGCAATAGCAATAGCAATAGCAATAGCAATAGCAATAGCAATAGCAATAGCAATAGCAATAGCAATAGCAATAGCAATAGCAATAGCAATAGCAATAGCAATAGCAATAGCAATAGCAATAGCAATAGCAATAGCAATAGCAATAGCAATAGCAATAGCAATAGCAATAGCAATAGCAATAGCAATAGCAATAGCAATAGCAATAGCAATAGCAATAGCAATAGCAATAGCAATAGCAATAGCAATAGCAATAGCAATAGCAATAGCAATAGCAATAGCAATAGCAATAGCAATAGCAATAGCAATAGCAATAGCAATAGCAATAGCAATAGCAATAGCAATAGCAATAGCAATAGCAATAGCAATAGCAATAGCAATAGCAATAGCATTAGCATTAGCAATAGCAATAGCAATAGCAATAGCAGTAGCAGTAGCAGTAGCAGTAGCAGTAGCAGTAGCAGTAGCAGTAGCAGTAGCAGTAGCAGTAGCAGTAGCAGTAGCAGTAGCAGTAGCAGTAGCAGTAGCAGTAGCAGTAGCAGTAGCAGTAGCAGTAGCAGTAGCAGTAGCAGTAGCAGTAGCAGTAGCAGTAGCAGTAGCAGTAGCAGTAGCAGTAGCAGTAGCAGTAGCAGTAGCAGTAGCAGTAGCAGTAGCAGTAGCAGTAGCAATAGCAATAGCAATAGCAATAGCAATAGCAATAGCAATAGCAATAGCAATAGCAATAGCAATAGCAATAGCAATAGCAATAGCAATAGCAATAGCAATAGCAATAGCAATAGCAATAACAATAGCAATAGCAATAACAATAACAATAACAATAATAATAATAATAATAAACAGTAATTATTATTTATTATTATTATTATTATTGTTTATAATATTACTATCAATCTTCTTAACAATGACAACATTATAAAAATGTTTTCATGATGGGTAAAAATAATAAAATGAATAAAACACTAAAAAGCACCATCAGAAATACTAATAATTATTAATAATAATCAATTAATATTGAAACATTCCCCATTTATTGTGATGTATTGTCAATTGCCATGACAACAACATGGCCGACAGGAAAAGGAAAGGAGGTTGGCGCATGGGCAAAGAACGGAAAGGAGACCACGAGACAGGGGGACTAATAGAAGTTAAGCGACGGAGAGATTCTGAAAGTACTTAGAGGACTACGCCATAACAGGTGAGTCTCTTACCACTAAATGGTGTCAGAAGTGTACTTCGGGGATTCAGCCAGGTTCTGCACTTGTTAGACAGGGGTTTAGGTGTCAAGGGGCAGAGTGGTTACATTGTGAGGAGACATCAAGGAGTTAGAGAAGAAGGAGGATGGCGAAGTTTGGTAAAGGAGTTAACACTCCTATGTTGGTAGTTGAGCATGGGGCAGAACTTGAGGGGTGGAGGAAGTTCCTCAAGAGATTTGAGGTGGCCCTTATAGGAGCAGGGATGGAGGGACTAGACAGGAAGAGTAGGTCAAAGAAGGCCAAGGACAAAGAGGAGGAGGAGAGGCAGAAATTCGAAAACGAACAGAGGAAGGCAGCTTTGCTATTGGACTGCATGGGTGATGTAGGGATGGAGATTTTTGAGACTTGGGACATCGAAGTGGCAAAAATGCAGTATGTACCGCTAAGGGAGGCTTTTGATCGGCACTTTGCAACAAAAGAGAACATCGTGGCCACAAGGCATAGGTTCTTTAGTCAGGAGCAGAAACAGGGGGAAACAATAGATAAATATATTGAGAGGCTAGAGAGAGCAGGTCGAACTTGTAGGTTTGGGGGTCTGTTGGACGAACTAGTGCTACAAATGGTGATTAAGGGCATGTCGGAGGATAAGCTTAGGAAGGAGCTTTTAGTCAGGAGGGATCTTCACCTAGCTGATGCAAGAGATATCTGCAATCAGTATGAGTCAGCTATGGCAGCATCAAAAATTATAAGGGGTAAAGTGGACATCTCGGAGGTCGACCGGGTGGAGCAGGAGGATACTGGGGGGAGGATAGCCAGGATGGGGGATGCTAGGTCATTTAGCTACAGGAAAGCTAAGCCTCGCGAAGGAACGTGCTTCACGTGTGGCAAGCCAGGCCATTTCGCCAGGGAATGCAGGGACAAAGAGAAGAGCGGCAGAAGAAACAATACTAATGCCACCACAACGAGCAGGAAATGTTTTAACTGTGGTGTGGAGGGACATTTCGCGAGGGAGTGTCCGAAACAGAGGCCAGGTCAGAAGAGTACGGGTCGTATCAACGCCGTAGAGACAAAATATGACACGTCAGACTCTTCAGACTCATTGTGACTAGAAGGAGTCACTACACAGAACATTAGCCAGGGCGTCGGCCACGTTTTAGCCAAAGGAATTAGGAAAGTGGGGACACGGCAGGACCGGACTGAGGAAAGAGGGGACTTTAGAGTCAAGCTTAAGACACAGGCTGGATTCATGACTTTCATAGTGGATACCGGAGCAGACGTGACAGTGATCACGGAGGAGAACGCTGCAAGACTGAAAGGGGAACTGAAGCCCACTAAGAGAACTTTCACAGCAGCCGATGGAAGTCAACTGGATATCCCCGGGAAGAAAATGATTGAACTTGTGTCATCTGGGGGTCAAAGGGAATGTGGGAATGCCTACGTTTTGAGAGGGGCCAAGGATAACTTGTTAGGCAAGCCAGAAATAAGGAAACTGGGACTTGTGGAAACTATTTGTTCCGTCACCCAAAGGGTTAAACACGAAAGGGCAGAGTTGTTTAGGGGTCTGGGGGAGTTACCGGACGTTTTCAAGATTCACTTGAAAGAAGACAGCAAGCCAGTATGCTTGCATGTGCCCAGACGGTTACCGATAGGGCTGAGACAGTCTACCAAGGAGGAATTGGACAAGATGGAGGCGATGGAAGTGATAGTGAAAGTAGAGAAGCCTACGGAGTGGTGCTCGGGGATGGTCGTTGCGCCAAAAGGAAATGGGCGGGTCAGGATCTGTGTAGACCTGACACAACTCAACAAGGGGGTGAAGAGAGAGTCCTACCCCCTGCCCAGGTTGGAGGAGACGATGGCATCACTGGAAGGTAGTAAATTCTTCAGCAAGATTGACGCCAATTCTGGTTTTCACCAGATTAAGCTTAGCGAGGAGTCGAGGGAGCTGACAACGTTTATTACATCATTCGGCAGGTACAAGTTTTGCAAAATGCCTTTTGGCATCTCAGCAGCGCCAGAGTTCTTTCAAAGACAGATGTCCAAGATATTGGAGGGGCTCGAAGGTGTGGTATGCATGATGGACGACATACTTGTGGCGGGAGCTACTGAGGAAGAACATGATAGGCGTTTGCACAGGGTGTTAGACAGGATTGGAGCGGCGGGGATGACGCTGAATGAGGACAAGTGTGAGTTTAAGGTCAGAGAAGTGAAATTTTTGGGGCACATTGTGAACGAAAAAGGAATTCGGATAGATCCAGAAAAAGAGCAGGCAATAAGGAGCATGCCCCCACCAGTGGACAGGAAGGGCCTGAGGCGGTTCTTGGCCATGGTAAATTACCTGAGCCGGTTCAGCCCGACGTTATCTGAGGCACAGCTACCACTTCGTGAATTGGACAGGGACCGTGCAGCTTGGCTGTGGACGGCACACCAACAGGATAGCTTCGAGAGAGTAAAGAACATTATAAGCTCAGCACCCGTTTTGACTTTGTTCGACATACATAAGAAGCACAGGGTGACCTCAGATGCCAGTAAGCACACACTTGGGGCCGCGCTGCTACAGGAGGAGAAAGGGGAGTGGCAGCCGGTGGCATATGCATCTAGAAAGATGACCGAGGCTGAGCAGAGGTATGGCCAGATCGAAAAGGAGGCTCTGGCGATCACTTGGGCATGCGAAAAGTTTGACTTTTACCTAGTAGGGAGTGAGTTCGAGATTGAGACAGACCACAAGCCGCTGATCCCTCTTCTGGGAATCAAGGATCTTTCAGATCTGCCGCTGAGGATCCAGCGATTCAGGATGAGGCTGATGAGGTATAGTTACTCAATCTTCCATACAGCAGGCGACAAAATGTATCTGGCAGACCTGCTGTCCCGTCCCGCGACAGCGGGAGATATATTGAAGGTCAGGAGAGTGGAGAGACATGCCGTGGCTGTGGTTTTGGCCGAGGATGACGCGTTGATACAGGAGGTTAGGCAGGAGATGAGTCAGGACGAGCTATACAAGGCAGTAGTTAAGGGAGTCATGGGAGAGTGGCCTTCGACCACGACAGGGGAGCTATCGAAGATGAAAGCCATGAGGAATAGTTTGAATCTAGTGGAAGGCTTGGTGCTGATGAACGCAAGATTGTATATCCCCAGGACTATGAGGACTTCACTGCTGAGGCGCCTGCACATAGGGCACCAGGGCATCGTAAAAACAAACAGAAGGGCCAGGGATAGTGTCTGGTGGCCTTCGCTCGGAAAGGAAGTGGCGGAGATGATAGATAGCTGTTCAGAATGCATCAAGGAGGGAAGGATGTCACACCAGCCACTGGTTAACACTAGGCTCCCAGGGGGGCCATGGGAAGAGATAGGGACTGATCTGTTCGAGTTCGAGGGGAGGCACTACGTAATATTCGTTGATTATTACTCACGGTGGATTGAGGCTTTGGAGCTGAAGGGGCAGACGGGTCAAGAGTTAGTCAAGAAGACAAGGCCGGTGCTTGCTAGGTTGGGATACCCCAAGCTCTGTAGGTCAGACAATGGCCCTTGCTACATCTCGAAAGAGTGGAGAGACCTCATGCAGGAATGCCAAGCTAGACATGTCACCAGCAGCCCCCATTACCCAGAGAGCAATGGGTTGGCAGAGAGGGCCGTTCAGACTGTGAAGAGAATGTGGAGGAAGGAGGACGACAAGACAGCAGCTCTACTAGCATACCGGACGACGCCACTGGAGAGCGGAAACAGGCCAGATGAGTTGATGTTTGGCAGGAGACTGAGGACCACATTACCCATTCAGCACACAGTGAGAACAGACACTGAGGGATTTAGGACGAAGGATGGCCAATTGAAGAAGAGACAAAAAAGAAATCATGACAAAGGCAAGAGGGCCAAGATTTTACCAGGGCTAGAGGACGGGGATAAAGTATGGATAAGGACTAGCAATGAGGATAGAGGCAGGAGGGGAGTAGTTAAGTACAGGGCAGAGGACCCTGACAGCTACTGGGTGGAGACGGACAAGAAGCTAGTACGTAGAAATAGATGTCACCTTAGAAAATTGCCAGAACAAGAGGTTCATCGAGCGGATAAAGCATCGACAAATGAAAAGGTAGTAGAGGTAAGCAACCATGGGGTTAGCCAGGGAGAAACACATAGGAGTAGGCATGGGAGACTATTGAGAGACAATAGAGATCCTGCCTATGACTATGATTAGGATTTGCTTTATTTTGCAGACAATTAGCCAGGAGACCAGGATGGCAAGAGTAATTCTGATAGGAAATAGCATAGCCAGGGATATGGAGGTAGGAGGAGTAACGACAATCTCATTACCAGGGCGCAAGTTGCAGGAGATGGGCCCGGAGCTGGCGATGAGAGCTAACTACAAGTTAGTAATCTCGGGCATACCTGACATCATGCCAACAAGGGAGTCAACCAAAGTGGACGGAGATATGGTGACAAGGTACGAGCGCCAGTTAGCCAGGGCTAGCAACACCCCAGGGGTAATCCTGTGTCCCTTTTACCCACCAAGAGACCTGGTGGCAGGCCAGTATGGAGTCATCAACAGGCTGAACCAGCTGATTTGCGACTTGAATGCTGGTAAAGGATTTGGGACCCCCAAGGTGTTGAGGGGGATATTTGGCAGGGAGAGTAGACAGGCAGGAGAGGATAGGAGCGACCTATATTTTAGGAAGGAGAAACTGCGAGACGGAGCCCACCCGTCCCGAGCAATGGCAGCATCAATGTCCAGGGAGCTGGAAGATTTTGTCAGCAGGCTTCCTGTAGCTGACTTGCGGGACAGGATTAGCCAGGACGAGCGACAGGTTAAAGCGCCGGTTGCTGTTGCAGCAGCGGTACGCGACATAGGATTGGAAAGGGAGGCAATCAGAGCCAAAGAACGGAGCACCATAGACGAAGCTGACCTTACAAGGGACAGGAAGGAAGCACAGGCTAGGGAGAAGTATAGGAGAGAGATGGAGGACATCAATGAGGAGTACCTAACATCAGTGCAGGCAGCAAGGAGGTTGAGAGAAGAAGGCCTAGCGGAACTCCAGAGAGAAGAGACAGATAGAGATAGAGTTGAAGCCGAGGAGAGAAGGCGAGCAGTCCGAGAGCGGGACAGGAGAGGCCGAGAGGGCGAACTGGGAAGAGGAAGGAGAAGAGAAGACAGGTTCAGAGAGGATAGGTTTAGGGACATCAGAGATGACGTCCCCAGACAGAGGTATGAGGCCTAGATGGCCAAACAGGAGAATTAGGCAGGAGGAGGAAAAGTTAGACAAGATTACTTGGACAATCATAAAGACAATCAAGAAGATAATTAGAAAGTTAGACAAGATTACTTAGACAATCATAAAGACAATCAAGAAGATAATTAGAAAGTAATTAGCCAGGATCAAACAATCACATATTAAGAAAGGGAGATGTGATGTATTGTCAATTGCCATGACAACAACATGGCCGACAGGAAAAGGAAAGGAGGTTGGCGCATGGGCAAAGAACGGAAAGGAGACCACGAGACAGGGGGACTAATAGAAGTTAAGCGACGGAGAGATTCTGAAAGTACTTAGAGGACTACGCCATAACAGGTGAGTCTCTTACCACTAAATTTATATATCATTAATATTATTATCTACTATTAATAAACTTGATAATTATTGAAAAAAAAATTAATAATAAAAATAATAGTAGAAGCTTAGTAGTAGTAAGACTAAAGCAAATAATGATAAATAAACAATGATTATTATTATTGATTATATTCTTCTTACTACTACTAGGTTACTACCATTATTTTTATTATTATTATCAATGATAATAATTGTTATTATTGTACAGAACGAGCTCGGAGTTATCCATTATGTTACCTGGTTGCTAGGGAACACTCCATCTTGCTAGCCTCTAACTGTATATTTATCTTTTATTATCTACCAGCATTTATTCGTGAGTACCATTATGAACAAAGGCGTTATGTAAGCCCATGATGTAATAGCTTATATAAAAGAAGCTGCGAGCACTTAGCTTGTCAGTGTTTACCTTGGGCTGCATTCATTCAGTTGAATAAAAACTCTTAAAACACTCACTCAAGTGCTTACTTGATTACTACCTACATAGCATACAATAAGGACAGGCTCCACTGCTCGGGAGGACAATAGCTATACGGCATACTGTCGAAATAGCAGAGTGTTGTCCAAACGAGCAGTGGACAACAGGCAGACGTGTTTGTCAGGCGACGTCATCCTGCCCTGCTGCAAGCCAGCAATGCAGATGACCAGGCAGTAAATCAGACGAACTGCAAACAGGCCTGCCTGACAAAACAAGACAGCTCTGATCACAGACACCTAGAGGTAGTGCAGGTGGCTACCTGTGGAACCGGCCAATTGTTCCCACAAAATCCTGCACATTGGTGGCAGCAGTGGGATGTGCGAATCCCTCGAGAAGAACCTCTAGGAGAAGGACAGAGCAAGAAAACAGACCATGGCTAGCAGTCGAGCCATGCGTGTTCGCAGGGATCCTACTACTAGGATCACCACTAGGATCATGGGTAGGCTGACCAAAATACTAGGAAAGCTGACGGATGCTACACCACAAGTGACTC
This sequence comes from Cryptosula pallasiana, assembly GCA_945261195.1. NCBI lineage: Eukaryota > Metazoa > Bryozoa > Gymnolaemata > Cheilostomatida > Cryptosulidae > Cryptosula > Cryptosula pallasiana. The sequence goes on along the minus strand of OX183131.1, from coordinate 27,589,283 downwards.
CTTTTGAAGCTCCGACATATGATGGTACTGGAGACATCCGGTACTTCCTCCAGCGTTTTCAGGAGGTGTCGGAAGCCAACAACTGGTCACCAACCGCAGCAATTATCCATCTAAGGCAGTCCCTGCAAGGGAAAGCACAGCAGTACGGACAAGGGGATACACTTTGGGCGATTGCAGACTGCCTGAAGACAAGTTTTGGGCTCACCCGCCGAGAAGCTAGAGCCAGATTGTCAAGGTACCGAAAGGACCCAAAACACTCTCTGAAGGAACACGCCATGACCATAGAGACCCTCGTGGAAGCAGCACATGAGGACTCTTCCCAAGCACAGAGGGGTGGATACGCTTTGGAGCATTTCCAGGACACTCTGGGAAATTTTGACCTCCAGAGGCACCTCCTAGCCATACGGCCGACCTCCCTGGAAGCAGCTGTGCGGGCAGGAAATGAGTATATGCAAGTACAATCAACCTACACTGGGACTGAAGTCCGAAGCATGGAAACAAACGAGGAAGGAGAATGTCGACTAGTAGGAACTAGCGGGGTGTCCCCTGGGGTGGAGGCCCATCTGAAAAACCTAGCTAAAGGACTGAGCGAGTTAGCCAAACAAGTGTCTGCCCTCAGGACCAACCAGCCAGACAGCACACCTACCCGACTATTAAAAAATGCTGTCAAATGTTGGAGGTGCCAAAAACTAGGACACTCTCAAAGGGAATGTAGCGAGGGTTCTGGGCCTATCAACCAGGGAAACGCCACTGGCCCGCAGCAGTAGGGAAACCTACTGGCTGCAGAAGGGCACCCAGAACCAACCCGCGAACGAGGTCTGAAGAACAGACCCGAGATGGGTGGCAAAAGGTCAGGCGTCCAGCCTACAACCCACCCATACCACAGCCAGTGTCAGTTCTGACACAAAACAGGTTCACCGACTTATCTGCTCTGGATGAGGAATCATCAGATGAGAAGGGACTAAATTCAGTATCCATTGGGACGCAAGCCACGAGAGAGAGGCTGAAGAGGCAGAGGCGCAGAGAGGTGCAGACTCCTAGCTCTCACGGGAAAGAGCCCCAAGTACCGCCTGGAACGCCCACAGAGGCTACCCCTCTTGCATCTTGTGTTGGCCATATGGAACGACCATACAAATCTAGCTATTTCTTGCCAGGCAAAATAGAAGGAAAAATGGCGACATACCTGATAGACACTGGTTGCAATACCAACTTACTATCCAAGAATATCTACGACAAACTGCCGGACAGTCGGAAAGCCACGCTGCAAGAGTATGACTCCCATGGTTTAATGGCAGATGGGACTAAACTCCCATTCTACGGTCTACTCAGTGTCTCAGGGCGAGTACGGACAGTAGCATATACAGAGACATTTGTCGTCACCCAGATCAGCGAGGATGTCATCCTCGGAATGCCATTCTTGGCGAACCATAAGTGCCATATGGGCTTTGATCAACCAGTTCTGGTCATGCAAGACCAAGAGCTGGTGTGCACCGACCGCTATGGCAGGGCACTGATCTGTAAAGTCCAGGTACTCCGAAAGACAGAGATCCCCCCACAGGCAGAGGCTACCATACCGTGTCATCTCACCGCACGGAGCTACTGTCCCCAGGGCGTGATCCAGAGTTTGCCAGGTGGCCTCCCTTTGGCCACAAGTGTAAACTCGCCGGATGAACAAGGATGGGTGTTGGTCAGGTGCCTCAACCCTACTCAGGACGTGATTTGCCTGCCAGCTGGCGAGGTAATTGGAACGTTCACTGGAGTAGCGGCTGATGAGGTACAGCCAGCCACACCCGGGGTCCCAGCCGGGTCGGGATCGACAGGCTCACCAGTGCCTGACCACCTGGTCGAACTGTACAAGCAGGCATGTAGAGGGTGCGAGAACGAGCAACAAAAAGGACTACTGAGAGGAATGCTCAAGAGGTACGAGGCCGTGTTTAGCAAACACAGTGGGGACATTGGCCGTACTGATCTGGTAAAGCATTCGATTCCCGTTGCCGAAGGCACCAGGCCTGTTCGGTTGCCTCCTCACAGGTTAGGACCTGAGAAAGAGGCTGAAGCTGAACGACAGGTGAAGGACCTGCTGGAGAAGGGGCTGATCGAGCCCGCAGATGGCGATTGGAGCTCCCCTGTGGTGCTGGTACGGAAAAAGGACCAGACATGGCGATTCTGTATCGATTATAGAAAACTGAATGATGTCACCGGGCAGGACGCCTATCCCATACCCAGGATAGACGAGTCCCTTGATGCCCTGTCTGGCAGCAAATACTTCAGCACGCTAGATCTGACCAGTGGCTACTGGCAGGTCCCTCTGGATGCAGACGCCAAGGAGAAGTCGGCCTTCATCACCAGGAGTGGACTGTGGCGTTGGAGGGTGCTTCCCTTCGGGCTGACCTCAGCCCCCGCCACGTTTCAGCGTCTGATGGAACGAGTGCTGCAAGGGTTGCACTGGAAGACGCTGCTGTTATACTTGGATGACGTAATAGTGATCGCCCCCGACTTCGAAACCCACCTGCAACGACTGGGAGAGGTGCTGAGTAGGCTGCAACAGGCCAACCTGAAGGTCAAGCTGTCCAAGTGCGAGCTACTGCAACAGCAGGTCAAGTACCTGGGACACATAGTGAGTGCGGAGGGCGTGGCTACTGATCCAGAGAAGGTGCGAGCCGTAGCCGAATGGGCAACCCCCAGGGACATTAAAGGACTCCAAGCTTTCCTCGGCACAGCAGGGTACTACAGGCAGTACTTGCCTGGGTACGCCACAACTGCTAAGCCGCTGACTGTCCTGACCAGCAAGGACACTCCATGGAAGTGGGGAAAAGAGGAGCAGGTAGCTTTCGAGCAACTCAAGCAGGGACTAGTGCAAGCACCAGTACTGGGATACCCGGATCCTGCCAAAACCTATATCCTGGATACGGACGCCAGTGCCGTCGGATTAGGGGCAGTGCTATCCCAAGTACAAGAGGGCCAGGAAAGGGTTATTGCATACTACAGCAAAACACTGGCACCCGCTGAGAGGAATTACTGCGTGACCCGACGTGAGCTACTGGCTGTCATAAAGGTGGTCAAACACTTTAGGCCGTATCTCTACGGCCGAGAGTTCAAGCTTCGGACGGACCACGCATCCTTGAGGTGGCTATGCCGACGGAAGGAGCAGTCCAACCAGATAGCGAGGTGGCTGGAGATTCTAGCCGAGTTTGTGTACAAACTCGAGCACAGGGCTGGCAACCAGCATGGAAACGCTGATGGGTTGAGCAGACGCGAACCTTGTATGGACTGCCGGCAGTGCGGTGCCATAGAACAGCGCGATGGTGGGCCAACCCATGCTGAACTTGCCAGGGCCCCTGGATCAGAACTCCAGTTAGCAAGGCCTCCTATCTCAGAGGACGAGCTACCAAGAAACCGACAACACAACCCTGTACCGCGGGAAAGCCTAGAAGTAAAAGCGGACACGCCAGAGCTGTGCATGGTCACCAGCATGGAGCTAGTCAAGCAGCAGCGCACCGGCCAAAACCCAGTGGCCAGAATGTATCAGGAGATTAACGGCGGAAGACCAGTTACCAAGAGAGAGCTGGAAGAGGGCAGCAGAGAACTGCGGGCGCTCTACAGCCGCAGGGAAGCCATGGCAATACAGCCGGATGGCACGTTGACCATACAAATAGCTCCTAAAGGTCGGACTAGACTGTGCGTAGTATGCCCGTCACCCCGACGCCGACAGGTGGTGTGGGAGACGCATGGGCTAGCCCATGCTGGTGTGAATCGCACCAGGAACCGAATACAGCTCGACTGGTACTGGCCAGGAATGTCTGCTGAGGTACGAAGACTCGTCAAATCCTGTGAGGTCTGCCAGGTAGCAAAGAAAGGGGGAACCCAACCCACGCAGGAAAGGCAGAGGATGTTTGCTGGCAGACCTTTTCAGAAGGTAGCCGTAGACCTGGTGGGACCGCTGCCTGAAACCATGAGGAAGAACAAGTGGATCTTGGTGCTGTCGGACCATTTCACCAGATGGCAGGACGCCATTGCCATCCCGGATGCCACTGCTCCGACAGTGGCTACAACCCTAGATGAGAGGGTGTTCTGTTATTGGGGCTTACCTGAAGAGCTGCACACAGACCAAGGAGCACAATTTGAGTCTCGGCTAATGGCTGAGCTGTGCGCCCTGTGGAATGTACAGAAAACTCGCACCACCCCATACCACCCAAAGGGCAACGGAGTGGTCGAGAGACAGAACAGGACTTTGGGCGACTCGCTGAGGACGCTCCTGCTAAGGCGCGGCCAAGAAGAGTGGGATCTGCTACTGCCCCAGGTAATGAGGGCATTCCGTGGCACTCCACACTCGGCCACCGGGGAGACTCCCAATTACCTCATGCTAGGTAGAGAGGTAAGGCTGCCTGACCAGCTAGACGGCAGGCAGGCACCGCTGGATAAACAGTTGGTGACTGAATACGCGCTCCGAATGCAGGAGGATCTCAAGGCAGCGCACGACTTGCTCCGAGAACAGCAGGCCAAGATTCGACAAGAGGACTCAGAGGAACCTCTGCTGTTTGGGCCGGATGACTTGGTAGTCGTCGAGAACAAACGGCGGTTCAAGGGCAGTAACCCCAAGTTGCAGCCCAGCTTCGTGGGGCCGTACCGAGTGATAGAGGCCTTCCCAAACCACACATATAAGATAGAAAAAGACGGCCAGGTATCCGTACAAAATGAAAGACGGTTAAAAGAATACCGCCCATGTCAAGAGCCAGCAGGAAGGGCCCCCACTAACAGGGAAGCCGCCTTGCGGCCAAACATGAAAGGGGCAGTGAGGCATAGGGGACGGTCCCACGTACCGGATATCCGGCAGCCGCCAGACCCGGCTTCACAATCTACAGAAGCAAGAACAAGGCCCAGAGACGAAAATACTGCCCGGTCAGACCTGCAAGCCCTGGAACACCGGCTAAACCAGTTGCCAGTTGTTCTGGAGCAGGCGACAGGGCAAGCAGACCCCCAGAGCCCATCCCGCAGGAGTTGGGGGACCATACCACCAGACAGACGAAGACGGAGTAGGCAGGAACAATGGGAAAGAGACAGGGAGTGGCCAGCCTTACCAAACGCCAGAGAGCCCACCTCATCTCCCACTCCAAACCCAGTCGAGCCACCCAGTCTCACAGTCAACCACGAGGTGGAGAACGAAGAACCAGCTGCTAATGAAAGGCCAACGGAGACAGACGGTCATGAGGTAGAGGATGGAGGACCAGCTATTAATGATCAAACAACTGAGGCGACCAACCGCGAGGTGGAGAATGAAGAACGAGCTACTAATGAAAGGCCAACAGAGACAGAAAACCATGGGGTAGAGAACAGGGAACCAGCTGCTAGTGCAACGCCAGCTGAGACGGGCAGGCCTAAAAGAAACACTAGGCCGCCATTGAGATTTGCTGACTATCAGTGCTACCAAATGACATAAAATGATCCAAATGCTGACACAAGTTATCTACCACAGCTGGTTAAAACAGGGCAAAGTTCACCAATTCTGGAAACTTATAACACTCCCAGAGGTGTAATACTAAAGTTGAAACAATGTTCAGAGGGCGAAGAATTGCCTAACTCACTGGCCAAAGCCAAGGAATATTGGAAAAAGTTGGCAAAACAAACAGTAATACCCAAAAAAGAAAGAGAGATGGTCGTAGACAATTGGATAGAAAGAGGCAGGAGTTAGACCAATTGATGAAGGAAGCATTCAAGCTACTGCGACGAGCCGAGGAAGTAAGGCCCCGAATCAAGGACCTGGAGTGTCGCCTCCAGTAAAAGAAGTAACAAGCCACCTACCTTGACTTTTACCTACCATTGTATACGTGCAAACTTATCTATTATTGTTCTATCTTCTGTAAATGTGTCTCAAGTTCTACGCGACTATTATGCTTGATTATATTTTTATCACATATTGTGGCTAAGCCTTACTCACCTTTGTCGTTCCCCTGTACGTTTGCATTGGTCCCCTATGACAACCAATGGAGGGGGTTGTGTACAGAACGAGCTCGGAGTTATCCATTATGTTACCTGGTTGCTAGGGAACACTCCATCTTGCTAGCCTCTAACTGTATATTTATCTTTTATTATCTACCAGCATTTATTCGTGAGTACCATTATGAACAAAGGCGTTATGTAAGCCCATGATGTAATAGCTTATATAAAAGAAGCTGCGAGCACTTAGCTTGTCAGTGTTTACCTTGGGCTGCATTCATTCAGTTGAATAAAAACTCTTAAAACACTCACTCAAGTGCTTACTTGATTACTACCTACATAGCATACAATAAGGACAGGCTCCACTGCTCGGGAGGACAATAGCTATACGGCATACTGTCGAAATAGCAGAGTGTTGTCCAAACGAGCAGTGGACAACAGGCAGACGTGTTTGTCAGGCGACGTCATCCTGCCCTGCTGCAAGCCAGCAATGCAGATGACCAGGCAGTAAATCAGACGAACTGCAAACAGGCCTGCCTGACAAAACAAGACAGCTCTGATCACAGACACCTAGAGGTAGTGCAGGTGGCTACCTGTGGAACCGGCCAATTGTTCCCACAAAATCCTGCACATTATTACATGATGATTATGATGATATATATAAATGGGAACTTGTCAATTTTAATAATTATTATTTTCTTATGGTGTTGTTCCGAGTTTAATTCATTATTATCTATTAATCTCAATAGCCTAGATATATGACAATATCATTATTATAATACACAATGTTTCATCAAACATTATTATTTTACTTTTAGTGTTTTGTTGATTTTTTTGGGTGGGACAAGAGAAATGTATTTTACCTTGGAATATATTTGCAGACATTGAACACTTGAAGTAAAAAAGTGCCTCAGTAGTTGGATAACAGTGTGTTATTATGTGTGGTTACAGGGATTGCAGCAACCTGCTGTATATTTTTCATCAATTGATTTGTCGATGGTGTCTTCCATCAACTACTACTACCCTTTACTTTTAGATGAGTGCTGCGGTTTGTGCTTAGTCAATCAATAGCATGTAATTTTTACCCCAATTATAGAGATCAATAAAGAAAAATATTTCTTGGTAAAATTGTAATAATAATAACCCAAACTATAATAGGATAAGACTTCCTTAAACTCAGAATTTAACAAAGTGTTTAGGGTGGAGCAACAAAGAAAATTTGATTTCCAGATAATAAAAAGCTGGTTATTTGGCTCTTTTGGGAATAAGTTTTGTGGTCTGAAATGCTCTGCAAAGCCCAAGCCACCACTGAATTTTGCGAAATTCTCCTCTCGCGCGGGGCATAGGCGGGGGAGGGGTGCCCGCACCCCACCCCTCCCCCGCACCCCACCCCTCCCCCCCGCACCCCCTCCCCTCTCACCCAATGGCAGGACCACTTTTTGAACCAACACTACTGCCCTGGATTAAATGCTCATTGATTACGTTTTTCCTCAGTTAACTACTTTTAGTTGACCAACGAATCCGACAAAATGATTATTTATTGAGTAACTTTATTGCATATCTGATTATTTTTATTGCAATTTGTTTAGGTGAACAAAAACTCTTACTGCTATTTATGTTGTGAACCGTATCATGCAGGTGGGTTAATAAAATCGGTATTTTCTTTTGAAATGCAGAGCAATCTGTCAGGCAAGTTGTCTTTAAAGGTTAATTTTCAGTCAGTATAGTTGCTGTTGGTATTTGAAAAAGTTGCTGTGATCTCAGACTTGGTGATTACCATTGGAGTTATTGGTGGTCAGTAGTAATATATGAGCAGATCTCCCTACCAAGTGTTTTTTTGTGGGTCATTATCTGGGGTGAATGCAATGGGTTACGACGTTGGATGAATTCG